>PVKB01001394.1:22559-426732 GCA_004027205.1 Ctenodactylus gundi
TTTTTTTTTTTTTTTTTTGAGACAGGGACTCGCTATGTAGCCCAGGCTGGTCCTGAATTCACTATGGATCCCAGGCCGGCATTGGACTCACGCAATCCTCCTGCCTCAGACTCCTGAGTGCTGGGATTACAGACGTGTAATACCACACCTGGCTTACATGGTGCTGGGGAATTGAACTTGGATTCTTAGTGTTTGCTAGGCAAGTGCTTTAACTGCTGAGCCATTCCTCCAGCCCCTTCAGGGTTGGGTTTTTTTTTTTTCTTTTTTCTTTTTTTTTTTGATACAGCATTTTGCTCGATAGTCCAGGCTGGTCCTAAACTCACTGGTGTAGCCTAGGACATCACGGCCAGCTTTATGTGCTACTAGGGAATCAAACCCAGGGCCACATTGCTATTCCTCCAGTCCCTTGATTCCTGATTTTTTTTTTTTTTTTTTTTTGAGACAGGTTTTTGCTATGTAGCTCAGGCTGGTCCTGGACTTAGGGTTTGAGGCTGGCCTCAAACTCACAGCAATCCTCTTGCCTCAGCTTCCCGAGTGATGGGATTACAGGTGTGCCCCACCATGCTGACTTTTTGATTCTGAGATGGTCTTGATAAGTCACTAAATTGCCTAGGCTTGTTTTGATCGTGTGGTCTTTGTACTTTAGCCTCCTGTAGTTCTGGGATTACAAGCCTCCACCACCAGGTCCCAGGGGGAAAAAATTTTTTTTAAAGGAGGTTCAAGTTTGGGTTTATTTTTTGAGACTGGTTGTCATTATGTTGCTCAGGTTGGTCTTGAACTCCTAAATTCAACTGATCCTCCTGCCTCAGCTACCTGCATTCTGAGACTACAGGCACTTGCCATAGTGCCCAGATACCTAATGATGTATAATCTTATTTTATCTTCTGTTCTAATAGCCGAGGCTGGTCCTGAATTCACTATGTAGCCTAGGTTGGCCTCAAATTTAAGGCAACCCTCCCGTCTCATCCTCCCACGTGCTGCGATTACAGGTGTGTGCCACCACATCTGGTTTATGTAATGCTGGGAAATTGAACCCAGGGTCTTGTACTTGCTATGCAAATACTTTAGTTACTGAGATAAGCCTCTAGCCCCCAGATGGGGTCCAGTAGTGTTTGTTTTTGAGACAGGGTCTCTCTAGTTCAGGCTGGTCCTGAACTCATTTGTAGCCCAGGCCGACCTTGAACTCAGGGCAATCCTACTGCCTCAGTTTCTCCAGTAATGGGATTACAGGTATGCACCTCTATGCCCAGCTATGTGGTGGTGGGAAAACAAACTTAGGGTTTTGAGCTTTCTGGGCAAGTGCTTTAACCGCTGAACTATGTTCCAGCCCCGAAAGGCAGTACAATTTTATTTACTTATTTATTTAGAGACAGCGTATCTGTAGCTGTCTCAAATACGTAGCCCAGGATAGCCTTGGGCTCATGGCAATCCTCCTGCCTCAGTCTTTCTAGTGCTGGGATTACAAACATGTGTCACTATGCTGGCTTCATGTGCTGCTGGGGAATTGAACCCAGGGCCTTGTGCTTGTGAGGCAAGTGCTTTAACCACTGTGCCATTCCTCCATCCCCTGGGGTTCAATTTTAATAGAGAATAATTCAAAAATTTCACAATAGGGCACTGTCTCAAAAAAATCACAGTAGTAGGTGTTAATATTTAATTTTAGCTAGTTTAATAAAAGATTTGTCACTCTCATCTTGCAGTTTTTTTTTTTTTGAGACAGGGTCTTACTTTGTAATCAGGCTGATCCTTAACTCACTATGTAGCCCAGGTAAGCCTGGAACTCATGGCAATCCTCTTGCCTCAGCCTCCAGACTGCTAGGATTACAGGCATGTCTCACCACACCCAGTTTATGTGGTGCTGGGGAATGGAGTTCAGGTACTTAGTACTTGCAAGGCAAGCGTTTTAACCACAGAGCTATTCTTCCAGTCTCTTAGGGTTTTTTTTTTTTTTTTTTTTTTTTTTTTGAGATGGGGGTCTCGCTATGTAGTCCAGGCTGGTCTTCAACTCCGTAGCCCAGGCCAGCCTAAAATCACAGCAATCCTCCTGCCTCCTGTGCCACCACAGCTGGCTAATTTTTAGGTGGTGTTGTGGCACTGAACCCTGGGCCTTGTGCTTGCAAGGCAAGTGCTCTAATTTTTGAGGTACGCCCCCAGCCATAACTCAGTTTTTTGAGTAGATGGGATTATAGGAATGGGCCACTTGCCTTGTTCTTCACAATCTCTTAATCTCCAGATACCTTTATAAACTTCCAAACTGTATTCCACTTTTTGTTTTTGAGGCAGCATCTCACTCTGTAGCCCATGGTGGCCTCACATTCACAGCAATCCTCCTGCCACAGCCTACCAAGTGCTGGGATTATAGGCATATGCCACTAGACCCAGCTAATCTTTATGTGGTGCAAGGGAATCAAGCTAGAGCCTTGCGCATGCTGGCAAGGGCTTTATCCATTAAGCTTTACCCTCAGCCTCCAAATTGTCTTTATTGTTGCTTTGATTCAAGTCTGTCATTTTACTAGAGATAATTTTTTCCTATTTAACTGAAATGCTTTTTTTTAGTTTCAGTTTTAGAAAGTCTTTCCCAGCTGCTAAATTGCCCAGCCTGGAATTGAACTTATGATCCTACTGCTTCTGCCTTCCAGAGTGCTGAGATAAAAGGACTGTGCTACCAGGCCCAGCAATATATTATAATTTTATTTTATTTTATTTTAGACAGAGTCTTATGCTGAATCCAGGCTGCTCCTGAATTTACTATGTAACCCAGGCTGGTCCGAACACATGGCAATCCTCCTGCTCAGCCTCCTGAGTACAGGGATTACAGGCATGTACCACCATGTCTAGCTAACCTTCATGTGGTCCTTAAGAATTGAACGCAGGGCTTTGCATTTGCTAGGCAACCACTGTAACTGCTAAGCTATGCTCCCAGCCCCGAACTGTGATATTTCTACCTACGTATTTTAAAAACCTACGTTTAATCCTATTCTGTTGCAGTAATTTGTATTTCCTGCGAGAAAACTAGTTTCAAATATTGCCCAAGTGGGGCTCCAACTTTTGGTCCACCGTCTCAACCTTCCAAGGTGCTGGCTTTACCTGGCTTGGGAGTAAGCCATTTTTCATAGCTCCATGAGATCAGGATCATTTAATCAAATACTCAGCCGATACTATGCAGAGACTCCAGTGGAAATGATTTACAATTTATAACTTTAAAATTTACTTCATGTTGCCACACCCAGTGGAGCAGGCTTGCAATCTGAGCACTGTGGGAGGCCAGGCACTACAGTCTCAAGTTCAAGACCAGTCTGGACAACCTAGTGTCGATCATGTCTCAAAATCAAAACACTAAAATGGGCTAGGATGTATGCAAAATATATTTTACATTGTCTTTTTAAAAGTCTCACTTACTGGACATTTATGCTGTCTTTCATCAAAGCCGTATATGGTTCCTTCAGCTATAATTTTTGTCTTGGAGTCATCAGGCGCCAACCTAAGAAGCGCTGAGTTTACTCTCCCCCCACCCCGTTTTTGTTTTCCGGTAGTGGGGGCCAGTTTTGCTTTGTTGCTCAGCCTGGCCTCGAAATTGTGACCCTCCTATCCCATCCTCCAGAGGGCTGGGATTTTAGGACTGCGTCACCAAGCCCGGCGTCAGATACTTTTTTCTTTTTTAAGACAGGGTCTCGCTCTGTAGCCCAGGCCGGTCCTGAAAGGTTTTTTTCAATTGTTTTAAGTCCTTCAATAAGACTATTTTATAGCTGTTTTGGGTCACTCTTATTTAAAAAAAAAACAGAAAGTCCCTTTCCCTGCGGCGTCAACGAATGCAGGTCGCCATCCGCGCCCGCCCCTTCCTTGTTCCCGCCTCACGGTTCCGGTAACCACAGGAACAAGGATTGACGTCACCCAAGCAAGGCTTCAGCATCGGACCCGGGGAGTCGCTAGTGGAGAACACTTTGTACCGCACCTAGGCGTCCACCCTCCCTTCTCCATTCCTCCCCTTGCTGCAAACCCTTCAAGCGGGACTTTTCCGCTGCAATTTCTCGCACAATCCCAGCGCAACAAGGGGTGGGGTGCAGGAAAGGGAAGGATTCTAAATGGCCCCAGCCAATCATACGACTTTACGATGCAAACGCGTTGATTCCATCAGCCGCAGCCAATGGAAGAGCTTTTCCCCTCTACGTCATAGTTTGCCCCACCCTATCCTCTCCTTTCCGGCCTCCGAGCTCCGTCCGCGCAGTAACAAACGAAGTGAGCGCCGCGACACCTCCCATTCCACCGGGGTCCGCCGCCATTTCCTTCCCGGCCTAACGGTTTGGCCAATCCCGGAGCGCATTAAGAAGGACTTAAAGCTCCGCCAATCGGAGGCCGCCGACTCGGGCCCCTTGTTCAGCCCGACCCAATCCAGGCCGCGGCCCCGCCGCCCCCAGCCCGCCCCCGCGGCGCCCTCTCTCCTCCCTCTTTGTGCGTCTCGCTCCGCCGCCGCCCGCCGCGTGAAAGGACCGGGTTCGCGCGCTTCGCGGCAGCGCAGTTGGGTCCCCTCCCCCCGGAAGGTTCGCGAAGGAGAAGCGCCACCACCGCCGAGAAAGAGGAGCTGCCGGTGCCGGTCCCTGGGGGCGCCATGGCGACTGGTGCGAACGCCACGCCGCTGGGTAAGCTGGGCCCCCCCGGCCTCCCCCCTCTTCCCGGGCCCAAGGGGAGCTTCGAGCTGGGCCCTCCGCCGGGGCCAGGGCTGCAGGCGCCCCGGCCGCCTCCGCCCGTCGGCTCGATGGGGACCCTGACCGCGGCCTTCCCCTTCGCTGCGCCGCCACCGCCGCCGCCGCCTCCGCTTCCCCAGCAGCCGCCGCCGCCGCCGCCACCACCGCCGTCCCCGGGCGCCTCGTACCCGCCGCCGCAGCCGCCCTCCGCGCCCCCTCTCTACCAGCGCTTGTCGCCGCCGCAGCCGCCGCCGCCACCCCAGCCGCCGCGTCAGGACCAGCAGCCGGGCCCTGCCGGTGGCGGAGGAGGTGAGTCGGGCCGAGAGCGCGAGAAGCGTCGCGCGGACGGGCCCGGCCGGCGGAGGGGCGCCAGGCGGCGGCGACAGCGGCTGCACGCGGCAGGGGCGCGCGCGCGCGCACGGGGAGACTCAGGCGGAGGCGCCCCGGGGCGCGCGCGGCCTGGTTCTAGGGGCCTCGAGTGCGCACGCGCACTGGATTGGGGGGGAGGGCGGGTGGCTGTGTCCTTTGCGCAGACGCAGTGTGATGACCGGATTTGGCGCAATTCTGGATGCTTAAGTGGGGCTCCCTGTTGCATTTCGGCCACCTTGTAGAGGGATAGAGGTGAAGGGTGTCAAGTGGTGGAGATGGAAGTCCCGGGTATGGATGCCAGGAGGGCATGAAAGAGTCCAGTGAAGACGTGGATAAATGTGAAGGGGATATAAAAACCCAAAAATAAGTGTGTTTTGAGGCAGATACTGAACAGAATGGGACAGGTGTCTGGTAATGGCTGAGTGTGATCTTTTTTGCTTTTTCATCTTAGTTTGTTTGCGTTAGAGAGTTCTGGAAATGACCAGCTTTCCATCTCATTGACTAAGTAGGAAAATAAGTGTGGTGGATGTAGGAAAGTGGACATAGACAGGGAGGGAGAATTCGGCTGCTTACTAGCTCGTTCTTTGTTGAACTTTTGGTATATTCTTTAAAAAGGGTTCTGACTGTGTCCAGCAGCCCAGGGAAAATGAATGCTGCTGAAGAAAGAAGCGATCCTGTTAAACAGAAATATGTGTGATAATACGCTTGATTGTGTTTAAACCTCTTGAGAAAGGTGACTGGTGGAGAATCTGCCAGCTTTTCCCCCATTAATTAATGCCTTTTAGACCTAGGCTTGATTCCTTGTAATTCAGTGTTCATGGGTGATATGTTTATCTCCTTATCAGTAACTTTCTAAAAAACCTGTACATCAAATTTGTTAGCGTCAGTTGGAAGTGTGGCTCAGGGGCAGGAACGCTAGCCTATTTTGTGCAAGACCTAAGGTTCAAGTCCTAGCATCTCAAAAAAAAAAAAAAAGAAAAGAAAAAGATGTGTCTTGTTTACCCAATTTAGAGTTCTCCCAGACAGAAATTACCGATGCGAAATCATTGCTTTCCTGACCCAGGACTGGGTATCATTGTAGTAACCATATGTTTTCATCTCTGAGGTTTGTCTTTCATCTTTATTTATGTTTTAGGTCATGTTCTTAGTATCACAGTGTGCTGAGGGTTCTGGGTAATACTTTTATCCTGAACTGCCTGTTTTTTGGTAGTCGCTAAATTTGTTTCTACTTGCACCTGATAAACTTTGTCTGCCTTTAGACTTTCCAAGTAAGAAGCGGAAGAGGAGCCGCTGGAACCAAGATACAATGGAACAGAAAACAGTGATTCCAGGAATGCCTACAGTTATTCCCCCTGGACTTACTCGGGAACAAGAAAGAGCTTATATAGGTAAATACACGTTCTGCATTCTATCTTTTAAAATTTTTAAGAGTTCAGTTTTCGTTAAGATGACATATGGTCAGGTGTACTTTCATGACTTTGCCGTACTTGATCAGTTTTGCTCAGTCCTGCGTTTGCAGCTTTTTTGATCTGGTCATAACAGCAGTGTTCAAGGTAGTGGCGCCCACTTAAGAATGAGAGTAGTCCCCAGTCCAGCAGCTTACCTTTTTCAGCTGCTGTTCTCTGCCAGTTGATGGAGGTGAGTGTCTCGTCTGCCTCTCTGGACAGGCCCCAGTGAAGAACACAGCAGGTATTGTAAAACAGGTACATTTTTCACAGCATGGGCTTTCATTATAATTTTACATTGCTCCCCCTGAAATGTGATTTTACTTTTTATAGGAACTTTATCACGGGGGGATGGGGGGGTGGGGGAACAGTTTGTACAATAAAGTTTTCTGAAAGTGTGTTTATAGCTCACCCCAGTTTTACTTTTTTTGAGTTAAACTTAACTTTCTTCTCTGGTTCGGTCTTTGGAGAGCTGTCTTAAGATGAAGGCTCTTATATTTACTACTAGAAAACTGCTGGAAAGGGAATGCTGCTGATATGGGATGAGGTGGTAGGATAAAAAGGTGTCTGCAGGGAGATTGCAGGGATTAAGAGTAATGGTCCACAGTGGAATGGAAATTAACCTCAACATTACTTTTTTTTAATACAAGATCTTTAATGGACGCTTAATACTTATATACCTGTGCAACTATCTCAAAAAAGTACATTGGAAACATTTTCTGCTAACAAAAGAAACATCCCTTTAGAGGAAATTTGGGCAAAGTCTACCTGGGCCTTTTGAAGCTGTGGCTAGCTTCAAGGCCTGTGTGGTCTAATTCTGGAAGGTCATAGTTTCCTGGGTTTTAGAGTGTTGAGAATTTTGAGGCATTGGAATTGTCTATTTCTTTTTCACAGTGCTACTAATACTACTATTCTTCCTCCACTGATCTGTCTTTGCCCACCTACCCGTGTTAAGGTCTCCTTATGTTAGTGTGGGACTTCATAGAGTCATATTCTAAGAACACAACAAATTTAGAAAATGGAGGGAACAAACTACCTCTGGATGGGTCTTATTTCGCCTCTTCAGGAGGCCTAGTTAATGTACTGAAACCCAAGGGCTTTTTTTAATAAGTACCTATTGAAGTAGGTGGGACTAATAGAATTCCTTTATTGCTCTGGGCTCAGCATCTAGTTCAGAGGTTATTGCCTAGCATGTTTGAAGACCCTGGGTTTGATTCCCCATGAAAATTAGCCTGCATGGTGATGCATGCTCTAGCACTTCTAAGGCTGAGGCAGGATTGCCCTCAGTCCAAAGCCAGTCTGGACTACAGAGTGAGATTCAGTTTCAAAAAAAAAAAAAAAAAGACATCTGTGTTTGGTGGAAGATAGTCTTTTTAAGTTTACTCTTCAGTCCCAGTTATTTACCCAGACTATACTATACACCCTCTGTTTCATTAAGAGAGTGCATTAAGAAAGAGACCTTCTTCATGACAGGGTCTTGCTCTGTAGCCCAGGCTAGCATTCAGCTCATGGCAATTCTCCTGCCTTAGCCTCTTGAGTGCTGGGATTACAAGCGAGTATGACTGCCTGGCTTTATGTGGTGCTAGAGAATCAAACTCAGGGCCTTGTACTTGCAAAGCAAGCACTTTACTGTAACATTCCTCCAGCTCCTTGTTTTGTATGCAGATTTTTTTTTTTTTTTTGAGATGAGTCTGGCTTTGTAATACAGGCTAGTCTTGAGCTCACTAAGTAGCCCAGGTTGCCCTCAAACTCATAGCAGTCTTGCCTCAGCCTCCTGAATGCTGGGATTATAACAGGCATGTGCCACCCAGTTCATGTGGTACTGGGGAACTGAGCCCAGAGCCTTGTACTTAATAGGCAAGCATTGTTGAGCTTAGTATTTGACTGCAAAGTTAGAATTTGTCTGCATACAGGAACCTTTGGAATTACGTGTCTTAACCATCTTGTGTCCTGTAATACATACCATCTTGTCCACAGTGCCCCCAGTACAAATTATTAATGAGTGTTTACATTTTCTCAAGAATTTCAGCGTGGGAGTATGGTATAGACCTGTGGGCTGAGCTTTAAAAGGTATATGGGGTTAGATAATGATTAATCCTATTTCAGAGCCAGCTCAACTTTATCCCAGCCCACCAATCCAGTAAGAGTTATCCTTATTAGAGATGTCTGCTCAAACCTCTGAGGTGGTTACAAAGGTAGGAAAGAAGTGGTTTTTCAGTACATTGGAGAAAGCCAATCTGGTTCTGCAGTTATCTTGAGAAATAAACTGTGTAACATTTCCCTCCTGTCACTGGCAACTTTTTGTGAAATCCTCATCTCTTTTTTTCCGTACAGCCTCAGGTCAAGGCCTGAGGGCCACGTAGCATTCTCCTTGACCCATCTGCTATACTCCTACTTCCCACATTCACAGCAGGTCTGAGATTAAACTAGCACCTTATGCCTACTGGATTATGAAACTAATGATTTGTTGTTTAATTTTTGAATAAGACTACAGGTATTGGGAGACACTTATTAGTACAAGTCTGGTTGTACAGGAAGTATGTACAAATAATGTGTCATTGGTATTGAATGTCTTATTTGTTTAAGGAATTTTAAACCTGGTCTTAATGAAAAATTCTCTTTGCTCAACTGGTATTTTCCCTTGTCCCATGTCAATTGGGTTGCATTTTGGGCTATGCTTAATATATAATAAAATTCTCAAGTCTTGCCCTCAAGTAATTTGATGGGTACTGGGTATTCAGGTGCTAATCATGTACATACGATTCTGGGTGCCAGTTGTAAGCAAGCATTGCAGAGGTGAATACCTCCTAATAGTCATTTTGATATTAGCCTTAGTGAACAGTCTTTATTGCTAACCCGTCTTCTAGCAAACTGTTTGCTTCCTTAAGTGATAACCATTTTGAAGTGAGAAATAACGTATAGATGTAAATGGACTCCTGCCTATAGGTGGTTGGGGGTTTTTGCCTCAATGTGTTCACTGATCAGTCATCCCTTTCAAAGTCTCCGAGTTCTTCATGCTTATTGTTGAGATTTGAGATGTTTATTGGTAACATTGTCTTTTTTCCATCCTTTTTTTTTCTTTCCTAACCTGATTTCTTCCAGTGCAACTGCAGATAGAAGACCTGACTCGTAAACTGCGCACAGGAGACCTGGGCATCCCCCCTAACCCTGAGGACAGGTTGGGAAACAGTTTTAACCAGCTGACAGTAACGCTTTTACCTTTTTCTCAATACGTTTTACTGGTGGCAACATATTGTGTCAGTTCGATAATAGTTAAGACGACTGGTGTTCTTAACCATTCTGGGGTCTAGAGTTTAATTAGCCATATGTATGGTCACTCAAGTGTTAGAAAATAGGAATAAAAATTATTGGGAGAATAAAGAGTTACAGAAAATGGACATTTTCAATTGGTGAGCATGTAGATTTTTAACCTGATTTATCCACCCCTAGAGAGTGTGAGGTGGCCATTAACCTACTTTATCATTGCCTAGTGTGGCTGAAAGTGCTTGGGTTAGTTTTTCTCATGGGTACATGATGTAGGCATTAAGAGTATTTTTGAGCATCACTGAATTTGAGCAGGCCAGAGACACTGGCCAGCTCATGGCTACAGTCTTCCTGCTCACGGTTCTAAAATCAGATGAGATTTCTAACCAACTTCCTTCATTGCCAGTTAATTTTCAGCCTTGGCCATTGCCTGTGGGTTTTGTGGTTGGGGGCACAGAACATTCTCACCTGCTCTGGGAAGGCAAGCAGCCTACCCTGGCTAACTTAGAAAAAAGAATGTAGGCCTCAAACAGCTGTGGTCATGTCATTTCGATTAATTTCTCTCACCTTTGAAAAAGTGAAAAGATCATGGGGCTGGAGGAAGGCCCTAAGTTCAGTTACCACATAAGCTGGGCGTGGTCGTGCACACCTGTAATCCCAGCACTTGGAAGGCTAAGGCAGGAGGATTGCCATGAGTTTAAGGCCAGCCTGGGCTACATAGTGAGTTCAGGAGCAGCCTGGACTACAGAGTGGTGAGACCCTGTGTCAAAAGGAAAACTTTGTGTAAGGGAGATGAACTTTTCAGCTGGAGTTTTCTTAGCTGAATTGATCTTTGAACAGCTAAAATTTGGTCATTTATTAAAATGAAAATAAACCTCTTCCTCCTCTCAATGAAATACTTTAGTGCATGCAGCATAGTTGAAACGAATTTGCTTTAAAAAGTCGTGTTTGTGGCTTTTGTTATCAAGTTAATGGCTAATTCAATCAGGAAGATGATGTAATGGCTTTATGTCACTCAGTATGCATCTTTCTGCTGCCTTTGCCAGGAAACAAATTAATTTCATTTCTCCATATTGACACTTTAATTTTACTTAATAAATTTGTTATATTTTTACCTATAGATTTTGGTTGGAAGGTTATATGTTGTGTTTTACATTCTTTTTGATTTAAAGTTGTTTTCTTTTTTTTAAAGAGATTTACATTGTAGGTTATAGACCACAACTGTTTAGTGCCTTTTTGGCCTTTTTGCCTTTAACAATATGTCTACAGGTTACCAGGCAATACCTCCAAAGGTTGAGTTTTTAACAGCCATTGTTTGCTTCCTGGATAACTGAGATTAGAATTTAGTTGATTTATCTAATGCCTGTTCTAGGTGAAGAATTCCATCCAGTCTAACCTCTAGATTATTAGCTTTTTGCCTTTTACTTCCATAATAATGGGAAGAGGTTAAACTGTTGAGAGACCTCCAGTGGTCAGTTTGGTACTGGTACAACTTGTTTTGGTAATTAGCCAGAAATGCTCAATTCTAGTTAGCTCTGGGGTGGGCATTAGAATTTGTCAAACATTTTAGAAATAAAACCAGAGTAGGGTTTTCCTCCCTTTTATTTAGTATTGAAAGAGGCCTTAATGCCTGGTTGGTTTTGATTTTAAGCACAGGTTGGAGGGAAATGCATGAATTTCTTAATTTAATAAGACTATTTCTTAAGATGTATTTCAAAATTAAGCCACTTTAATTTGATATTTCTTAACACAAATGTTTTAAAATTTCTTGTAGACTTAAGTGTATAAGATGGTAGTCTAATGAGCTGGGGTACATTTGCTTGTGTTTACTGTGACTGGATTGTGTTAACAGTTTATCCAGATGCTAGAAACGGAGGTGTCATGTAGCCGTCATTAGCCATGAGCAAACCTGACCTTTTATTCCATCGTGTGTGTGACGTGGTATGACATGGTTCCCTTTAGGCTGAAGACAGTGGGAGCAGCCGAGTTCAGTCCTTGCTCCAACTAGGCAAGGTTCTCAACTCAACCAGGGTGTAGGAGTCTGGACAACTTTCAGGATGTTTTTTAAATAACCTGATCCACATGGTCTCTTCCCTTCTTGCAGCTGCTACTAAATTTTCATACAGTATATCAAGCTATGGTCCTTTTTGTAACAACTCAGAATTCTAGGGGTGTAACTTCTCTTTTTTTTTATTACCGCAAAATTCAGCTGTGGTAAACTGACCATTTTATCATTACTATTTTTTATTTTTATTTTTGCTTATAGCATCAGCATTTTACTCCTTAAAAAATGAGAGAGAAAAATCTGCTTTCTGGATTTAAACTCTGGCGGAGAATTCTAGGCTTTGCCCTTGCTGTTGGCAGGATCAGACCCTAGACACATATTTGATCAAATCTACATTTGCAGCCTCTTGCAGAAGCTGCTTTAGCACTTAACGGTTTTCTCTACCTAGACTCCCCACCTCGAACAGCCAGAAACAGGTTGTCTCCTGGGCCTTGGACACAGCCAGCCAGGCCATTGAAGGAAAAAGCAGAGACGAAGCCTTGCATCATCTCTCTCCATTGTGGGGGCCAAGTAGCTGCAATAGCTTGAGTCTAGCTGCTTTGGGTGAAAGAACTTGTGCTCACTCTGTGTCGGGTACAGATGTTCCTCTTGATAGGGACAAGCTCTCCAAGAGTTCATATTTCACCTAGACGTGGGTTTCTGTGGTTCATCAAGATTCGGATATTTTTTCAAATGAAAGAAAATTCATATTTGGCAAGAAGACTCCAGGGGATGACAACTGCCCTTGCCAGTTACAGTCCAATGATTTCGTCCCCAGAAGGGGGTTAATTTTCTCCCTCTCCTACCACTTTTAGAAGCAAAACTATTTTTTCCTTCCTCACACCCCAATTCCAATAATGCTCAGCCAACTTCCAGCTTCCCATCCACACGATCTTGAATAGCACACGTTATGGTCGGTTCCTCCGAAGAGTGTTGGCAGGGTCTTTGAGGCAGAGGGACTGGGGAAGACTTGTTATAGTCCATGTGGGAATGAGGGAACTGGGAGTGGAGCTGTAATGGAGGTCTGTTTCCCACAGGTCCCCTTCCCCTGAGCCCATCTACAATAGTGAGGGGAAGAGGCTTAACACTCGAGAGTTCCGCACCCGCAAAAAGCTTGAAGAGGAACGGCACAATCTCATCACAGAAATGGTTGCACTCAACCCTGACTTCAAGCCACCTGCAGATTACAAGTGAGTGGGAGTTACGTAGTCTGGGACCACAACATGTACATGTTTTCTGTGACCTGAGACTAACTTGGTACTCTTCACCTCTTGTCCAAATCACCCATAAATAGCCACTGGTATCAGTGATCAATTCTGGAAGAGGGTGGAGTATCTGTATCGTTTCTTGGTGTGCAGAGTTGGTAACAGTCTTGATTTCTTAGACCTCCAGCAACACGCGTGAGTGATAAAGTAATGATCCCCCAAGATGAGTATCCAGAAATCAACTTTGTGGGACTGCTCATTGGACCAAGGTGAGTACTTACTACCTTATGGGTGTAGAATTTTGGGGCGTGTCTACTTTGTGCCCAATTGGGTGCCGTTGGCTTACTGTCTTTTTGGTAGAATATCCCACTTTGGCTTAATTAAACCTTTCTGTAAGAGAATCTTGTTACGTTCCCTCTTTACTGTAGGGAAGCGGAATGCTGAGGTTTTCTATGGCTGGCTTAATATAGAGGTCGTAATTCTTTGTGGGATGGTCTGATTCTGTGCACTTGTAGTTTCCTCCCAGTACCTACTGAGTCAAGCCTCTGTCTCCTCTAGAGTGTGAGCTTGTATAGTAGGTATGAATTGAATGCTTTCTGCCTGTGTTAGAGGGAACACCCTGAAGAACATTGAGAAGGAGTGTAATGCCAAGATCATGATCCGGGGGAAAGGGTCTGTGAAAGAAGGGAAAGTTGGACGCAAAGATGGCCAGATGTTGCCAGGGGAAGATGAGCCACTGCATGCCCTAGTCACTGCCAATACAATGGAGAATGTCAAAAAGGCAGTAGAACAGGTGAGTGATGAGCCCAGAAAGGAAGCCTCTTCCAGGAATCTAGGCAGTAAGTAGCCCAAGCTTCTGTGCAACTGACTGTACTTTTTTTTGTCTGTGCTAGATCAGAAACATCCTGAAGCAGGGCATTGAGACGCCAGAGGACCAGAATGATCTGCGAAAGATGCAGCTTCGAGAGTTGGCTCGTTTGAATGGCACCCTTCGGGAAGATGATAACAGGTAATGATCAGTTTAGAGAAGACTACAGAGACCTGAGGAAGCTGCAGAAGTGAAGAGATGGTCCACAGCCCTAACGGTGATTTATTTTTTCCTTGTCAGGATTTTAAGACCCTGGCAGAGCTCAGAGACCCGCAGCATTACCAATACTACAGTGTGTACCAAGTGTGGAGGAGCTGGCCACATTGCTTCTGATTGCAAGTTCCAAAGGTGAGGAAAGCTGATTGCTCTGGTAGCCTGTGATGTACTAGGCGGTTCTTTTTAGTGCATTCATTGACATTTGTTAATTTCACGCAGTTAAGAGAAGCATTCTTTTGTGAAGGTGATAATGTGATCTAAAGTTTAGGGAAGCTGGATTTGGTGGTACACGCCTGTAATCCCAGTACTCTGGGAGGCTGTGGCAGGATCACAAGTTACTAAGTTTCTCAGGCTGGGCTCAAACCTAATGAGACTGTGCCTTAAAATTAGAACCAAAAACTTGGCTGGGGATGTGAAGGCCCTTGGCTCAATCCCTTCTACAAAGAGGAAAAAAAATTTTGGAAGATTAAAAACATTCTCTACAGAATATTGCTTACTATTTTTGGTTTTGAAAAAGCCCAGGAGAATTGGAAACATCCATCCCAGTTAATGTCAATTCATAACCTTTGTTGCCTAAGATTTGCTTAAGAGCTGGGAGCATACATAGCTCAGTAGTTAGAGCACTGCCTGTCTTGGGCAAGACCCTGAGTTTGGTCCCCCAGCATTACATAGAAATTAGCCACATGCGTGGTGGCACATGCCTGTAAATCCTACTCAGTACTCTGGGAGGCTGAAATAGGAGGATTGCTCTGAGTTTGAGGCCAGCCTGGGTTACATTGTGAATTCAGACTAGCCTGGTGTGCAGAGCAAGATGTTTCCGAACAAAACAAAATGTCCCTTCCCCCAAACTGGGAAGATTAGGATTTTGTGAATTTTGTGCCTGGTGAATATCTGGTGCTTAGAGGCTGGTGATTTTAACTCAGGACTTTTGCTATGTGTGGGAGACACTGGTGATTCCAATTGCAGAGCCAGGTACTGAGCTGAATACCTTGAGACTAAGCCATGTCTAGAACGGGGTTAGAAAGAAATAATGATTTATGGTTGAATTTTTTTTCACCACCAAGTAATTTCTTCCGGGGGTCGGGGGCTCATTCCTGGAGGTACTGCAATACCAGGTTGATGCGTGGAGTGAACAGCAAGCTTCTTTTGTCTCCCAGCTCCAAAAATGCATTTAAGATCTTGTCATCAGATGTTAAACTGGTAACCTATACTACACTTGATTTTAACTCAAAGGCTGACTGAATTTTTAAAACTGTAAATTTCTTAAGGTCACTGCTTTCTTGATGAGCCCTTTTTCTGTCTTCTCACTTCAGGCCTGGTGACCCCCAGTCAGCTCAGGATAAAGCACGGATGGATAAGGAGTATTTGTCCCTCATGGCTGAACTGGGTGAAGCACCTGTTCCAGCATCCGTAGGGTCAACGTCTGGCCCTGCCACCACACCCTTGGCCAGCACCCCTCGGCCTGCTGCTCCTGCTAACAACCCACCTCCACCGGTGAGCCACAGACTGGTGTTTCTGGTCTGGCTCTCCCTCTCTTCTGCAGAGAGGCTGGAAGCTATGGCCAGGTCTTTCGGGTAGAGCGGTCACTTTTGAGTGACTCTGGATAGATGTGGCTGGCAACATTGTTCTTCTGGTGTGTCTGGCCAGAGTGGGGAATCCCCTGCTTTTGAGAGTACCCTTTCCTTGTATTTTGGTGCCATGGCAAAGCCAGAAGAACAATGTTGCCACCAGGGGGCGTACCAGGGAACATTGGCCGGGAATGCTCTCATGTAGTCTCTCATGTCCACCACACAGAGCCGCCCACCTTGGATGAATTCTGGTCCTTCAGAGAGTCGGCCCTACCATGGCATGCATGGAGGTGGTCCTGGAGGGCCTGGAGGTGGCCCCCACAGCTTCCCACACCCATTACCCAGCCTGACAGGTGGGCATGGTGGACATCCCATGCAGCACAACCCAAATGGACCCCCACCCCCTTGGATGCAGCCACCACCACCGCCGATGAACCAGGGCCCCCACCCACCTGGGCACCATGGCCCTCCTCCAATGGGTAAGTAAGTGTCAGACCAGAAACCTTGGGGCTTTGGGATGAGCAAGGACTTAGGTCAGGTCACTGTGATCTGGAAGCATTGCTCACAGCAGTAGGAAATGCACTGGGCTGTCAGCCTTGCCAACCAAGGCTTGAACTCCAGAAGAACAGGATCCACTTGCCTCAGCAAGTACCTCTGTGGGCTGGGCCCACCCTGCCTTTCCCTGAGGGCACGCTGAACTGTCCCTGAGAAGGTATTGACTCAAGCTCTGTGGCCAGGAAGGTTGGAGGGTACTTATCCTGACTAGTTCAAATGTCCTGCTAAGTCCCTGCTCTTTCCTTCCATCAAGATCAGTACCTGGGAAGTACGCCTGTGGGCTCTGGGGTCTATCGCCTGCATCAAGGAAAAGGTAACTTTCTGTTTACCTTGCATCTCCAGCCTAGGCCTGGGAGTGAGTGGGGCTTTAGGCTCAGGTCCTCTCTTCTAAAAGCCTCACTCTTGGCTCTACCCACCTGCAGGTATGATGCCGCCGCCGCCGCCTATGGGCATGATGCCGCCGCCGCCGCCGCCTCCCAGTGGGCAGCCCCCGCCCCCTCCCTCTGGTCCACTTCCCCCATGGCAACAGCAGCAGCAGCCGCCTCCGCCACCCCCTCCACCCAGCAGCAGTATGGCTTCCAGTACCCCCTTGCCATGGCAGCAAAGTGAGTAGGATATTTTGGGCTTGTGGGAGTGGGTGGGATGGGGTTTCGGGCCGAAGGTAGCAGTGGAAATCTCACAGCTCTTGTGGGCGGGAGACACCTTGGGATGAGACTGGTCTCAGTGGTGGGTGGGAACAGAAGGGGCTGCCTGGCCCAAGGGGGTGTCTTTGGAAGGAAAGCTGATGTCTGGTGTGGTTGTGTCTGGGGAGAGATTTGTGGTAGTCAGGAGGTGGTGATCCTGAAGCTGTAGGTAGGGTGCTGGAAATGCAGGGTCTTTCCGGCTTATTACACTGTTGGATGGCTGAACCTCATGCATTAGGGTCAAAGCGGGATGGTGCATGCATGCTCTGAGGGGCTGTGATTGGGCCTGAGAGACTGTAGAAGAGATGGGACTGGGCAGTGGGGAGAGAGCAGCTGTGGCCTTGAGGTTGAATGTGCCGTTCGGTGGTGGCGGCGGCTGGGCGGAGGGACGTCAGAGCCGGTTCTTGTGTCTGGTACTTTCTCCTCAGCTCCTCCTGGGGCATTGGTGACAAAGGTCTTACTTTGTTAAGCCCAGAGACCTTGAGGCTGACCCCAGGGTAGTCCTGCCCACCCCTCCACTCCCCATCACCAGGACAGCCCTGCCCGCCCGCCCCCCACCACCGTACCGCATGCCAAGCAAGGAGCAGGCACCCCTCGCCCCACACCCTCATCCCAAGGCAGCAGCCGCAGAGAACCGCGGTGTGCCCCCGCGCGTGTGACCTTGGGCTTCTTTACCACCCCAGATACGACGACTACCACCACGAGCGCTGGCACAGGGTCCATCCCGCCATGGCAACAGCAGCAGGCGGCTGCCGCAGCTTCTCCAGGAGCCCCTCAGATGCAAGGCAACCCCACTATGGTGCCCCTGCCCCCCGGGGTCCAGCCGCCTCTGCCGCCCGGGGCCCCTCCCCCTCCGCCGCCTCCACCACCTGGTTCCGCCGGCATGATGTATGCCCCGCCCCCTCCTCCACCGCCTCCCATGGACCCTTCTAACTTTGTCACCATGATGGGCATGGGGGTGGCGGGCATGCCACCCTTCGGAATGCCTCCAGCTCCCCCACCGCCTCCACCACAGAACTAGACTGTTTTTTAAGAGAATATATATTATATATAGAGGGAATTGGTCTCGTTTAAACACACGCCGAACCTCACCATATGGAGCCAGACATTGGGATGCACGCATGTGATTGTGTGCACGCATGTGTGTGTGTGCACGCACTGGGCTGGGCCAAGCGACTGAGAACTCGCTTGGGAGCGGGCAAGTGGTAGTAGGGACGCCAGCTTGGGCTCTCCTGGCGCCCCGTAGCATCGAGTGTCTTCTTTGTCTTCTTTCTCTCCTCCTCACCCAACTCCCTTTGCCTCTCCCAAAACTGGGCCGCCAGGATCCCTCCCCGCGGCGGCGATGGCCAGAGCCATGAGAGTGAGGACTTTCCGCGCCCATTGGTGACCCTTCCAGGCAGACAGCCTCAGCAGCGCCCCTGGTGGACAGGATGGTTCGGCAAAGCAGCCTGAGTTATTTTTGTGGACGGAATCGGAACACACTGGCTCCATATCGTGAAATTTTTATTAATTTTTTTTCTTTTTCCTTTGTTACTTTCTTATCTCTCTGTTTCTTCAGACTCCGTCCAAGGAGACGCTCTCCCCGGTCTTCTGCTACAATTAGAATCCTTTCCTTTCCGTTTTCTTTCCTTTGCCAAGGAGAGGGGAGCAAATGGATGGAGGCACGGGCCTTGGCCATCAGTGTCAGGTTCCTGGGCGGTTGTCATTTCAGGGGCTATAGTCACCCTCAAAGATAATAGTCTTTTTCTTTTTTTTTTTTAAGTATGGGGTTTATTTTTGCCACTTTTTTCGAGACCTGTGAAATTGTCTAGGGCTGGTTAAATCTCCAGGATCAGGACTCAATCCATCCTGCACTCCTGCCAGCAGTCGGAGCACAGCCCCAGCCACCTGGGCCAGCCGACCTGCCTCGAGCCCTTTCTTTGCTCACTGGCCACCTGAAGTTGCTGCAGATTCCATTTGTTCCTCTCCTTCCTGGAAGGCTTCCTTTCACATTTTATTTTAACCCCAAATATATGAATGTTTTGCAGTGTCAAGGACTTGATCCCCTTGTTCTTCGTTCTGCTCCCCACCCTTCATGGAGTGATTATGTTGACAATAATGTAAATGCGCGTTCTCTTCACTGGTTTATCTACAGATGTTTCTCTGGGCTTTTTTTCGGTGTTTGATTCAACACTGCGCTAAAGGGGGGGGTGTTCCATTGAATAAAAGAGCAGTGTGGTTTTTCTGGATCTGTTTCTTTCTTTCAAACCATCACTGGCAGCATCACCAGCATTGCCTTACCTTGTATTGGCACCTGGTTCCTGTTCCCCCTGGACCGAAGCCAGTCTGTCTTGTGTGATGCTACACATATAGGTGGGTCAGCTGTGGCCCCCTAGGTCCTAGTTAATACAGTTGACAACTGAGCTTGTTACTCCTTGGTCACTGCTCATCTCTCTGATCTCTGTCCCTTCGAAGGTCTTTCCCCACGGTTTGAACCTCCACATGTGATGAGTTCCAGTTTTGATTTTTGCCTGTAAGCTGCCACCTGACTAAGGTCCTGGGCCTGAGGAGTTATCAACACTAAAGGTCACTCAAACTAATCCTGCCTGTCAGGCACAAGCAGCTAAAATTAAATCCGCCAAGTGGCTTTTTTCTTTCTATGGTTCCCTGAAGCCTGCCAGCAGCTTTGCAGGCTTTGGTGAGTGGTGGAGGTGAGAATGGTGCCCACCTTGTGCTTCATGTGCATGTCTTTGCAAAGGGTCTTAGGTCATCTGAGTCTCTTGTCTTGGGCAATAGTAAGTACCCGCTGTGACAGAAAAAATAATTCACCATTTTTCCATAGGTAATGAGGTTCTTGAAGCTGTGGTGTTCATTTTTTGGGCTGTGCAGCCCTTGGGAAGACCTACCTTAGATTAGAGCTGCCTAGTCTTCCCAGCCACTTTTCCTCCAGAGAAGCTAAGGAACAACAGGTTCCTGCTTTACCTAGCATCTGGCCCTCAGAGATAGCAACCCTGGCTTGGGCTGTTTCCAGCTTTGAGGTTTCTTGTTTTTTCTTTCTTTTTCTTTCTTTCTTTCTTTCTTTTCTTTTTTTTTTTTTTTTTTGAGAAAGGATCTTAACTCCAGCCCTGGCTGGTTCTAAGAGCTCTGTATAGCTGAAACTGGCCTTAAACACAGCAATTCTGCCATAGCCTCCCAAGTGCTGGGATTATAGGTATGCACCACCATACCTCGACTTAAGGCATTTGCTTGCTAGGCTAGCACTCCAGTTACTAAGTTAACACACCCCAACCCCTTTTCCAGCTTTGATTTGGAGTTGGCTACTATTTACCCGGAGTTAAGCCTAGGAATCTGGGCTCCATCCAGGATGTCATTGTCTTGCTTTTTGCACAGGGCTTGGACCCTCTGAAGCAAATTTGGTTGGGTTCTCTAGCCAAGCGTGAAACTGAAAAAGTCTTTTCTTTTGTCCTTAACTGGTGGGGTGGGAGCAGCGCCCGGCTACACTCTTTAACCTTGGCTTCATCTTGCTTTCCCCACATGCTTGATTTCCCTGGTGGGCTCATTGGGTGGTTAATTAGCTCTTTGAAGCTCGGGAAGCAGTAAAGTGGTGCTATGTGAGTTTTAGAAATAAATCAATAAATGACTTAACCACAGCCCAGCTATCTCTGTCACTCCCTTGGGGCCAGCTCCTTTCCTGTGCTCTTCCCTCCCCTATGCCATCAGGTTTTTTTTTTTTTTGTTAGTGGTAATTGAGCCAAGAGCCTCCTCACTGAGCTTTATTTCCGACTCATTTTTCAGTGTTAATTTTGAGACAGTATTTTGCTAAGTTGTACATGCTACATTCATTCCCACTTGTGATCTTTATATTTCAGCCTCCCAGAATGCTGGCATTACATGAGTACCATCAGTTTTTGTTACGGTTTTGGAGTGACATACTGGCAAAGAAGGCACTAAAGACTGCCTGAGACTCTGAAAAACCATTGGCCCTTAGAATCACACCTAAACAGGGCGCCATCAGGGAGTGGGAAGTGCTCACCTGGCCAGCATCACCTCAGGTACACTTTGAGCCCCCAGTTCTCATTGTGACAGAGAGGCTACCCTCTTCCAGTTTCTGCTGCTGTAGCACTGTCCCCACCCTCTCAAAGCTTGGTGAGGACATGCCAGTTAGGAAAGGTCAGCTTGAGGGCTCTGTTACTGTGACCCAGCCAAGTGTTCTCCAGAAACCCAAGATTGGTCCAGGCAGGGAGGCTGGGTTTCTTAGACATAAACAACCTTAAGTTAGTGCCGGTGGAAAAATCTAATTTCAGGGCTCATTAATATAGCTGGGCCCAGTGGTACAGGCCTGTAATCCCAGCACACTCTTGAGAGGCTGAGGCAGGTTGATTCTAAGTTAAGACCCAGCCTGGGAAATTTAGCAAGACCCTATCTTAAGATGTGAACTAAAAAATGGTCTGGGGATGTGCCTTTCTGTGAAGGCATGGGTCTTAATCCTTAGTACCACTAAATGGGAAACAAAGGGACTGGGTAAACTGGGCATGGTGGCATTGGTCTGCCTGTAATCCCAGCACTCTTTGAGGCCAACGGAGGAGGATTTTGGTGAGTTCAGGACCATCCTGAACTACAAAACAAGATCCTGTCTATGAATGAAGAAATTAAGCAGACTGGGGGTATAGCTAGGACCCATAGCTCAAACTGCCAGTAGTACAAAAACAACAACAACAACAAAAAAACGGCTGGAGGAATAGCTCTATGGCTAGCTACAGTGCTTGTCTAGGTGCTAGGCCCTGGGTTCAGTTCCCCAGCACCATATAAACTGGGCACTAGTGGTGCATGCCTTTAATTTCAGCACTCAGGAGGCCGAGGCAGATGATTACTGTGAGTTTAAGGTCAGCCTGGGCTTCATAGAGAGTTCAGGACCATGCTAGACTAGAGAACGAAGATACTGTCTCAAAAAAAAAAAAAACCAAAACCCGTAAATAAAAGGTTAGCTCATCAATGCTAAAAGCAAGAACCCAACTTGGACTATAGAGTGAGAATAAAAAATTTAAAGTTTTTTTAAAAGGTAAAGGGAGGAGAGAGCTGCTTGAGGAAACTTAAAACTTTGTAGCTTGTATAGAGAATGTAGCCAGAACAGCAGGGCTACAGCTTAAGAGTAGGCACTGATTGGACATCAGAAGGAAGAGTAGAATTAGGTAAGATTGAGATGGACTATGCAAGTCAGGTCCTCAGCAATAGAGCTAAAAGTCTGTTTTGTTTTGTTTTGTTTTGTTTTTTTGAGACAGAGTCTTACTGTAGTCCTGGCTGGTCCTGACCTCACCATGGAGACCGGGCTGTCAAACTTAACTGCAGTCCTGCCTCAACTTCCTGTGTGGCAAATAAAAGTCTGGAAATCTTTGAGTACAAAGGTTTGCATGGTGCAAGTATGCTACCACAATTAGGATGTTCAGTGACCACCTGGATAAGAGGTTGGGGTTGTATTTTTTGAGATGGTCTTGCTTTATAGCCCAGGCTGGTCCTGAACTCACTATATAGCCCAAGTTGGGCTTGGACTCAAAATAATCCCCCTGCCTCAGCCTTTTGAGTGCTGGGATTACAGGTGTGTGCCACAATGCCTGGCATTACGTGGTACTGGAGAACCAAACT
The DNA here is from genome assembly GCA_004027205.1 of Ctenodactylus gundi. Lineage (NCBI taxonomy): Eukaryota > Metazoa > Chordata > Mammalia > Rodentia > Ctenodactylidae > Ctenodactylus > Ctenodactylus gundi. Next base: position 45,078 of record PVKB01001394.1, read on the forward strand.
CACGGCCTTGTGCTTGCAAGGCAAGTGCTTTAACGTCTGTGTCATTCCTCCAGACCACAGAGGTCACGATTTTAGTGTCAAGAAATCTGAGCTCTGCAGTGGTTAAAGCACTTGCCTAGGAAGGTCAAGGCTCTGGGTTCGATTCCCCAGCGCCACATAAATGGGCGTGGTGGTGCATGTCTGTAATCTCAGCACTTGGGAGGCTGAGTCAGAAGGATTGCTGTGAATCCAAGGCCAGTGTGGGCTACACAGTGAGTCTAGGACTAGCCTGGACTACAGTGTGAGACCCTATCAAAAAAAAAAGAGTCTGTCCACAACAGTCTTCAAGATACAGCACAAGCTAGGAGCACCTCAGGTGCATATCCACAAAAGAGGAGAGGTGCTTGGTGGAGAGAGTTGTGTAGCCCAGTAGCAGAGGATGGGGATGGTGTTAAGTGAAAGCAACAGCTGCCAGGGATTCTTTCTGGAAATAAAATGGGAAAAACCTGGTCCTGTGGAGCAGGAACTGGGCAGTGCCTCGGGATCAGGGGAGAGCAGGGCCTTCTGATGGGTCCATGACACAGGTGGTTACAAAGCAGTAGCCAGACCCACTGCGATTCAGAAAACTTCAGAAACACCTTAGCCATCCAGGAACCAGGCTCAGCAGCTTTCCAGACCCCCTGACCTCCTTTTTGGCCTTCAGAGCAAAACGGCCAGTTCTTTCCCTCAACTGGCCTGCCACCATAGGAGACCCAACCTTTAGAGTAGCACGAGGTAAGCCTGGTGTCAAGGCTCATGCCTGTAATTCTTGCACTCATGAGGCTGAGTCAGGAGGATTGCTGTGTGTTTATGATCAGCCTGGAAAATGCTGTCTCGGGGAGGGAAAAGAAGTAGCACAAAGCCCTGGATTCCATTTGCTCAAAGAATAAAACAGGATTCAGTGTCTGTTCCTACAAGTTTAGAAGGCAGCAGCTGGATGAGGAAAGGGTTATATTCTCGTGTGAGAGTAGGAATTTGATGGACATAAAAATGGAGAAAGTAAGCCAGGAATGGTGATGCACACCTGTAATCCCAGCACATGGGAGGCTGAGGCAGGAGGATTGCCATGAGTTGGAGGCCAGCCTGGGCTACACAGTCATCTCAAGACCATTCTGGGCACAGCAAGACCCTGTCTTAAAAAAAAAAAAAAAGCTCAGAAAGGTAAGCAGTCAGTCTAGGATTGCCCAGTAAATTGGTTGGGGACAGAATAAGGAAGTAAAGCCTTAGAAGGAAGGTCTTGAAGCTGCTAGGCCAACTAGCTGAATGGTGCATAGGTGCAACATACAGCTCATTTTATAAGTGAGATCACAGGCTGGTGATGTTGCTCAGTGGTTAGAGTGCTTGCCAGGCATGCAGTGTCTTGGGTCTTTAGTTTCCTAGCACCACATAAGAATTAGCTGGGGTTGGGACTGGAATAATGGCTCAGTGGTTAAAGTGCTTGCTTAGGAAATGGTAAGTACCTGAGTTTGATTCCCCAGCACCTTGTAAACTGGGCATATCGACATATGCCTGTAATCCCAGCACTTGGGAGGCTGAGAAGGGCTGGAAGAAATGGCATAGAGGTATCGCCTTGCAAGCACAAGACCATGAGTTCAATTCCACAGCACCACATAAAGCTCATGTGGTGGCACACATCTGTAATATCAGCACTTGGGAGGCTGAGGCAGAATTGCTGTGAGTCCGGTGCTAGCCTGGGATACATAGTTCAGGACCAACCTGGGCTATAGAGCAAAAAATAAATAAAATAAAAATATAGCTGGGTGTGCTTGTGCCAGGACTCAGGAGGAGGCCTAGGCAAAAGAATTGCCATTGAGTTTGAGGCCAGCCTGGGCTACATACTGAGTTCAGGACTGGCCTGGACTATAGAGATAGACCCTGTCTCAAAGAAAGGAAGAGGTGCTGGGGGCATAAGATTGGATTAAAGAAATTCGTACAACCAGTCTGGAAAGCAGTATGGTGAGCTCTCAAAAGACTAGAAATATCCCTTTTGATCCAGCGACACCCCTCCTGGGAATATATCCAAAAGAGGGCAAAACAACACACAACAGAGATACATGTATGCCCATGTTCGTAGCAGCACAACTAACAATAGCTAAAATATGGAAGTCACCAAAATACCATCAACAGACCAGTGGATACACAAACTATGGTATTTATACACAATGGAATACTATGCATCAATAAAGTCCAACAGCGTGGAGGCTTTTACAGGCAAATGGAAGAAACTTGAGAACAGCATGCTTAGTGAAGTGAGTCAGAAGCAGAAGGTGAAAAATCGAATGGTCTCTCTGATATGAGAGACCCAGATCACAACTCCTTTGGAACTTAAAAAAGTAAAACGGGGATAGGGTGGGGGGAGGAACGAAAGGAGAGTGGGAAAGCCCTTATCACTTTGACAAGATACGTATGTGCATAAAATGCTCAACTCCAATGTAAACCTTAAATTTTGCACATATATATATCAATAAAATGGGGGGGGGGGGGAGATTGGATTAAAGCACTTGCCTAGCAAGCACAAGGTCCTGGGTTTCATTCCTCAGCACCACATAAGGGGATGGTGGCACACACCTGTAATCCCAGCATTTGAGAGGTTAAGGCAGCAGGGATTGCAATGAGTTCAGGCCAGCCTGGGCAACATAGTTCAGGACCAGCCTGCACTACAGAGCAAGACCCTGCCCCAAGTGGGGAGAAAAAGAAAAATACGCAATCATGGCTGTGAGCTCTGACCCACTAAGTCTGTGTGCCCTTTGGGCATGGTAGTGCATATCTATAATCCCAACTTGATCTGAGGCTGAGGGAGGAAGATCATGAATTCAAGGCTACGCTGAACTACACTGTGAGACCTAGTCTCAGAAAAGATAAAATGCCTGGGGCTAGAGGAATAGTACAATGGTTGGAGTGTTTGTCCTACCAAGTACAAGGCATTGAGTTTGGTTTCCCAGTACCACATAAGTAGTGGTGCACCCCTGTAATCCCAGCACTAGGGAAGTTTGACACAGGTAGATTGCAGAGTTGAAGGCCAGCCTGGGCTACAGAGTGAGACTCTGCCTCCTCCATGCAAAAATAAAAATAAAGTTCTTGCCCTACATTTGGTTTCATTTGGGAAGAGAGAGTAAGAGAAGAGCTCTCATCACTGACCTAGCAGGTGGGTCACAGGAAGATCTCACTGCTGTTAGCCTGTGTCATGAGTGTGAGGGGAGGGCTTGAGTGTCTGCTGCAGGACTACAGTTCCCAGGGGCCTCTGCTTCTGGGGAGTGGCCCCAGGCAATACTGGCTTGTAATCTGACCACCCCTCTGGAAAAGGTCACCTAAGAGCTTCTTGAGGGACAGCAGCAACAGTGAGCTCAGCTTGGAGCAGCTGATCTTCATGGGGGTGGGGTGATGGCAGTGACCCTGCCTCAGGTGACCTCTCCGACTCCACCCCCGGAACCCAGGTTTCTGGTCCCCTTCTCACAGCTGCCCAGGGTCCTCTGTGGTGGCATTACTTCTGTTCAGGGCCTACTGCCCTTTTGCCACCTAAGTGCAGGCAACAATTCCCCAGCCCAGGTATGGATGTCGTGGCGAGCCTGGTCTTGTATGTACTTCACGCTCTGGACATGTCTGTGGCAAGCCCCTCTTCTCTACCAAGGATGAATGTGTCCAGAACTCTGGGACTGGGCCCCATGGCTGCCCCCTTGACCTCTAAGGACCCTGGATTGAGGGTATTGGTCCACTCCCACCTTCCATGTATAGCCCAGGAAAAGGGCCCAGACCTCAGCCAAGTTACCCAGCCCGTCAGCTTCAGTGAAGCTTCAGGCCTCACAGTCTTGCTGCCAGCAACATCTTGTTTCCAACCTTGCAAGAGGGAAGGACAGAACCGGAGACAGAGGCCTCTGTACAAGGCTTAGGGGAAGTGGGTCAGCCCAGGCTGTGAACAGGCTGGGCTGGGCCTGGCCTGCCCTCCTCCTCTGCTCTCACCCTCAAAATAGCTCCCTGAGTTGCCTGGCCAAGACCCTCCCACAGAGGGTGGTGGGAGGTGGGGCATGCTGCCCAGGGCCAGGCTTTAAATCCCCTCACGGCTGCAGAGTTCCACTCCTTGGCTGGAGGCACCACCGAGGCTGTCCTTTCTATCAGTCAGTCAGTCCGGCCCGCCCTCTTGCAGCCATGTCTCGGCCCCTGTCAGACCAGGACAGAAGAAAGCAAATCAGCGTGCGTGGCCTGGCTGGTGTGGAGAACGTGACTGAGCTCAAAAAGAATTTCAACCGGCACCTACATTTCACACTGGTCAAGGACCGAAATGTGGCAACCCCACGAGACTACTACTTTGCGCTGGCACACACTGTTCGTGACCACCTCGTGGGGCGCTGGATCCGCACGCAGCAGCACTACTATGAGAAGGACCCCAAGGTGCTGCAGGGGGCATCCTGGTGGGGAGTGGGTTGAGGGCTCCAGTCAGGAAGCTGGAAGATTTTACCTAGAGGCTGCCCCTTTCTGGGGCCCAGGATTTCTGCAGCAAAATAAAGGGTCATTTTAAGTTCCAGGCATTAGAGGATTCTGGGGTACCAAGTGTAAGGTATGCTGGAAAAGCGAAGGGAGAAAGACCTGAGGGAGAGGTAGGGGCAGGGCGGGCAGGGGCTAAAGGCAGGCTGGCTGCTTGCAAAGGCCTGCTCAGAGAAGGCTGGAGGGTTGCTGGTGGGCAGGTGTACACTGTTTGGACTGAGTGTAGAAGGATGCGTCATCAAGTGTGTGTGTGGTATGCCATGCCTCTCTCTGCCATGGGCAGGGTAGGGCTGGGGCAGCTGGGGCAGTATGGATCAAGTATCCAGTGGGGTCAGTGGTAAATGTCAGCAACCTAACACTCCACCATGGGGTGGGGGCAGGGCAGAGAGGGGACCAGGAAATGGGGAGACTAGGCACTATGAGCATCTTTTTGCTTGGTGTCTCTCCATCCTTTTCTTGGAGGCAAAGAGGGCCTGGGCACTGCATGGACAGGAAAATCTCTAGCTCTAAGTCACTGTGTGACCTTGAACAAAGGACTCTTCTTCTGAGCCTTGTCTTCTTAGGGAGCACTTAGAAGTGCTTCTCTATGTCCTAATCCTATGATGGGCTGTTGAGGTCATGTGTGTGATGGTACCTCAATCCCTGAGGTAGGTCCGGCTAACACTCTATGTGGGGAGACTGAGGCCAGAGAGGAAAGGCCTTTGTCCAAAGTCAGGAGAATGCTGGCTCCAAGGCCCTTATTTATTGGTCTCCAAGTCTGAGGTGATTCAATGGAGTAGAGAAAAAAATATTGGGGACACAGATGGGACATGCTGGGTCCTGAGAGTAACCCAGGATAGGAAGGTGGGAAGAGGTCAGGTACGGCGGGGCCTGGCTGAACATGATGAGTAGACCTGATCCCACTTCCCTGTCCATTTCTTTCTCTGGGCAGAGGATCTACTATCTGTCTTTGGAATTCTACATGGGACGGACATTACAGAACACCATGGTGAACCTGGCCTTGGAGAATGCCTGCGATGAGGCCACCTACCAGGTGTGGGAAGAGAGCCTTAAGAATTGGTGCGGGTGAGGCTGGAGGAGTGGTTCAGCAGTTAAAGCACTTGGCTAGCAAGTGCTAAGTCAAACGCTAAGTACCCGAGTTTTCCTTAGCACCACATAAAACGGGCGTGTTGGTGCATGCCTATAATCCCAGCTCTCGGAGGGCTGAGGCAGGAGGATTTCTGTGAGTCCAAGGCCAGCCTGGGCTCCATCGTGAGTTCAGGACCAGCCTGGATGACAGAACGAGAACCTGTCTCAAGGAAAAAAGAAAAAAAAAGGTATGTGGGGGTTGGCTGGCAGAATGGCACAGTGGTTAAAAGCACTTGCCCAGCAAGCCCAAGGCCCTGGATGTGATTTTCCCGGCACCACATGAAGTTGGGTGTGGTGGCACATGCCTATAATCCTAGCACTAGGGAGGCTGAGGCAGGAGGATTGCCAAGTCCAAGCCCAGCCTGAGCTCCACAGTGAGTTAAGGACCAGCCTGGGCTACAGAGTGAGACCCAGTCCCTGTTTCAAAAAAAAAAAAAAAAAAGTTGAGGGGCTGGAGGAATAGCTCAGAGTTTAAAGTACTTGCCAAGCAAGCTCAAGGCTCTGACCACATTAGCTGGGCATCATGGTGCGCGCCTGTAATTCCTGTACAGGGCGGCTGAGGCAGGAAAATTGCTGTGTGTTTGAGGCCAACATAGGTTCTATAGTGAGTTCAGGACCACCCCGAACTAATTGGTGGACAGTTTGCTGGACTGCAGGAGTAGCACTGCAGTTAGAGCACTTGCCTAGCAAGCGCTGAGTTCGATGGCCCAGCGCCACATAAACTAGGCATGGTAGTACATGCTTGGGCTACAGAGTGAGACCCTGTCTCAAAGAAAAGAAAAGAAACAAATAAGAATTGGTGAGGGGCTGGGCCTGGTGGTGCAGGCCTATAATGATAGCATTTTGGGAAGCTGAGGTAGGAGGATTTCAAATTGAAGCCCAACCTGGGCAAATTAACAAGACTGTTTCAAAATCAAAAATAAAAATGAGCTAGTGTAAAGGCCCTGGGCTTGATCCCTATTACCACATAATAAAAACAAACAAACAAAAAGAACAAAAAAGAAAAAACCCACCAAAAAATGGTCTGGGGAACATAGCATACGGTAAAGGATTCATTCCAAGCCCTGGGGGAGAAAAATACATTGGTGAGGAAGCTGGTCCCGGTGACTCAGGCCTGTAATCCCAACACTCTGGGAGGCTAAGACAGGAGGATCAAAAGTTTAAGCCCAGCCTGGAAGCCTGGTACACATCTATAATCCCCACACATAGGTGGACAAGGCAGGAGGATTGCTGTGAGTTCAAAGCCAGGCTGAGCCACAGAGTGAGAGACCCTGTCTCAATTAAAAAAAAAAAAAAAAAAAAAAGCCCAGGGACGGGAGGAATAGCCCAGCAGTTAAAAGTGCTTGCCTATCAAATGCTGAGCACCGAGGAGTTCGATTGCCCAGCACCACGTAAGTCAGGTGTGGTGGCCCACACCTGTAATTCTGGCAATGAGGAGGCTGATACAGGAGGATTGCTGTGAGTTCAAGGCCACTCTGGGCTCCATAGTGTGTTCAGAACCAGCCTGGACTACAGAGTGAGATCCTGTCTCAGGAAACAAACAAACAAACGAACAAACAAACAAACAAACAAAACCCTGGATCAATCGGCCTATGTTTTTTCTTTTTTCTTTTCTTTTCCTTTTTTTTTTTTTTTTTTTTCCTTGAGACAGGGTCTTGCTTTGTAGCCCAGGCTGGTCCTGAACTCACTATATAGCTCAGGCTAGCCTTGGGCTCACAGCAATCCTCCTGCCTCAGCTTCCCAAGTGCTGGCATTACAGGCATGTGCTACCACGTCTGGCTTTATGTGGTGTTGAGGAATCGAACTCAGGGCCTTGTGCTTGCTAGGCAAGCACTTTAACAGTTTAACAGCCTGTGTCATTCCTCCAGTCCTAAATCTGCCTATTACCCACCCTTTTCCCAGGAAAAATGAGGGCTGGAATGTAGCTCAGTGTGAAGGCTTTGAGTTTAATTACCAGTAACACACACACACACACACACACACACACACACACACACACACACACGAAAAGAAAAAAGAAAACATGAGGTAGAAAGCTGGGCCTGGTAGCATAAGCCTGAAGTCCTAGCACCTTGGGAGCCTCCGGCAGGAGGATTGCTAGTTCAGGCTCAGCCTGAGTGACCTCATAGCTTAGCAAGACTCTGTCTTAAAATCGAAAATAAAAATGAACTGGAGATGTAGCTTAGTGTGAAGTCCCTAGACTCAATCTCCAGTATAAAAAAAAAAATTGGGGAGAATCCCCTGCTGACTTGGTGCTGATCGCTACCACTGTTCTCCTGCAGCTGGGCCTGGACATGGAAGAGCTGGAGGAAATCGAGGAAGATGCAGGACTGGGCAATGGGGGTCTGGGCCGACTGGCAGGTGAGTGGACAGCTTTCCAGTGGGGCTAGGCAAAGATTTCTCAATTGTTTGGTCCCTGACACCGACCTCCCTACATGCCCGTAGCCTGCTTTCTGGACTCCATGGCAACACTGGGCCTGGCTGCCTATGGCTACGGGATTCGCTATGAGTTTGGGATTTTTAATCAGAAGATCAGCGGGGGCTGGCAGGTAAGCAGCGTTGATCCTGACCTTGTGGGGCCCAGTTATGATGGAGCAGTTCCCATTTGGTCATTTATCTCAGATGTTCCTTGTCCAGCCCTGGTCTCCAAGAGAAGCATCCCTTGCCCCTCCCCCTTGTTCCAAAGCCAGCTGATGACCTAAGGACTGCTTGAAATATTCCATATCCCACCAGCTAGCCCACCTGACCAGGGCCCACTCTACTGGGTACAGTAGGCCACTGCTTTCGTCCTGCCCCACAACCTACTGCAGCCTGAATGCCTAGGTCTGAAACTGCTTTTTCCCTCACCTGTCTTCTGCTCAGATGGAGGAGGCTGATGATTGGCTTCGCTATGGCAACCCCTGGGAGAAGGCCCGGCCTGAGTTCACACTTCCCGTGCACTTCTATGGCCATGTGGAACATACCAGCCAGGGGGCCAAGTGGGTGGACACACAGGTGAGGATGAAGCAGTGTGGTAGGGGAGAAAGCTCTTAGAAGCAGCACCAGGCCCAAGCTGAACCTAGTGGCAAAAGCCTGTAATCCCAGCAGTCTGGGAGGCTGAGGCAGGAGGATCATAAGGTTCAGTTCAGCCTGGGCCATTTAGCAACTTAGTGAGATCCTGTCTCAAAATCAAAAATAAAACTGGGCTAGAGATAGAGTTCCATGTAAAGGCCCTGAGATTCCTACCCAGTACCACAGCAAAAAAAGAAAAGAACTAAGAAAGACTAGGAGGAAGCGCAGAGGCTAATGGACTCTTCCATTTTACAGACTGAGGACACTAAGGCTTAGACAGGTTAAGTGGCTTCACAAGGTCAGACAGCCAAAGCCAAGGGCAGGCTGAATTCAAAGCCTCGGAGGGGGAGAGGGCTGGCCCTGCCCTGCAGGGCCCATCTCCTGGCCTGGCTGCTCTCCAGACCTGGAACAAGACTCATCAAACGACTGTTGCAGCAGTTTCATTCTGCCACACATTTGACCTGGGGGTTGAGAGGAGAAAGTGAAGGGCTCCAGAGTGGAACTGACGTGTTCAGGGTCACACAGCAAGTTCCAGGGAGCCTAAAGCCAAAGCAGGCATCTGGATCTCCGTATAGACAATCTTCTTGCTGGGGTCACTGGTCCACGGCTTCCAATTGGGCTGCTCAGAAACTCTGGACTTTTGGGAGTGAGCATTTCTTTTGCTCCTCAGGCTGAGGAAGGCGCCAGCAATGCTGCTGTGGCTGGAAGCCTGGAGACCTGGCTCCTTCTGGCTCTGTCTGCTTCCCTCTCTGAGCCGCAGCCTCTCCGCTATGTTACATGAGTGTAAGGGAGGGAGGGGATGCCCTCACAGGGGCTCCCCTGGAGGAGTGGGGTCCCACTGACTACTGTGGTAGCAGACAGTTCTTTGCAGCAGTTATTGATGCTTGTGAATTTTGGGAGGTGGCGCCAGCACTGGTCACTGATACTTACCCTGGGGTCAGCCAGACATAAAACCTTTGCATAGACTTCTGTGACCTTTTTAACTGGATCTTGGGCTCCCCCAAAGTGTTCTCTTGCTTTTGCTTATGCCAGGGTGGTGTCTCAGCCCTTGGAGATTGGCCTCTAGTAGAGTCCCACCTTGGGTTCTGAGATTGTTTCTTTGTCCTTTCTCACAACCCCTAAGGCAGGGTGTGGAGGTGTCTGGAGGAGACTTTGCGGTTGTCCTCTTTTTGTAGATGAATTCCAGAGAAGTTACCCAACTTGCTCTTGGTTACCTGGCTAGTACGTGCCAGCACCAGGATTAGAACCTAGGGTTGGGAGTTGGTAGGGTATGGAGACAAGGCCCTGAGTTCCAGTCCTGCAGGGAAGGGAGATGTCTAGAGTCAGATGCAGGCCGATGCCCAGGGCTAGCCTCAAGCAGGCTGTCTAGGTCCTGACTCAGGACATTCCTCACAGGTGGTATTGGCCATGCCCTACGACACACCTGTGCCTGGCTACCGCAACAATGTTGTCAACACCATGCGCCTCTGGTCTGCCAAGGCACCCAATGACTTCAACCTCAAGGACTGTAAGTTTGTCTGCTTGTAGTCAGTAGCTTACTCAGCCCCTGCCTGGCCTATGCTTAGCCCCAGCCTGACCCTGTCCTCACTTCTTTGCTCAGTCAATGTCGGTGGCTACATCCAGGCTGTGCTGGACCGGAATCTGGCTGAGAACATCTCTCGAGTCCTGTACCCCAATGATAATGTACGTTGCTTTTTGGGCTGGAGGCTGGTAGCCTGAGTCCCTAGGGGAGAGGCCAGGGGACCTGGGAGGGACACTTGCTACTGCCCTAGTCACAGCAGGGCATATTACTGGCCCTGTGTGTCCTATTCTTTTGTTCCACATCCCTTTGGTGGGAGGATATTGAGTTCTGGGAGGGCAGGTTGGGACAGGGTATTTGAAAGGAGCTATTTTCTGGTATTGCCAACAGTACTTTTGGTTCTTTGTTATTATATATTGTTATTTTGTGGTACTGAGGATTAAACCTTTGGCCTTTGTGCTGAGCTACATCCTCAGTCCATTTTTATTTTGAAACAGGGTCTTGCTAGGTTGTCCAGGATGGGCTTAAGCTTGTGATCCACCTACGTCAGCCTCTCCGAGTGCTGGGATTACATGCTTGTGCCACCAAACCCAACTACTCTTGGTCCTTTATGTTTCTATTCATCATCCTATTATTTGGTGGGGCAAAGACCTGGATTTGTGGGGGTACAGTGGAGGGAGCTGGGTGCCAGGGTGGGTCTCACATCTTTAGGCTGCACCCATGCCACTTCTGCTCCACCCTGCCTTGCACTGTCCCTAGTTCTTTGAGGGGAAGGAGCTGCGTCTGAAGCAAGAGTACTTCGTGGTGGCTGCCACCCTTCAGGACATCATCCGGCGTTTCAAGTCTTCAAAGTTTGGTAGCCGTGATCCTGTGCGCACAAACTTTGACGCCTTCCCAGACAAGGTACGATGCCCTTGGGAAAGTACCCACACGTGTCTTGTGTGTGCCAGCCCCTTTCCTCTGCCTTGCCCGCACTGCCCCACTTTACAGCTGAGCAAGTGGAGGCTGGGTACATGTGTGTGTGGGGGTCTGACTTGCTCAGGATCTTCAATGGACGGGCATGTAATCTGGACTTTCCTCCTACATCTGCCGGCCCCTAGATGTCCCCATGAGCTCCTCAGTCCCCAGCATAGCCACAGAGCCATGCCTGGCTCTTTGGAAAGGCAAAATGCTATAATCAATATAGCACTTGGTTTTGGGTTCAGTCTGACTCCCAGCCCCCTCCTCCACAGGTGGCCATCCAGCTCAATGATACCCACCCTTCCTTGGCCATCCCTGAGCTGATGAGGATTCTGGTGGACCTGGAGCGGCTGGACTGGGATAAGGTGGGCCTCAGGACTCCTGCCCCCATCACAGCTGCTCTGCTGTGGAATCCCTCCCCATTTTGGGGATTGGAGGATGATTGAAGGGAATAAGCAATGTGAGACTAGAGGCGGGGTCTGCAACTCTGTTCTGCAGTGGCGAGGCCCAGAGCTGCCACATGTAGACAGCTACCAGGTTCGGGCCTAGTATCCTACCTCCGTACCCTGTGTGTGCCAGGCCTGGGACATAACAGTCAAGACCTGTGCTTATACCAACCACACGGTGCTGCCTGAGGCTCTGGAGCGCTGGCCTGTGCACCTCATAGAGACTTTGCTGCCCCGACATCTCCAGATCATCTACGAGATCAACCAGCGCTTCCTTAATGTGAGCTGGGGAGGAGGGTGGGTGCTAGTGGCGGGCCCAGGAGGCGGGGTGTGGAAGGGTGGTCAGTCATGGCATGGAGCCTCTGGCATAGGGATGGCTTTGGTGGGATGGGGCTGGGGTCTTGGGTTCCTGGGCCCTGGTGCTAGCTCTGTACTTTCTGGGCACAGCGGGTGGCGGCTGTATTCCCGGGGGATGTAGACCGGCTTCGGCGCATGTCACTGGTGGAGGAGGGTGCAGTGAAGCGGATCAACATGGCACATTTGTGCATTGCTGGTTCACACGCTGTCAACGGTGTGGCTCGAATCCACTCAGAGATCCTCAAGAAGACCATGTGAGCTTGCTGTCCAGACCCCACCCTACCTAGGCACTGCCCACTGCACAGTGCCCTAACGTATAGGCCCTGCCTCCTCATAGCCCTGGCACCATCCCACAGGGAGCACTTGTTTACAAGCAGCGTGGTCCTTTCCAGTGCAGTCCTGTCCCCAGATGACACCCTCTCACATATAGTAGGCTGGGAGGGGCTGAATCCTCTATTCAAGGCCCCTTTCAGGGAGTAATCAGAGCAGGGACCCGGGGGGTGGGGGGCTTGCAGGGGTAAATGGTGACTCTCATACAACCCAATTTGCAGCTTCAAGGACTTCTACGAGCTAGAGCCTCATAAGTTCCAGAATAAGACCAATGGAATCACCCCTCGGCGCTGGCTGGTTCTGTGTAACCCTGGGCTAGCAGAGGTCATTGCTGAGGTGAGAGACCATTGTATGGCCAGTAAGGTCAACACAGGTCACTGTAGGGGTCATCTGGATACGGTCATTTAGGTAGCTTGCAGTGCAAGGGCTCCCAGCTGAGGGCTAAAATTCATCCTGTTCTGTATTCATTGAGCCTGGCCTCTGTCTGCATAAGTGTACCCTTGGGGCTAATGGAGGCCTTGGCTACAGAGACCAACTGCTGGAGTTCACAGTCTAATGGAAGAAGCCCTCAATGGGTCACTTCTGAACAGAGGCAGCAGGAAGGCAGATATCTGGTAGGGAAGGCCCAAGTCATGCTAATGTGAGGAAAAGACCAAGAAGCCAGGAAGCCTGCTGTGGTCAGTGGGACTATCCATCAGCATTCAGGCTTGGGAGGGGAGGAGGGTGGACATGGATGTACTGTGCCCTACCTGGCAGCCTTCAGAGCTGTCTGCTAGCCTGGAAGGGGGTGGTGACGGAGGGAGAGAGTGGCGTGACTGAAAGCTGCCTCCCACAGCGCATTGGGGAGGAGTACATCTCAGACTTGGACCAGCTGCGCAAACTGCTCTCTTATGTGGATGATGAAGCCTTTATCCGGGATGTGGCCAAAGTGAAGCAGGTAGGGAGGCAGCCTGGGACCCTAGGCCAGTGTTGGCTTGTGGAGAGTGCACAAGGGGCCACATTTACCCTGGAGTGGCAGAAAGAGCCACCTCTCCCGCAGCTGCAGCCTATTTGTGGAATCCGCCTAAAGTGGATGGTGAAAGGCCAGTCTGACCTCACTGGGCCAGTGCCAGTGAGGACTAGCAGTGTCTGCCCTGGCACAGGGGTGGGTGAAGATAGCAACTGAGCCGCCTGCCATCTACCTTCCTCGGATGGAATGAGAGAAAAACAATGAGGATTGTGGGATTTCTTGAAACCAAAGCTGACTACTGAACCCTCCCCCTCCTGCCTACAGGAAAACAAGTTGAAGTTCTCTGCGTACCTTGAGAGGGAATATAAAGTCCACATCAACCCCAACTCACTCTTTGATGTCCAGGTGAAACGAATTCACGAATATAAGCGCCAGCTCCTCAACTGCCTCCATATCATCACCCTGTACAACCGTGAGTGGCAGGGACACTGCTGGCCTCTGTCCTCTGTGTCTCCGACACACCACAAACTACCCAATCAATAGCTCTGTGGGCACGATGGCAATGCGGCTCATGGGGATTTAGTTCAGTGGTTATAGTGCTTGCCTAGCACGTATAAGGTCCTGGGTTTCGTTCCTTAGCACCACATTAAAAATTAGCGTGGTGTGGTGGCACACGCCTGTGAGCTCAGCACTGAGGCTGAGGCAAGAGGATTTCTGTGAGTTTGAGAACAGCCTGAGGTACAAAGTGAGTTCAAGACAAAACAAACAAACAAACAAACAAAAATAACAAAAAAAAGGGATTACCCAAGTCAGACCTATTGTCTCCCAGCACCTACCTAGAGGGACAAATCTGGCCTTCCTTATCCCTCTCTTCTCCACAGGCATTAAGAAGGAGCCCAACAAGTTTGTCGTGCCACGGACTATAATGATTGGAGGCAAGGTGAGAGGACCAGGGCCTTGGGTCTCTGTCATCAGCTGGAACCAGCCTGACAGGGTTGTGGAACAGAAATGTGTGTCTGTTGGGGGGGATTGTAATATGACCTCAGACTGTGCCCTACAGGCAGCACCTGGGTACCACATGGCCAAGATGATCATCAGACTCATCACTGCCATCGGGGATGTGGTGAACCATGACCCAGTGGTGGGGGACCGCCTCCGCGTGATCTTCTTGGAGAACTACCGTGTCTCACTGGCTGAGAAAGGTGGGGGCTGCTACAGGCTCTCCTTTATCTTTTCTGTAGTACTTTTACCTGTTTTTTTTTTTTTTTTTTTTTAAGGCAGGGTCTCACTCTGTACTCTAGGCTAGTCTGGTTCTACACTTATTATGTGCCCAGGCTGGCCTCAGACTCCTAGAAATCCTGCTGACTTAACCTTTCGAGTGCTGGGATTACAGGCATATGCTACTATGCTCAGCTAATCTTTATGTGGTACTGGGGGTTTGAACCCAGGGTCTTGAGCATGCTATGTAAGCACTGTAATCACTAAGCTATGCCCAGCCCAGTACTTTTACCTCTTAAAGAACAGCTGGCCAGGGCAAGTGCGTCCCTCTGGAGGCAGAATCTTGGGAAAGAAGGTGAAATTTGTGGGAGGTAGGCCTTTTTGGTGCCCTTCAGATCACACAATGGACGACATAGGAATCCAGGCTGGATCCCTTGATATTCAAGAATCAATAAGAGGCAGAGGGTCAGGAGGAGGGTAAGAGGGGAACTTGGTTGCTGAGGACTGGGGCCTGGACAAAGGGGTCCCTGAACTTGACTATGCCCAGAGCCAGTCTAATCTAGCTGGGGGAGGAACTGTTCCCCAAGTTGATCTTACCCTGCTGCTGCTCTACAGTGATCCCAGCTGCCGACCTCTCTGAGCAGATCTCCACTGCGGGCACTGAGGCCTCGGGCACAGGCAACATGAAGTTCATGCTCAATGGGGCCCTGACCATTGGCACCATGGATGGGGCCAATGTGGAGATGGCAGAAGAGGCAGGAGAGGAGAACTTCTTCATCTTTGGCATGCGGGTGGAAGATGTGGAAAGGCTTGACCAGAGAGGGTATGTGGGTCAAGGGCTTCAAAGTTTAGGGCTCATGGGCAGGAGCATTGTGTAGCTGCTGGAAGGCAGGGTTGGGGATAAAGGCTGGTTCAGGCTGTGCAAGGTCTTAGTTATGGCCATCAGGATTCAGGAAAAAAATTTTTTTGGTGATGGTGCTGGGGAATTGAACCCAAGATTTTATGTGGGCTAATCAAGTGCTCTACCACTGAGCTATATCCCTGATTCTCTGTGAAACATTCTTTTGTTTTGTTTCTGCTTTTTGAAGCAGGGTCTCTCACTCAGTAGGCCAGGCTGGTCCTAAACTCACTACGTAGCCAAGGCTAGCCTTTTACTCATGTTAATCCTCCTGCTTCAGCCTCCCAAGTGCTGGTATTACAGGCATGTGCCACCACACCTAGTTTATGTGGTGTTGGGAAACTGAACTCAGGGCCTTGTACTTTCTAGGAAAACACTCTTACCTGTTGAGCTACATACCCAGCCCCCTGGAAAACTTTTCAGAGAGGTTATAGCAAATAATGTGAATGAGATGGGAATAGAAGAAATAACACAGAGTTGAACAAAAAGAACCTGGTTTGGTGAGACATGCCTGGAATTCCAGCACTTGGGCTACATCGTGAGTTCAGCTTAAGGTCGGTTTGGCTCGTTAGTCTAAATATTACTGCAAAGAGTAACCTTTTACATTTGTACCCATAGGTCTAATTATTTCCTTGAAAATTACTGAATTATCAGAATTATAGATGAGTTTCTTTGTTGTTGTTTATCCAGGCTGGCCGCAAACTTGCCATCCTCCTCCAAGTAGCTGGGATTATAGGTGTGCACTACTGTACCTATTGTTTTGTTTTTTCTTTTGGTTTTGGTACTTGGTATTGAACTCAAGGCCTTCACATGGAGCTATATTCCTAGCCCATTTTTATATTTTGATTTTGAGACAAGGTGTTGCTAAGGAGCTAAGTTGTCCAGGCTGGACTCAGTTGTGTAATCCTTCTACCTTCGCCTCTCAGAGTGCTGGAATTTTAAAGCCTGTGCCACTGGGCCTGGATAAGTATGATTTCTATCTTAGTTACTTTTTTGTTGCTGTGACTCAATACCTGACATCCACAAATTTAGGGGAGGAAAGCTTTATTTTAGCTCACAATTTCAGAAGGTCACAGTCCATTCAGGGCAGCCGGCAGCAATGGAAGTACATGGCAGAGACAGAGGTGGAGGCAGCTTCTCACGACATCACAAATAGGAAGCCAGGTCACGGCAAGTTGGGTCTAGTCCTCCAAGGAAGGCAGGAAGCAGCTTATGTATCCTTCCAGGTCTCATCCCAGTGATCAGCCCCTCCTGGATCCAGGTGTGGAAGGTGTGGTAAGTCCCCACTACACACCTGTAATCCAATTTACATGCCTATAATCCACCCCTGCAGACTAGGCCCCAGTCTCCCATCAGCACATGGTTCCATAGACAATCTATAACATTCAAATAGGTGAGACTTTTGGGGGACATTCCAGATCCAGATCATAATACATTCTTTTCTGTTTCTTCTTTTTCTTGGTCTTAAACTCATACCAATGCTTCTGCCTTAGCCTTCTGAGTGCTGGTATTAATGGCATGTGCCACCATACCAGGCTATGCGATGCTGGGGATTTGAACCTGGGGCTTTGTGCATTCAAGCCCTCTACCCAATGAGCTATGAGTTCTTAAGGCTCTGACACAGATTACCAAATTGTTCTGTAGGAAGTTGGTTCCATATTGCACAGCCACTAACAACTTTGGAGAATTGGCATTTAGTGAAGAAAGTGATTTTTTTTTTTTTTTTTTTTGAGGCTCCATAGTCCAAGCTGGTCCTGAAATTGCTACATAGCCCAGGCTAGCTTCAAACACATGGCAATCCTCCTGCCTCAGCCTCTGGAGTGATGAGATTATAGGCGTGTGCTATCACACCTGATGTAGGATCATTTCTTTTTTTTTCAACTCCTTTTTCTCTTTTTGAGACAGGGTCTGACTCTGCAGTTCAGGCTGGTTCTGAGTTCACTATGTAGCCCAGACTGGTCTTGAACTCACAGCAATCCTCCTGCCTCAGTCTCCTAAGTGCTAGGATTACATGCTAGGATTACAGCCAAGCACCACTACATCCAGCTTATGTGGTGCTGGGGAATCCAACTTGGGTACTGAGCATTTGCTAGGCAAGCACTTTTACCACTGAGCTATTCCTCCAGCCCCTTATCTTTTTTTGTTTGTGTGTATGTGAAAGGAACATCAGTGAGGAGTGACTGAGTGTTCGGTCTGTCCTTTGGACAACAAGAAGCCCTTAGATATATCAAGTGAGGACTCCATGTTCTACAATAGGCTTCAGAATTTTTGTTGTTTTTTCTTTTTCTTTTCTTTCTTTTTTTCTTTTCTTTTCTTTTCTTTTCTTTTCTTTTCTTTTTTTTTTTTGAGACAGGGTCTCGCTGTGTAGCCTAGGCTGGTCCTGAACTCACTGGTGTAGCCTAGGCTGGTCTTGGACTCAGAACAATCTGCCTGCCTCAGCCTCCTGAGTACTGGAATTACAGACATGCACCACCACTTCCAGCTTTATGTGGTGCTGAGGAATCAAACTCAGGGCCTTGTGCTTGCAAGGCCAGCTCTTTAACCACTGTGCCATTCCTCCAGCTCTAGGTTTCAGAATTTGGGCTGCAGGATGGAGACTGGGCTGTCCAGGGAATCAGAGGGACCATTGTGGGGGTTGGTACCATAATATACTGGGAGTCTCCTGAAGCAAGGTAGCACAGGGAACTAGGATCAGAGTCGTGACACAAGAAACCTTGGTTTCTGGTTGGAAGGGGGCATGGAATGAAGGGACACAGGCTGCCCTGGTAGAGAGTTTTTAATGGTGAGTCCAGGAGGATGGGTTGTGCTGCCTCAGAAATTGAAGGCAAGCCAGGCATGGAGGTACAAACCTGTAATCTCAGCACTTGAGAAGCTGAGGCAGGAGGATTACAAGCTTAAAACAAGCCTGGGCTACATAGTAAGTCTGAGGCCAGTATGGACTGCCATGTGAGACTCTGTCACAAAATAAAAAAAAAAAAAAGAAAAAAAGAAAGAGAAGGAAAAAAATAGATAATTGAGGTAAGTTGGCATCAGGCCAGTGTTGAGCTGAGTTTAATGGGAGAGGGTATCAGGTATGGTGGCACATACCTATAATCCCATCACTCCAGGAGACTGGGGCACTGTGGATCACAGTTCTACCCAGCTTGGACAGCTTAGGGATTTAAAAGAGACCTTGTTTCAAAATAAAAATGAAAAAGAGGTAGGGATGTAGCTCAGGGTGAAGGCCCTATGTTCAATCCCCAGCACCAACACCACCAACAAAAGATAAGAAAGGGAAAAGAGGACATGCCTAAGGACATGTTAGTGCCTCCTGAGACCCAGAGGATGGGCCAGGGACAGGCTTGGGTTAGTCCAAAGGACATTTGTTTGTTTGTTTATTATTTTTATGGTAGTGGGAACTGAACTCAGGGCCTCTGTACTGCACATCACCCACCTGTTTTTAATTTTTAGCTTTCAGACAGGGTCTTACTAAGTTATTAAATGCCCAGGCTGGGCTGGAACTTACAGTCCTCCTGTCTCAGCCTTCCAGGGTGCTGGGATTACAGCATTACAGTATTACAACCACCAAGACTGGCTATTGTTTTTCTTGTTTCTAGGGTTGGAACCAGAGCCTCCTGCATGCTAGGCAAGGGCTCTTAATACCGACATTCATCCTTCGCGGACAAGACGGGCTGGTGGTGTGGGATGGGGGAAGAGTCCTTGTCTGGGGGCACTGACTTAGTCCTTAAGTTTCTGTTTCCTTCAGGTCTGAGGTTCCTCATCTACAAAGTGGATGAAGAACAGCTGTGCAGGGAAGGGAGGGGCTGTCAGTGAAAGACCTCCAGGGGGCCTATGACAGCTCCAGGGAGGGCAGCAGCAGGCTGAGCCTGGGTTTTGATCCCTAGGATTGGGACTTCTCAGATTTTCTTTGGAGAAGAAGCTGCAAAACCCATTCTAGGTAGCTGACCACAGCTGTGCTCTGGCAGGTACAATGCCCAGGAGTACTACGATCGCATTCCTGAGCTTCAGCAGATCATTGGGCAGCTGAGCAGCGGCTTCTTCTCCCCTAAACAGCCTGACCTGTTCAAGGACATTGTCAACATGCTCATGCACCATGACCGGTGAGTTGGCTGGGCCGAGCAGGGGTCAGGTGGGGTGGGTGGGAGGCTGGTCAGGATCCTGTGCCGCTGATGCCAGGTTCCTTTGGAAGCAGCATCACTTTTCAGGTTCCTAGATACGCACGGAAACAGGATGGGCTTAGCCCTTCTTGTAGAGCTTCCCACCTTTCCTTTCTTCTCCAGGTTTAAAGTCTTTGCAGATTATGAGGAATACATTAAATGCCAGGAGAGAGTCAGTGCCCTGTACAAGGTGAGGGGTCCTGGGCCAGGGGTTAGCAGGACTTTGGTGGCCCTTGTTGGGATGAAGTAGAAGATGGAGACTCTGCTGGCAGAGTGAACCCTGGGCTCTCCTTTGGCCTGTAGAACCCGAGAGAGTGGACACGGATGGTGATCCGGAACATAGCCACCTCGGGCAAGTTCTCCAGTGACCGCACCATCGCTCAGTATGCCCGGGAGATCTGGGGTGTGGAGCCTTCTCGACAGCGTCTGCCAGCCCCTGATGAGAAGATCTGAGCTTCCAGCTCACATCTCAGATCTGCCCTGAGTCCGTCCGCAACTCCCTGGGCCAGCCTCAGCTCCTCATCCCAAGGATGGGCAGCTGGTGTTAGCTCTCTTTCCCCTTCCTGGAACCCTTATTTTTCATTTTTCCCAGCTTCTAGGTCCCAGTGCCCTGCGTGACTAAGGCCATTGTCCTCTTCTTGTCTTTGGGCTCCCTGCCCCTCTTACTTGGGGTCTGACCAACTGCACCC
This sequence comes from Ctenodactylus gundi, assembly GCA_004027205.1. NCBI lineage: Eukaryota > Metazoa > Chordata > Mammalia > Rodentia > Ctenodactylidae > Ctenodactylus > Ctenodactylus gundi. The sequence continues at coordinate 65,277 of PVKB01001394.1, forward strand.
ACTCCCCAGTAAACAGATTTTCCTTGGGAACCTCCTTCTTCTTTGTTGGGAAATGCATTTAGCTCATGGCGGGGCACGATGTCAGCTGCCCAGTCGCCTTCATTTTCTCCCTAATCTCACTCAGCAGGTGCCTTCTGGGGGAGGGGGCGGGGCCTAGGTTTCACCCCTTTTCAGAGCACCACCCTTCACGATTCTTCCCAGTGCTGTGTCCATACTAGGTCAGCCGCCTGCCGGGCTGGCTGGAGGCGGGGCGTCCGGCTGGGTGGGGCCAATTAGGCCTGGGAGCTGGGACTTGGGCTGAGGCCTCCGGGACTACGAGGATTCTTCCTGTCGGGGGGCAGGACCTGTGAACATTTGACTCCGCCCTTGACTCCGCCCCACTGCGGCGTTTTAGGGTCTCTTAGCAGGTGGCTACGCTGGGTTCAAAATCCGGGAAGTGTCGGGGCGGGAGGCGTTCGCCGACTGTTTAGGCTAGGCCACGCACACCCCACTCGTTATACGGAAAACGAGAACGGAAGAGGCCTGTTTTTGGATCTCACGAGACTGAAATGCAGCCTGCGCACTGGAGGGATGTCGGGCCTCCCCGGCACGAGGCGGGGAGGGCAGGCCTCAGAAGGGAGATTTGGGGACAACAGTTTTCACAGTGTGTTTGAACCTGAACGGGCGGAAACTGTTACCAGACCCCCAGGCCCTGCGTGTGGGGATCCCAACCGTCTGCGGCTGCCCCTCCTGAGCTTCCTGTGGCCGGGCCCACGCCTGCGGGCCTCCGAGCTCCGAGCAGTTGAAGTTGCCCCTTTCAGTCTGGCGTTCTTGGGGCGTCTCCCCTTACTCTGACTGCGAGGCAGCGTCTGCAGGTGGCCGAGTTGTCATTCCTCGCCCCACACAGGCCCCTCTCCCTCCAATGCTCCCACCTCGTCTTGGCCCCTCCCCCAGACTTTCACAGGGACCGACTGCCCCCCCATCTCCGACCCCCACCAAGCTGGTGCCTGCGGCGCCCGCAGGAAGACGCCCAGCACGGGGCCGGGTTGGCCCCGTGGGAACCGTTTGTCTCGAAAACAGGAACCCGGGCCAGGGGGCTGGGCGGGGCGCCCCTTCCCCACCGCAGTCCGCTTCCTGCCCCTCCCGGCTTCCTCCGTCCGTCACCCAGGCGGGGCGGAGGGCACCGAGGCGTCCCGGGTAGGGGCGGGGGCTTTTAGATGAATCTCCCCCTTCGGGGTCCCGCAGCTGGCCCACCCTCGGCGGACGGTGGCGCAGCCCTCCTGCGGTCCAGGCCTCCGGGCTGCGCGGCAAGGGAGGGGTTAAGCTGCCGCAGAGACCACCGCGTGTTGGGCCACGGGGAGCGCGATGCCAGAGCCGCAGCCGGCCGCACCGAGCCCCACGCGGGGCATAAGGGGAGGAGCGGGCGGGGAGGCGAGGGGAGGGGGCGGCCGCAGCGCGGGGGCGGGGCGGCGGGGGGCTGGGCCGCGGCGCGCAGAGCGGGCGCGAGCCGCAGCCGCAGCGAGGTCGGCGGGCGGGAGCGCACGTAGGTGGCGCCGGCCAGGCCGGGTGCGGGTTCCTAGCGGTGTGTCCCAAGAGTGAGTGCACGAGTGCGGGCGGGGCAAGAGCAGAGGAAGGTGCGGCCCCGAGGGCCTCCGGGGCGCCTCAGGTGGGCCGGTGGGGCGGGTGGGTGGGGAATCTGCGGCGGGCCTTCGGTGGGAGAGAGCTGCGAAGAGCTGCGCGCGCTGGACCACCCGCGGGAGGGGGCCGTGCGTGGCTCACCTGGCTCGTCCTTGCCACGTCTCAGCTGGGGCCCTCTCCTGCAAAACCCCATTTGACAGACGGGAAAATGGAGGCTCAGAAAGGCCAAGTTGTCCTCAAGGTCACACAGCTAGGAAGCAGCAGAGGCTTAGCTCCGAGGAAAAGTCCGCCCGAGAACTCCGTAGAGGAGCTCCCTCACTCCCCAGCGTGGGGGAGTGTGGGTAGCGGCGGGGTACCTTTCCTTGGGGCAAGGCTTTGCCAGCGGCTAAGGGGTGAGGGGATTCAGGGCTTCGGGATTGCAGGGCGCGCCCGGGACCGCGGCCGAAGGGGGAGGGGCGGCGGAATGGGCGTGTGCGCACCTACGGGGGTGTGTGTAAGTGGGAGAGTGTACATGCGTGGGGATGCACTGTCTTCTGGGTGTGCCTATGTCAGCGGCCCTGCGGCCAGGGGACTAGAGGCTGCCGTAGCTCAAGTGAACGGCAGGTCCGAGAGGCGACCTCGTCCGCGGGTTGCCGCTCAGGGGTGGATGTACTGGGTAGCGTGCTCGCTTGAGGGTTCCTCCGCGCAGGTGTGCCCTGGGCGTGGGTGCCATTGTGTGAGACAGGAGATGGGGGCGAGTGACTGGCCCTGGTGCGTGTGAGAGGGCTTCCTGAACCTAACTTAGGTCCCTGGCCTCCGGAGAACAACTTGGGTGTGGAATGGGTGTCTGTCCCCGAATGGATACGTGTAGCCCCTGCCGGTGACTGGAGTTGCTGGTGGTGTCATGTCCGCAGTGCCCACCCTGGTGGCGCTAGCGCCCCTTCTGGCACCCGAATCTGTCTGTGTGCGCTCACAGTTCGCCTGTGCGGCGTGGGGCTCTGGGAGCTTGGCTGGGGAGGAGGACGGCTGTGTGGAAGGGCTGAGCCTGGACCCCTGGGGCGTCCACTGTGGTGGCTTGGGAGCGCGCGGTTCCCAGGCTCGGGCTTCCCGCTGATCCTCTGCGCCGCGGCGGGCTCTTTACCCCCGCCCCCGCCCCAGGAATGCTCCTTGCCACTCCAGCCCGCCTCCCCAAGGGCAGGCCCCTAGGGGCGGCCACGGCTCCGCCTTCCCTCTCCGGGCGCCCCGGTAGGGGGTGATTCGGGCGGGACGCCTGGGTTCTCTCCTCCCTCTCCCATCGCGGGGAGAAATTCCTCCGAGGTCCCCTCAGGCTCCGGGTTCCCAAAATAACCCTGCGGGGGAAGGGAGGCTCCGGAGGGAGGAGTGAGGGAGGGGCGCGGAGCGGAGCTGCGGGGTGCTGCAGGTGCCTCTAGGGAGCAGGCGCGAGAAGAGGGCGGCGGGGTGTTAGGGCACCAACCCACCGTTGGAGTCCTGGTTTGGCCTCATCCTCTTGGAGCCTCTCGGCCCTCTCTTGACCCCGAGGGTGGGCCGGAAGCCTCCCGACCGGTCCATTTCCCAACCAGTGGTTTGCGCCACACCGGGCCGGGCCGTTTAACCCGGCTGGTGGCCGCAGCGGACAACTCCGCCCCTGCCCAGCAGGGGGCGTACCCGCCTGTCCCGTTCCTGCCGGCAAGGCAGCTTCAAGTCCGCGCCCCCGCTGACTCTCCCTCTCCAGGGATAGGGTTCAGATCCGAGTCCCGTGGGAGGCTCCCGGATCGTGGCGTGGGCCCAGCCCACAGTCGCCGGCTGCCATGGCGGGCGCCCTGGACCTGGACAAGGGCTGCACGGTGGAGGAGCTGCTCCGCGGCTGCATCGAAGCCTTTGGTGAGTGGCACGGGAGGACCCTCCGAGCCTGAGCCAGTCCTGAAACTCCCGAGCCCGACCCCCGCCTCTCAAGGCTGACCCCTGGCGTCGCGCAGCCTCCTTAACAAAAGCCCCCATTGGCAGGGCAGAGAGATGCCCACGCTTCGGTCCTAGTACTGTTTCCCCGCTTCAGGACTCCCGAGCCCGGTGAAGGGAGGGACGGGGTTCCAGCCCTTGATGCAGGGGACTTTATCTGTCACCCTGGGGGATCCGGAGGAACTCACTATCTCTGGCCTAGGAATTGTTTCCGGCATATGGGGGGCGGTTTATCTGGTGAAGGGGTGTCCCTTCCCCTGCACTCCGGAAATGACCTCTGGATTCCTGACCCTGGGGGACCCATGCTCCTTCCTCCCCAGCTGTTTCCCCTCTGAATGATGGGCCGCCCTGACGCTTCAGTTCTTCTGCTCCTGGGATCCTGCCTTACCTTTAGCCTGCCCTGCCTTTTTATTTTTCCTTTTCCTTTTCTTTCTAATTTACCTCTTTTGAACTCCAGGAAAGAAGGAGGTGGGCGGGGTTAGGAGTGCGGCCCTGACCTCGGAGGGTTGTGGACTAGGGTCTAGAGGGTCAAAGCTTCGGAACCAAGAGTCAGACGCTTTTTGACTCTCTGGAGATAGATGACTCCGGGAAGGTGAGGGATCCGCAGCTCGTGCGCATGTTCCTCATGATGCATCCCTGGTACATCCCCTCCTCTCAGCTGGCGGCAAAACTGCTCCACATATATCCTTGGTGGGCCTGGCCAGGCTCCTGCTGTCAGAGGTCAGGAGTGAGCCCCACTGCCCAGCCGGGGCCACTCCTACATCGCCAATCCAGGCTTCATCCTTTGAGGTTCTATCTCCTCACCACTTAGGCCCTGGCCTAGGCCTGCCCTCACCCTCTCTCAAGTCCAGGATTCTCCTGCTTCCTGCTTGAAGAGATGGGAAAGGCCTGGCCCCGTCCTCAGCCTCAAAAAGAAGGTAGCCCTCCACCACCACCCAGGCCCTCTCCCAAAGCTCTTGCCTCGTGCCCCAACCCCGGTCCCATCAGCAGCAGTTTTCCCAAGCTTCACTACTTCCCTTGCTAGAATTAGGCTCCATCCTTGCTTTCCTTGACTCTCTTCACCTACCAACAGTCCCGCAAGGACAACTCCAATTCACTGCAGGTGAAAACTTGCCACCTGGTCAGGTGAGTCTTCTTTCTGGGCCTGGCTCCTCTTGCTCCCTTCTCTTGAGCTTCTGACTGGCTGGGCAGAGATGCTGGGGGTCTTTTGGTTCTGCATCCTAGCTGGCTGTGCTGCTATATGCTACCCGTTTTCTATCCACCATCTGGGCCTTCCTTTCCTCTTCTGCCAGGTAGGGGTGGAAGATTCTAGGGGCTTCTATAATCTTGGGGAAGGAAAAAGCTGGGAGAGAGAGGGGACTGAGCATGCTCAGAGTTGCTTTCCACCTCTGTGTGCCTACAGTCTCAGTCAGTCCTTGGACTCCCACCTCGGGGTGATGGGAAAGGGCTGCCTGGTGACCCTGCCCTCCTGCCAGGTACTGGATCTCAGCATTCCCGGCCGAGTTTGACTTGAACCCGGAGCTGGCTGAGCAGATCAAGGAGCTGAAGGCTCTGCTAGACCAAGAAGGGAGCCGTCGGCACAGCAGTCTCATTGACATCGAGAGCGTGTGCGTGGGGGGAGCTCAGAGGGTGGGGGTGTTCAGAGTCCTACACTGCCCGTGCCCAATAAATGTCTGTTGAATCGAATGAGTGAGGGTCATGTCACTCTCTTGCTTAAAAACTCTCCATGGCTCCCTATCACCTTTAAAATAATCTGAATGGCCTTTGAGGACCTTTGTGGTCTCAGGATGGCCTGGCAGATCCTACCTTGCCTCTCAGGCCCTACACCCATACTGCTGCACCTCATCCTGAAGCTGCACCTGCCACTCACATCTCAGTCCCTGCATCCTTTCCCATTGTGATGCTCTGCTCCTATCATTGCTCTTTTCTCCTGTCCCACGCCACCATGACTCTGCTCAAGTGGGAAGTCTCTGTAGGCTGGGAAGGCTTGAGGCTGTTCCACATCGTTTGTTATTCCGTCCTATTTCCATAGCATTTTGTACAGGCTCCTGTACAAAGTCCTTGACATACGTCACTCTGTTTGGTGATCACATGTTTCTGTGTCTGTCTCCCTCAGTAGACTGTGAGCTCCTCAAGGGCAGGAACCGTGTCTTGCTCATCTCTATATCCCCAGCGCCTAGCACAGTGCCTGGCACAGAGTACGTTGTCTCTAAATGTGCGTTGAACGTGTGACAAGGGGGAGATGTGGAGTTGCTGGGTCTGGGGACAGTAGTGCCAAGACAGTGGCTCCCCGTTATGTAGGTCCCCAGTCAGCTTCAGTGGTTTGTCTGTGTGAGTGTGGGGTTACAGGAAGCAGGGGGCATCACTAGCACAGGGCTCACTACCCCTAACCCCCCAACCCTCAGCCCCACCTACAAGTGGAAGCGGCAGGTGACTCAGCGGAATCCCATGGGACAGAAAAAGCGCAAGATGTCACTGTTGTTCGACCACCTGGAGCCCATGGAGCTGGCAGAGCACCTCACCTACTTGGAATATCGCTCCTTCTGCAAGATCTTGGTGTGGCCTGTAGTTGGGGTCCCAAGGGTTCTGGGAGTGGCAAGGCCCCTTGGCCTGAGGGCTTGGGCTTGGGGTCCAGAGGGTTCTGGGAGGGTTCACCAGGAGGGTTAGGGGTTTCAGCAAAGAACAGCTGGAGGGAGAGGCCAGCAAGGTGCTGAGGCCACTGCCACCTGCCCTCAGTTCCAGGACTATCATAGTTTTGTGACTCACGGCTGCACAGTGGACAATCCTGTGCTGGAGCGGTTCATCTCCCTCTTCAACAGTGTCTCACAGTGGGTGCAGCTTATGATTCTCAGCAAGCCCACAGCCCCTCAACGGGCGCTGGTCATCACGCACTTTGTCCACGTGGCTGAGGTGACGATCCTCCCTGCGTCCACTGCCTACCCCAGGAGGCTGGATTCGGTCCTGGCCTGTTGGCTGACACATCGTCTCCATTTCCCTACTTGCTTCCCAGAAGCTGCTGCAGCTGCAGAATTTCAACACGCTGATGGCTGTGGTCGGGGGCCTGAGCCACAGCTCCATCTCCCGCCTCAAGGAGACCCACAACCACGTTAGCCCGGAGACCATCAAGGTGCCTGGGGCGGGGGAGTCTGTGATTCCCATTTATGACCTTCCCAAGTGCAGCATTGGGGATCAGGCACGACCGTCTTCATTTGACGGCTGAGGTAGAATTAAGTGCTTCTCCCAGGTTGCACAATGCAAGTGGCAGAGCGGGACTCAGGTCTACTTGGCCCCAGAGCTGCTGCTTCCTTCTCCTTTTGCCTTTTTTTTTTTTTTTAAACATTGGGTAAGATAGATACAGAAAAGTATATAAACAGTCTGAACAGTTTAGAGAAAAATTATTAAGAAATACCTGAATAGCCACTATTTTTGTCGATTAAAAGAACACCAGGGATATCAGCTGCCGAGCACTTCTGTGCAAGGCTCTGGGTTCCATCTCCAGCACTGAAGAACAAGAAGTGTTGTTCCACCCAGCATCTTAGACCATAGCTCCCTCCCGTCAGAGGCAGCCACTGGCGTAACTTCTGTGATGGTTGCTCTGTGTAGCATCCCAGCACAATGGTGGGGTTTTTCATTGTTGCTCTTGAACTTTCTGTGTCCTGATGTATATGGTAGCGTGTGTTTTGTTCCTTTTTGTTCCACATGATTGGGAGAATCTTTATCCTGCTCTGTGGAGCAGTTGTTCACCCATTTTCCTGGTCTTAGCTTGTTATTCTGAGTTCACTCCAATGAGACATTTATCTGTTCTGTTGATGAACACTTAGTAACAAGAGCTAAGCACATCCATTTAGGTCATTGGCTTGAGCCTCAGTTTCTTCTGTTAAATGTTAATGAAACTTATGCCCAGGCCTGGTGTAGAGGTGTGTGTGATATTTGACAGTGGATGTTGCTTGGAACTTATGATCTCTGGACTCTGACCCCTAGAGGTTGAGGAAGCCTTTAATGGGGGACACTATGGATAGTTTTACCCTTGCCTGTCCCCCCCGACTTAGACTCCTCATCTTACATTTTTCCAGGGCTGCGTTGGGGAGGGTAGTTAAATGGGGTGTGTGTGTCTGACTCTCTGCCCTCTGGTTCCCTAGCTCTGGGAAGGACTGACAGAGCTAGTGACAGCCACTGGCAACTATGGTAACTACCGGCGCCGGCTTGCAGCGTGTGTGGGCTTCCGCTTCCCTATCCTGGGTGTGCACCTCAAGGACCTGGTGGCGCTGCAGCTGGCACTGCCTGACTGGCTGGACCCTGCCCGAACCCGTCTCAATGGGGCCAAGATGAAGCAGCTCTTCAGCATCCTGGAGGAGCTGGCCATGGTGACCAGCCTGCGGCCACCTGTGCAGGCCAACCCTGACCTGCTAAGTCTACTCACGGTGAGGGTCACTGGGATCTGGGCCTCAGGTGTTGACAACTGTACCTGTGCTGACTGTGTGGCCTCGGATTCTGAGGGTTTTTTTTTTTTTTTTGGTAGTACTAGGGATTGACCCCAGGTCCTTCACATCGAGCTATATACATCCCCAGCCCTTTTTATGTTTCTATTTTGAGACATGATCTTGCTAAGTCACTAAATTGCTCAACTGGGCTTGAACTTGTGAATTTCCTGCCTCAGCCTCCCCAACTGTCATGATTACAGGCCTGCATCACCACGGGTCTAATTAAGGAACAGAGATCCAGCCTGGGCTTCAAGGTTGAGTGAGCTCTGAGATAGGTTCCAGGCTCTGGCCTGAGCCTGCCATGTGACTGTTGTCTGTGTTTGAGGCTGGACTTGGCTCCTGGGTCCTCAGGGGTCCTTGGGAGTAGCTTGTGTTTAAAGATTGGGGCTAAGCTCTGGACTTTGCAAGCAGGGGGGTTCTGGCATGGTCCTAGGTTCCTACGTTCTAGGTGAGGCCATGAGTTTGGCCTTTCACTTAGCTGGGAGGTCTATAGTAGGAATTGGGTTCTCAGCTAGAGCTGATCAAATCTTTAGACACTGAGCTGGGGCTGAGGTTTGAGAGTTGACAGTGAGCTCTTAGCTCCTTCCTGGCTCTGAATGGGGGTCAGGGTTGAAATTAAAGCTAGATTCTGGGCAAATTTCAGAGCTCAAATCTGGGTTCTGACTTGGCCTTTTGGCTGAGATGTTGGCAGTGCCTTGTGTTCAAGGTTGGGGGCCAAACTGTGGTCTGGTCTGGGTGCTGCCTCGTGTAGGGGCTGCCAGGGTGTGTTCTAGGGCAGGTTAAGCAGTGGCCTTACAGTCCTGGCTGGGAGGCTCCTGACTGTAGCAGGGGGGAGAGGGTGTGACTAGATCTCTATGTCCCAGGTGTCACTGGATCAGTATCAGACAGAGGATGAGCTGTACCAGCTGTCCCTTCAGCGGGAGCCACGCTCCAAGTCCTCGGTGAGAGAAGAGACTCCCTGCTTTCCCTTCTCTTCCCTGCCTGGGGACGCCGGGATGTGAGGATGGCAGGAGCTCCTTGAAATTGCCTCTCTACCTGCTTGTCACTAGAGGAGCCCTGGGTGGGGCAGGGGCATGGGGTAGGCCCCCTTCTCTCCTGGCGCCCCCTTCTCTGTTCCACTGCCAGCCCTACCTGAGGCCTGACCATGCCCACAGCCAGCCAGTCCCACCAGCTGCACCCCGCCTCCCCGGCCTCCTGTGCTAGAGGAGTGGACCTCAGCTGCCAAGCCCAAGCTGGACCAGGCCCTCTTGGCGGAGCACATCGAGAAGATGGTGGAGGTAAGCCTCCCGGAGCCAAGCCATTGGGAAAATCCTCTGGAAGAAGTGGCAGGCAGCAAAAGCTGGCCTGGGAGCCAACACTGGTGCCATGTCCAAGGGCCTGTGCATAGTGACTAGCAGGTACAGCAGGCTGCACAGGGCAGAGGTCCCAAGAGGGGGTACGTGGTCTGGGGTGATGGTGGGAAGAGGTCTCTGACATCCTTCATGAAATAGCTGAGGTCTGCAGGAAGTGTTAGGCCCTGATGTTCTTTTCATTCACGTTTCTCCCATCTCGGCGTGTCCCTCTGTACCTTAGTCTGTGTTCCGGAACTTTGATGTCGATGGAGATGGTCACATCTCACAGGAAGAGTTCCAGATCATCCGTGGCAACTTCCCTTATCTCAGCGCTTTTGGGGACCTCGACCAGAACCAGTGAGGAGGGCATGGTGCTGGGAGCAGGAAGCAGTCAGCTGTTTCCTCCTTGGTCTCCGGTTTCCCCTTGTGCAAACAAGGCTACCAGACCAGGCGACCTTGGCTGGAGAAGCTGACCCTTTGGGGAGGGCTGCTATGTTTTGGGGATGGGGAGGAGGCTGTCAGCTGGAGAGGTGCAGTATCATTCATTCACTAACACAGATAGATGGGGGGAGGCAGAGATTGAAGCCTGGGGAACATAAATACTGTTTTTTTTCTTTCTCTCTCTCTCTCTCTTCTTTTCTTTTCTTTTCTTTTTTTTTTTTTTTTTTTGAGACAGGGTCTCACTTTGTAGCCCAGGCTGGTCCTGAACTCACTATGGAGCCCAGGCTGGCCTTAGACTCACCTGAGTGCTGGGATTACAGGTGTGCACTACCACGCCCAGGTTATGTAGTGCTGGGGAATGAATTCGGGTACTTAGTCCTTGTCTTAGCATAAGCAAGCGCTTAACCAGTGGGCCATTCCTCCAGCCCCTGATTTTTTTTTTTTTTTTTTCCTTTTGAAGCTCACAGCTGGCAAGAAAGTTTTGGCAAGTCAAGCTCTGGGTAGCCAGTTTTAATGAATAGATAAGAGAGGTGTGTAATTAGCAGCACCCAATTGCTTATCCACATTCATATCCTGAATCATGTGGAAAAAAGCTGCTTCTCTGAAGTAGGTTCAACATGTCCTTCTAATCATGTTTGTGGGCTACTTTTTGCAGAGCAGACAAAATCTCAATCAAAACTTATAGTCTACCTTTGGTCGATTTATTTTTAAAGATGGTCTGTATTTCAAAAATCTGGTTCTTTTCCACATTACAAAAATCTATAGTTAAGGCAATTAAGGTAGGAAAATACAGTTATTCTGAGAAAAGTGTATAAAGAGCGAACATCCCCTCCATCTCCCCATTGATAGAAATGCCCAGCCCGTGTCAATGGTTGGGTGATTCCTGCATCCTTCCAGTCTTTTTCCTCATGCAGGTGCAAATCAATATAAATTTTGTTTGTCTGGTGTGAGATTCATGGAAAACAGGATTAGGGTATGAACCCAGTTTCCCCAGATGCTTTATTAATTAAGGTTGCTTTGTTTCTTCTCTCAGAGTTGAGTTAGCAGTAGACCAACTCCTTGTTATTTCCCTGTGTTGATGGGTGGACTTTTTTTTTTTCCAGTAAAAGTGTAGTCCTTAAGACCGTGGAGGGTCTGATATGGTAGCACAGGCAGATAAGCCCAGCGCCTGGGGAACGTGGCCACCCAGATAACATAGCGAGATCCTGTCTCAGAAACACACTGGAAGCTGGTTATGGTGGTGCATGCCTGTAATCACAGCATTCTAAGAGGCGGAGGCAGGAGGATCTAAAGTTTGAGCAATTTAATAAGACCCAGTGTCGAAACAGAAATGGGGATGGGGACATAGCTTAGTGTGAAGGTCCTGTGTTCAATCCCCAGTATAAAACAAATGAACAGGGGTTGGAGGAATGTCTCCAGTGGTTAGGGAATGTCTCTTTGAGTGGTTAAAGCATTTGCCTAGCAAGCACAAAGTCAAGTACTAAATACCCAAGTTTAATTTCCTAGCACCACATAAGCTTGGTGTGGTGTCGCACACCTGTAATCCCAGCACTGTGGAGGCTGAGGCAGAAGGATTGCCGTGAGTTCAAGGTCAGCCTGGGCTCCATAGTGAGTTCAGGACCAACCTGGGTTACAGAGCGAGACCCTGTGTCAAAACAAAAACAAAAACCCAACCTCTCCCACCCGAAAAAACCAACTCACATGGAAACCACGCCAGCAGTTCCAGCTGCATTGAAGATTCATTCAGCCTGTCAACCTGATGTGCCCTGAATGGATATAACACCCTAGAAGCTCACTGAGAGGGAGACCAAGGGCGGGGGAGCTTAGCAAGAGGACATGTGCTTGGCATGTGACCTCTGTAAGGCCTTGAGTTCAATATCCAGCACCAGCACAGAAAAGTAGGGAAGCCAGGAGTCCCCTCCCAGGACTGACCCCAGCTCACTGCTTCATCCTGATGATCTGTTCTCTTTCTGAAACTGGTTTCTGGCGCTGGGGCCCAGCAGTTAGAGTGCCTGCCTAGCAAGCACAGGGCTTGGGTTTGACTCCTCAGCACCACATGAGACGGGCATTCGTGACACATGCCTGTAATTCCGGCACTCAGAGGTTGAGGCAGGAGGATTTCCCTTTGTTCAGGGCCAGCTTCAGCTAAATAGTTCAGGACCAGCCTAGACTATAGGACTCAAAAAACAAAACAAAACCTAAAACTGGAGTTTCCATACTTTTTTTTTTTTTTTTACTGAGGAACCAGTCCAGAACCTTTCTATCCCCTTTTTTCTTTCCTTTCCTTTTCTTTCTTTCTTTCTTTCTTTCTCTCTCCCTCTTTCTTTCTTCCTTTCTTTCTCTCTCTCTCTCTCTCTCTCTCTCTCTCTCTCTCTCTCTCTCTCTCTCTCTCTCTCTCTCTCTTTCTTTATTTTGAGATGGTCTTGCTCTATAGCCCAGGCTGGGCCTGAATTCACTTTGTAGCCTAGGCTGGCTTTGGTCAGGACAATCCTACTGTCTCAGACTCCTGAGTGCTGGGGTTACAGGTGTGTGCCTTTGTGGCCCAGGTTTATGTGGTGATGGGGAATTGAACTTAAGACCTTGCAATTGCAAGGCAAGTACTTTAACTACTGTGCCATTCCTCCAGCATCCCCTGCCCCCCCGCTCCCCTTTTTGAGATAGGTTCTCACTGCTCTGTATAGTCCAGGCTGGTCCTGGACTCACTGTGTAGCCCATGCTAGCCTTGGACTCACAGCAATCCTCCTGCCTCAGCCTCCCGAGTGCTGGATTACGAGCATGTGCTACCACCCCTGGCTAATTTTTATGTGATGCTGGGAAACCTAGACCCTTGTGTATGTCAGATAGGTGCTCTAACCCCTGAGCTATGTGCCTCCCCTGAGCTGTTCCTCTAAGTCCTTTTTTTTTTTTTTTGACACAGGGTCTCACTCTGTAGTCTAGGCTGGCCTTGGACTCACGGCAATCCTCCTGCCTCAGCCTCCCAAGTGCTGCGATTACAGGCATGTGCCACTATGCCCAGTTTATGTGTTGCTAAGGAATCAAACTGAAGGCCTTGAGCTTGCTAGGCACGCGCTTTAACTGCTGAGCTATGCTTCAGGATTACAGGCAAGCCTAGCAAGCCTCGAGCATTTTCTGATATGTTTTTAACCAGCACTTAGGTGCTTGTAATACCGGTAGGGTTTTCTTCTCTCTCTCTCTGTCTTTCCTCCTTTTTCTGTCTTGATGAGACTGCACACTTCACTCTTGCTCTTGTTTTCTACTCCGCCATGGACGACTTTCCACATACATTCATGTAGAACTACCTCATTGTTTAGACCAGCTGCAGAAGGCCGCACTGTGTGGCTAGGCTGTCATTTACCTCACCGTTCTCCTGCTGATGGACACAGAGACTCTCCCGTTGTTGCTATAATTATATACCATGCTGCTGTGAACGTCCTTGTAACCATGCACTAAGGCCAGGATTTCAGTAGCAGAAATTCCTAGAAGTGGGATAATTTGATCAAAAGATATGCACATTCTAAATTAGGAGCGACACTGCCAGGCTGACCTCAGACAAGGCTGTACCAGGCCGCACCCTCACCAGCAGCGTATGAGTGTCTGTATCCTAGCTTTCCTTGCCAAGAGTGGATTCTATTATAAGCCTTACAATTTTGCCAGTCTCATTGGCAAGTGGCATCCTGGTTAAATCTGCATTTCTTTAATATGATTGGGAGTATGGTATCTATTCATATGGTTATTAGCCACATATTTCTTCTGTTAATTGCCTGTTCATATTCTTCGTTCATTATTCTGCTAGGTTTGTTGGTCTTCTCTCATTGATTTTTAGAATCTCTGTTAATGGATATTAACCCTTTGCTGCTAAATGTGTTTGTGACTATTTTCTCCCTGTCTGTCACTTATGTTGTCTTTTTTTCACATAAAAGTTTAAAAATGTTTGTGTGTTCACTATGTTAGTCTTTTCTTGTTTATGGCTGCTGGGATATGTGTTACCGTGTAAGGCCCTCAGCATCTTGAGAAATCACAAAATCATTCTCTTGTACCTTTTCAGGTACTTCTGTAATTTTATTTTTTTCATCAGTGTTCTCGATTCAGTGGAAAAAGCCTATGTACAACATGAAACTTATATATTTATGTATTGTCTAGATGGCCAGTTGTCCCATACTCCATTGATTTGAAAGACATCTGGAACCTCCAATAATTCAGTGGGTGGACTTATAAAGGGCCAGTCAAGAGTAGTATGCTAGCTCTTAGTGACTGAAGAACAACCACCCCATGGATGCTTATGTGCATTATCTCATTCAATTCTCATGAAAATTCCATGACAGGCAGCAAGTATCATTATTTGAATATGTTGATAGGAGACTGAGGCAAAGGGGATTAACCAGTCCCTATCACGTGGCCCAAAAGTAGAGCTGGGATTTGAACTGAGGACTGTGTCTAGAGCACATGGTCCTCCTTCACGTAAAATATTAATAGGGCCAGTGCAGTGGTGTGAGCCTGTAATTCCAGCTACTTGGGAGGCTGAGCAGGAGAACTGGAAGTTCAGGGCCAGCCTGAGCAACTTAGTGAGATTCTGTCTCAAAATAACAAAACAAAACAGATTTGGGTGCTGTGGTACAGGCCTGTAAACACAGCAGTATGGGAAGCTGAGGCAGGAGAATTGCAAGATCAAGTCCAGCCTGAGCAATTTAGTGAGATCCTATCTCAAAAAAAAAAAAGTAGGGCTGTAGGAATGGCACAGTGGTTAAAGTGCTTGCTTTGCAAGCACAAGGCCCTGAGTTTGATTCCTCAACACCACATAACACTGGGCATGCTGGTGCATGCTTATAATCCTATAATCCCAGCTCACCTGTAAGTTTGTAATTCCAGCATGTAATTCCATGTGATTCCAGTATTCGGAAGGCTGAGGCAGGAGGATTGCATTGAGTTCAGCTGGGCTACATAGTGAGACCCTGTCTCAAAAAAAAAAAAAAAGACACTCCAAAAAAATAAAAGTAAAGGGCTGGGGATGTAGGCCTGTGAGAAGGCCCTGGGCTCGATCTCTAGTACAACATAGACACAAATAAATGTATTATATATGTGAAAGGGCCCTGTATTATATGTCTCTCCCATGCAAGAGAAACTCCCCAATTCCTCCTGGTCCCATCCTCTTCAGGGAGGGTTCAGGCTCCTGGCTCCCTTCCTGCAGGTGTTACACAGCGCCTACTTTGGAGGCTGGAGGCTGATGGTCTCATGGGAAAGTGCAAAGCCCATTGGCTGATTTACCAACTGTGAAGTGGTCAAGGCAGCCATAAAATACTCGTTCTTATTTATTTATTTATTTTTAATGAGACCAGATCTCACTCCTTGGTCCAGGCTGCTCCTGAACTCACTGTTGTAGCCCAGGCTGGCCTAGAACTCACCATAATCCTCCTGCCTCAGCCTTCCTAGTGCTGAGCTTACAGGTCTGTGCCACCACATCCGGGTTATCCTCCTTGTTCTGAGAAAACTCAAGGCGAATGACTTGCCTGAGAAAATGGGACTACTTAGTGGCAGCTGCTACAGCCTGGCTCCTAGTCTAACGCTTTTTCTTTTCCCTGTATCAAAGGAACAAAACCCCGCATTTGGAGCTGGAGGAATAGCTCAACAGTTAAAGCACGTGTGTTTGATTCCCCCAGTGCCACTTAAACTGGGCATGGTGGTGCATGCCTATAATCCCAGCACTGGGAGGCTGAGGCAAGAGGATTGCCATGTGTTCAAGGCCAGACTGGGCTACATAGTGAGTGCAGGACTAGACTGGACTACTGAATGAGACCCTGTCTCAAAAAAGCAAAACAAACAGCAAAACCTTGTGTTCATCCCCCCTCCTCCCGCTACAGAGCTCCCCAGTGGGGTGTGTGGGGTCGGTGGGGCCGTTCCTGGGGAGAGCTTGAGCTGAGGTAACCCCCTCCACTCCCCACCAGGGACGGCTGCATCAGCAGGGAGGAGATGGTCTCCTATTTCCTGCGCTCCAGCTCAGTGCTGGGAGGTCGCATGGGTTTCGTGCACAACTTCCAAGAGAGCAGCTCCTTGCGCCCAGTCGCCTGCCGCCATTGCAAAGCTCTGGTGAGCACCCCCATTTACCGGAGGGCTGCCCAAGCCCTGCCCTGTGTCCCGCCCTTCCTGCTGGCTCCGCCCCTGTAGGAGCCCTGGGACCAGGCGGACCTAATTAATTGCGTCTGTCTCAAGCTATTTAGTTAGCCCTTGGCTCTGCGGGAGGGCTCTGTGGTACCTACCAGTCCTTGCCCTCAGGTAGGGAGAGGTAGTCAACACCTCACCTCCTTCTCTATTGCAGATCCTGGGCATCTATAAACAGGGCCTCAAATGCCGAGGTAAGATGGAGTAATTCGCTGCTGGGCTGAGGTTTTGGGGAGAGCTACTGTGTGGGTGGGAATTCGTATTTCCGGGGGCAGCTGCAAAAAGTGAAGGGCCTTGGAACCAGGGAGGCATTGCTGACTGATGTGAAGAGGGTGGCCTTTAGGGGTATTTATTTTGGTGGCGCAGCGGCCCGGGAGCATAACTTTAGAGAGGGCATAGACTAGCAGTTAGGATGAAGACAGTGCTTTGGAAGTATGCTCTTATTCTGATGGGGTAGCTGTCTGGGAGCAGAGGAACCTAAGGAGCAGTGTAGGCCTGTGGGACGGGATGGAGGGCTTTGGACGACGGCCCTCTGTTGGCTCTCCTTCCTGTCCCCCAGCCTGTGGGGTGAACTGCCACAAGCAGTGCAAGGATCACCTTTCTGTGGAGTGCCGGCGCCGAGCCCAGAGTGTGAGCCTGGATTGCCCCGCACAGGCTCCGTCACCCACGCACACCCACCACCGGGCCTTCAGCTTCTCCCTGCCACGCCCTGGCAGGCGGGGCTCCCGGCCCCCAGGTAAGAGGGAGGCAGGGGGTGGGGCCACTGTGGCAGCCTCCTCCTTACCAGGATGGAAACAGATACTGAGTTTTCTAAGGGGACTAGAAAGAAGTTAGGGTTAGACAGGTAAAAGGTGCAGGCAGTAGCCAGGAAGCTCATCTGCCAACAGTGTGAAACCGGGAGATTTTTGGAGATTCCGGAGGCATTCTTATTTGTTTTTAAGAGGAACTGGCGGAGTTATGCGAAATGTCCACCTGCGTTTCTCTTTTTGGGTGTTCTGTGGAAAGTCCCTTACCCTGCTAATGCCCTGTGACTCTCTTGGCGTCTCTGGTGATTTTAGATCAGTTTGCTGAATGATGATTTACCCATTGATTATTTTACCAAAAATGAGCTGAACAGCTGTATTATGTATGCTAGGATCAAAGGCAGTTGACCACAACCATTCGGGTTGGCATAAATCCTTAAAAACAGGAAAAGGTAAAACCATTTGCATTGAGTCTTCCAGAAGTGCCTGGGTCTAAAATGTGAAATATATACAAAATTGACATTTAAGTAAACTGCGCTGACAAATCTGTGGCTGTGGAAAAAGCTACGGAAAAGGAAAACTTAGAGCCTCAAAAAACTGGGTCGTTTGGTAATTCAGGGAATTAATTTTTTGGTGGATGGGTCTGCTTCTGGGATGGACACTTCCTGGAAAAGGGAAGGACTACAGAGGTCATGGGGACCCAGGAGTAGGTTTTGTGACAATTCTTTCCCTGCAGAGATCCGAGAAGAGGAGGTGCAGACAGTGGAGGATGGTGTGTTTGACATCCACTTGTAATGGATGGTGAGTCTGCCCACTGCAGGTACCAGAGCTGCCCACTGAGGGTGAGGGGTGGGGAGAGGGTTGTTGGGGACACGGGCGAACCTTAGAAATGACCAGGCAAGTGGACTCCTGCCTTGTTGGAGTGTCTTCCTCACAACCTCTTTTTGTTTTCCTAGCTGTGAATGGATGATGGACTCAATCCTACCCTGGAGAAAAGACTCGGACCAGAGCAGGGAGCATAGCATGGGGTTCTGGGGCAGAAGGTTGGGGCTGGGGTGGGATGTGAGGGTGGCATGTACTGAGGGCAGGGTGAGGGCTGGTGTCCCCAAGGTTGTACAGACTCTTGTGAATATTTGTATTTTCCAAATGGAATAAAAAGGCCCATGTATTTAACCTGGACCATCAGAGTCCGGAGTCCTGAGGTGCTGTACTTACAGGAACAATCTTGGAGTCTAGGACTTTATAGCCAAGGACTCTGGAATCTTATATGTTTGGAATTAGAGGGGAATAGAACCTTAGGGCCAGAAAACATTGGGACCTGAGAGTCTTGAGGAGGATGCCAGGTGTGGTGGTGCAATACTTGTGATCCCGGGACTCAGGGGACTGAAGCAGGAGGATTGCCATGAATTCAAGTCCAGCCTGGGCTACATGGTGAATCCCGGGCCAGCCTGGACTACAGAGTGAAACCTGTCTCAA
Organism: Ctenodactylus gundi; assembly: GCA_004027205.1. Classification (NCBI taxonomy): domain Eukaryota; kingdom Metazoa; phylum Chordata; class Mammalia; order Rodentia; family Ctenodactylidae; genus Ctenodactylus; species Ctenodactylus gundi. The sequence continues at coordinate 83,454 of PVKB01001394.1, forward strand.
AAATAAACAAAGAATTTTGAAGAGGGTCTAGAATCTGAGTTCAGAATCTTGGGCTGTAGGGTTGAGGAATGGCACAGTAGTTAAAACACTTTTCTCACAAGTGTAAGACCCTGAGTTCAATTCCCTAGCACCACATAGCTGGGTGTGGTAGTGCATGCCTGTAATCCCAAGACTTGATAGGCTGAGGCAGGAGGATTGCTGTGACTTCAAGGCCAACCTGGACTCCATAGTGAGTTCAGAACAAGCCTGGGCTACAGAGCGAGACCCCCATCTCAAAAAAAAAAAAAAAAAAGTCTTGGGATCTAAACCTTGAAACTAGCACATCTTCATACTTTAGAATCGCTGGGCCCAGAGGTCATGAGCCTTCAACTCACATAAAATTCCCTTGCTTGGACCTGGGCCTGGTAGTACAGGAGAATCAAAAACTCAAGGCCAGCGAGGTTATACAGTGAGATAAGGCCATCCTGTGCTACATAGGGGTACCCTCTCTCAAAAAAATTTTCCTTTGATAGGTGGTCTTTCAACCATTTGAATACTTTAGCGACCAGTTGCTCACTACAGGAATCCTGAAGAGAAGAGACAATTGCAGGGTTGGCCTTGGGGGAAGGGGAGGGAGGGCCATGGGCAGCCATAGGCCCTGCTGGATATGTGCCTCAGGGTGGGGCTGCACTCCTTGCTCACGCAGACTCCTAGCCTGGTACTGCTGCCAGCCGGAAGGACAGTGACTTCCAGAGGAAATGCATATTGATCCTGTACTCAGCCTCCGGAGGCCTCTCCCAACTCAGCTCTTTCTTCCCTCCTGAGCTTGCGATATGGAAGTCTTGGGGGTCACCACTATCCAAAGAAGGCTAAGGCTACTTTAAAGGATAATCTCAATGGAGAAGGTTGCCTGGGAGTTTCCTAAAGGTTCTGGAGTAGAGCCAGGCTGCTGGAGCCCTGAAAACGGAACTACGTCCCTAGTCTTCCAACCTGGGGGGTATCCTGGGGGTGGACATGTGTGTCTGCAGAGCACAATGCCTGCCATAGGGCCTCAGTTCCCCCATGATCTGCTCCCCTCCAGGTTTCCCCCACTTCACATCCATCTCTGCATTTGCACCCCCCCCCCCCCCCAGTGTATTCCTTTAGGGTCACCTTCTCCCACCCTGTCACATCTCTTCAGCCCTATCCCTCATTGGGTACCCTGTTTTGCCTCCTCCTGTCCTCAGCCCCCTCCCATTCCCATCCTTCCCTCTCTTGAGGCTGTAATATCCGTTTCACGATTTGGGGGCTGAGTTGCTATAACAACAGACAGGCGATTGTGTTGTAAAGAGCAGTGCGCTTCTGCGCTGCTGCCTCCATCCCTGCAGCCTGGTCGGCTTCTTTTCCTACCCCCACCCCAGCCTGGCCTCTTCCCAGTGTGTGTATGCGTCTGTGTGCTCAGGTCTGCCCCACCCGGGATGTGACGTACGCCTGCTTTTCCCGGTTGCATGTGTCACAATTTGGTGTCTGAGAGAGCCTGGGCATGGGTGTGTTCATGAGCACGCATGCTGTATTTTGCTGTTTCCCCTCCCACTTGTGTCTCCACTGGACTGTGCACCTGGGAGAATGGTGTATGCTCAGTAGACTTGAGGGTCTCTGTTGGGTGGCTGCCTGTGTGTTTAGGGTGTGTATCTTGAAGTGGTGGGTCCCTACTGCATAGGGGCCTGACTCTGGGCCTTTTCTGGAGGCATCTCTATGAAAGGATGGGCAGGGAAGTATAGCAGCTGCCAGGTGACCTTTTCTGCCCTTGATGAGCAAAGCTGGGGGCAGAGACAAAACGAGTAACCACCCTGACCTCCCTCCCTGCCCAGACGCATCTTAAGGGTCTGTCTTTGTGAGTCACTGTACCTATCTCTCCTCTATGCTCTGGTGCGTGGTGGACAAGTGTGTGTGTGTGTGTGTGTGTGTGTGTGTGTGTGTGTGTGTGTGTGTGTGTGAGTGTGATTATGAGGAGGCTGCAGGAAGAGGAGCAGAGGGGCAGTGGGCTGTGGGGTCAAGAGGCGTTTTCATATCCACAGGGCCTGACTCAGCAGTTCCCATTCTCCAGCTCCTCCATTGGCCCCCGTTGGAATGGCCTGAGGACCTCTCCAAGGTCAAAGTAGGCCCCAAGTCCGGGTCCTGGCTCAGAGATCAATTCTAACCCCTTCATAGCCTGGATCCTCCTTTTGCCTCTCGCAGTCTGGAGAAGGTGGTCCCCTTTGGAGGGGGAGCATGCACATTCACATTTATCCATGCAGTAACTGGCCACTTTCTACAAAGTGCTTCTAAGGGGCAGGGTGACGCTGTGGGCAGGTCCTTTGTGTTCACCTCCTCACACCACACACACATACCTATTCAAACGGGCATGTATTTGCCCTTGTGTGTGCAGGTAGTTGTGTGTGTACCAGTGTGTGTTTCCTGTGGGTGTCTTATTGTGGTGGGGCATTTCTGCAGGTGTTCCTTTGTCTCTTTGGAATGAATGCCTCGTGTACATGCATGCACTAGTGGTTAAATGTGTGTTCTTGTATATTGCCTTTGGCTAAGAAAATGCCAACTATCACCGGCTGTGCAGATCATAGACACTGCAACAGAAACCAGGGTCCTGGAGTGAGCTGGCAAAATGGTCTGGTAGACACCCCCCACCCCACACTGCCTCATTCAGAAGCCCAGCTGGACACATCCTGAGCGCTTGGCCCACCATTTAGCTGAGTGACGGGTGCTCCCGCCGCCGTATACTCCGACTGTACCACAGTGATGCAGAAGCCCCTACAAGGAAGTCCTGTGCCCTAGTACCATTATCACTGTGACACTCGTGGTTGTGGAAGGAGAACTGAGAAAGGGGTCCCTCAGTGACCAGACCACAACGCTGCCCCCAAACCTACTTTTACACCAGCGCACCCTTCCAGGCAGGGATTCCCCTGAGGCGGGACTGGGAAACCCTTCCTCCAACTCTGCCACTCTCTTCCTCGACGCCTTTGTCCTTCTCCCAGCGAAACCCTCCCTCCTCGGTTCTGGAGTTTCCTACGAGGACGTCCCCGGGCAGTGGAAGGGAAGCGGCAAATGGCTGGGAAAAGCGCTCCCCCCACACCCCCGCAGTCGGGTCCCGCTTCCTAGGCTCCTTGCAGCCCAAGCCTGCCCCTGGATGCAGCCAGCAGAGGGCGCTGCGGCCCAGGTCCCGCGTCGGTCCTGCTCCCCCGGCATCTCAAGTTGGAGTCTAAGCCTCTTCTCCAGCTTGTCCCAGCCCCTGGGCACTGCCACACAGACCCGCCGGCCAGGTCTCGGGTCGGGTCCGGGACGCGAGGGCAAGACCCAATGAATGAGGGACCAGGGCACCTGGCTTCTCAGACGACACTGAGGTTAAGTTGGAGGCCTGCTCGGCTGGGAGACCCGGCCGCCTGGGCTGAGGACCCCGAGGGGCAGGGAAAAGCTCTGATGCCCTGGGGCCGGGATGCCTGGGTTCAGCGCAGGGGAGGGAGGTGGGCTTGTGGAGCCGCGGGAACGGGCGGCTTCCGCGCCACTTCATTGGCCGCGCCTCTCGTCAGTTAGATGAGCGTGGCCCAATGCGCGTGTCCGAGGGGCGGGCCCTGGTGCTGATGCTGCCGTCAGTCGGTGTTGCAGGGATGCGGCGGCGGGAGCGGCCGCCCTGACTAGCGGAGCATCTTCCTCCGAGCGGCACCGCGGCGGGGCGGGCGGGGACGCGGCGGGAGCGAGAGAGGTGCGAGGCAGCCGACACGATAGCCCTGGCTCTGCCACCCGCCAGAGACGGGGCGACGCCGGGGCTCTGATCCCCACCCTTCGGCTTCTGGTGCCCCAGAACCAGGTACTGAAGGGGGTGCTGCTGCGGAGAGGGGTGCGGGGGGGGTGGCGAGAGCCGGTCGGGGGAGGGGAGCGGACCGGAGGGGGCGGGAGCGGCAGGAAGGTTGGGTTGGGGGGCGGGGGCGCCGAGCAGAGAAGGCTGGCTGGGTGACAGCTCGGAGACGAAGCTGCTGTGGTGGCTGGGGGTCGGAGCCTCCCTGTGGAAGGGGCATTGGTGCTGAGCCCGGGCGAATGAAGGGGGTTGGAGGGTGGATCGTTGGGGGCAGGGATGGGGAAGGAAATGGGGGGAGGGACACAGAAGGCAGTGGGAAGGGCTCCGGGGGGTCCCTGTTCTGTGCTAGCCTCCGGAGCTGGGAGCTGTCTTGGGCCAGAGGAGCTGGAAGCTGTTGTATTCTGAAGGGTCTGCAGGGGAGAAACCAGACAGGAACCGGTCTTTGTGGGAGAAGGAAAGGGGGCCAGAGAGAAGTGGAAGCAGGGGCCAGGCTGAGGGCTTGTTCTAGGGAAGCCACCGAGGACTGGGCTCCCCTGGGGGATGGGAGCCAAGGGGAGAGGAGGTTATTGGGAGGGAGCAGAGGGGAAGGTGCCAGGGTGCTCGAGGCAGAGATGGGCTATGCTAGGGGAGAGCTGGGCAAGATGGGGGAGGCCAGGAGAGAGGAGCGGAAGCTTGTGGGGGGAAGACTGGGGGTGATGAGAGAGGAGACTGGGAAACCCGTAGGAGGGGGCTCTGCTGGGGTGGGAATGCGCTGGGGGCGGCAACCAGGCTCTAGAGGAAGCTGCAGGGCCTGGGCTCCCCCACCCTTCAAGACCAGGAGACCATTCCTCATGTTCGTGAGCAGTCTGCCTAGGGTTTCTGTGGGCTGGGGGATGAGCCTTTCAGCCCCTGATGGGCTGTCAGAGGCCAGGCTGGCTTTAGGGGGCTGTTGTTTCCTGCCTTCCTGCCCCTCTCTCCAGCCCTAGAAGGCGTTTGGAGCCTCACTGAACCCGTTTCTTGGTGCCTAGAGGTGAAAGGGGCAGTCCAGCTCAGCAGGACTAAAATAAATCTTATGGTGTGGTATATTGGGATGGGTGGTGTGTGTGAGCCCCTTCCGCTCATTCCTGTCTACCTTCCCAGTGCCTGGGTGGGCGTTCCTTCTGGGGGAGGGTAGACTTTAGGGTTTTACATTCTGTCTTCTGACCAAGAAGGAGAAGGAGAGACGAAAGAAAGAAGGAAGAGAGGAAGGGAAGCTAGTCTGTTAACTGGGACCTTCTGTTTTGTGGGTGCTTCAGCTGCTCAGGTCCCTAACTCAGGCTTCCAGGAATGTCTCCGGGATGCTGCTGGCACCCAGAACTGGGCCAGAGCAGGGAGAAGGGCTGGCTGTGGGGGGCTCGTTCTGCTAAGGGAAGTGTTCTGAGACCTCTCCTGGTCTCAGCTGCACTGGGGTGGGCGGGACTGGCCAGCCCAGTGGCTGTAGGCAGTGGCCACTGGGGGTTCTTGGGCCTGGGCCTCTTGTAGGTCCTTCACCCAGGCCAGGGCTGAATGAATGTACATGATAACTGGCTCCTGACAGAGGAGCCGGGGTTCCAGATGGGCTTTTGGGGACCTTTCTTCCTTTCTGGGGTCAGTTTCTACCACAGTCCACCTGCTCCCTCCCATCTACCTTGCAGTGACACAGGCAACCTAAAACCAACATACACACTCAGTAGCACCCACCCAGACACACACCTACACAAGATACGCACCTGCACACATGATACACCTCCTAGCAGCATTCTGCCCACAGTCCCCACCCAGAGAGACAGCCACCTTGCTGCCTGCATCCCTCATAATATGGGCCCTGGATGCCCTCAGGCACCCTGGCACAAGAATGCCAGTCCTCATCCCTGAACACTCACAATCCCCCATTCCAAGCATTCACCTTCCCAGATCACAGACATCTTGGCACACTTGTGCGACATACACTCTCCTTCCCAGGTACACATATATGCACACCTTCCTAGGCACATCAGATCCCCTTGCTGGCACAACATTATGGACCGTGTGCTCACTCAGGTCCTGAGCTGAAGCCCCAGGCCTTCGTGTGTGTGTGTGTGTGTGTGTGTGTGTGTGTGTGTGTGTGTGCGCGCGCGCGCATACTGCCACAAGGAAGCCTGTGAACACATCCTTTACAAGTGGGCTCATTCCTGGCCCTCTTTTCCAAGCTCCTTCTCTGGCACTCTTTTACTTTACTTACCCTCAGAAAGCTCTCATGCCCTGCTCGCCTACCTCCCCTGACCATGATCACAGGCCTTCCCAGCCTCGCCCAGCACTCAGCCATACCTAGCCCCCTGCACAGCTTTGATGCCCTGTCTCCAGTGTTAATCCTCACACACCGAGCCTCTGTCCCTCCTTAGCACTAGAGACACACTTATTATTCATTTGTGCCCCCCCCACACCTAAGGGGATGTTCTATGTGCGCCCTCTCTGCTACCACCCTGTAGCTCTCCTGCTGTCCTCACTCTTCCACATGGATGGGCCTGTGGTCTTTCAGAATCTCTTTTAAAAACGAGTGTGTATATCATCTTGTTGTCATTTACAAAACTGTTCTTCATTGGTGTGACCGTTTAACATTGAGGGTAAGGGTGCTGTGCCCCTCAGTGACTCTCAGTTCCTTTATCTATAAAATGGGTGCTCTTGTACCTACCTTACTAAATGAGATGATTACATTAGCAATAATAGTAATAATTTCTTTCTTTCTTTCTCTCTTACTTTCTACCTGTCTATTTTTTGGTAATGGAGATTAAACCCAAGGCTTTTGCACTGAGCTATATCCCTAGCCTAGATCCCCAGCCCCCTTTTGAGACAGGGTCTCGCTGTGTAGTCCAGGCTGGTCCTGAATTCACTTTGTAGCCCAGGTTGACCTCAAACTAACAGCAATCCTTCTGCCACAGCCTCCTGAGTACTGGGATTGCAGGTGTGTGCTATAATGCCTGACTTATGTGGTGCTGGAGAATCAAACTTAGGGTCTTATTCTAGCTAGACAAGCATTCTAATCACTGTGTTATTTCTCCAGCCCTCAGCCCAATTTTTTACCTTTATTTTGAGACAAGTTCTTTCTAGGCTGCCTAGCCTGGGCTTGAAGTTGCAATCCTCCTGCTTCAGCCTCCCAGAATGTTAAAATTATAGGCTTGTACCACCAGGCCTAGCTTATAACAATTATATTTATTGTGCTCACATTGCATGCCTAGATCTGTGAACTTGATTTCATTTGATTTGTCTGTCAGGGCACCTAGATGGCCCCCAGTAAGCAGTAGCTCTTTTTATCATTGTTAGGATAACCTTTCCTACACATGTGCACGTGTGTGCACACATACACACCTGCCATGGATACCTTCATGAACGTTCCCAAAGTACCTCAGCTTACTCACTGGCTGCTCCTAGAAACTGTCTGCCCCCTCTGCATTGCTGGGGTGCCCCCTCTGGTTAGCATGCCCCAGCTGTGCAGCACAGGGAGACTCAGTATGCACTTCCCTCTCACAGCCTACCTCCAAGCCTTCAGGCAACCGTGCTCCAGCTCCCAATCACCACCGAGTCATTCCAGTGTACCTCCATCCCCAGGCTGCATGTGTGGCAGCAATCTCACAAGACATACCTCAGGCTGCCACCTGTCCCTAGCCTCTTACTGTTTCTCTCCATGCACACAGAGACCCACAGGCACATGTGATCCTTCCGAGCCCCCTGCTACTATTCTACTCCCACTGACTTGAGACCTCGCTGTCCCATCTCCCGCCTTCCTGGGCAGGGTGAGGCACCCAGCTGAGCTGTAGGGCACTCGGGGATTAGATAAAACCAAACCTAAGTCATGGGTTGGCCGTGGACGGGCCCCTCTCAGAGTCCTCCTCTGTAAAATAGGCATGTGTGCCTTGTTATTTCCCTCATAAAGCTCTAGTGAGAATCCAAAGCAATGTTAGACACACGAAGTTTTGCAAAAGGCTTTGTATTTCCAAAGGCCAAGATGAGTTTCAGAAGTAATTACAAACCCACTATACACTCTTCCACACTTTAGGGCTGGGGGCATAGCTCAGTGGTTAAAGTGCATGCCTCGCAAGTGCTAAGGCTCTGTGTTCAATTCTCCAGTACCACATAAGCTGGGCATGGTGACACATGCTTGTAATCCCAGCACTTCGGAGGCTGAGGCAGAATTGCTGGGAGTTCTAGGTCAACCTGGACAACATAGTGAGTTCGGGACCAGTGTGGACTACAGAGCAAGATCCTGTCTCAAAACAAATGACAACAGCAACAAAAAACTAAAGCCAAATATCCTGCATTTTCACACTTTAGTCCCTTTAAGGCACTCTAAGTGCTTTATACAATGCTAATTCTGACATTATGGAGGCAGAGAGAGGCTAAGCAGCTTGCTAAAGACCACACAGCCTTCAGAAGTAGAGCTGGACAGGAAGCCAGGCTGCAGAGCCAGGGCATCTGGCTGCTGCACTATGCTGTCTTTGTCGGATGCTGAGGCTGTGGCTTGGTGTGGGTGTGCTCTGGTCCTCCCCGTCACGGCTAGTCATCAGGGCCAGAAGGAAAGAGAAGAGGTAGGAACTGTTTTTGGTCTGCCAATTGTTTGCATGGGGCGTCGGTGGGGAGAGGGCGCCCTCCAGAAGTCATTCTGCACCAAGGGGCCTCAGGAGTCAGACAGTCTGCTGTCCTCCGCTATGATTCAGTAGGCCCCTCTGGAGCATCACTGGGCAGTAGTCATCCCGCCTCAGCAGTGAGTGGCTTCCACAGACAGGGGACTCACCTACTCCTCCCCCTACTGCCTACTCTACTGTTGCAGTTGCACTTGCCAGCAAGTTTCTCTTTAGCTTGAGCCAAAATCTTCCCCCCATAACATGCACTTCTCCCACCTGTCCACAGGCTGCCTTCTGGGGCCACCAGAATGTGTGTAAACCCAGCTCTTCCTCCCTGACGCCTGGGGGAGGCCCCGGCTGTCTCACTCCCAGCTGGCATGAGAGGAAGTGGGTATGAGGAGGAAAGCAGAGAGAGGGTGGCATTCTCATGGTTGAAGGGGTGTGTGTGTGTACGTGTGTGCCTAGAATGGCCTGTGCAGAGAATGGATGCTGGGAGAGGCCGCAGGCTCTGCCAGGGTGGGTAGGGACTGGCTCAGTCTGGAATTCACATTTGCTTCTGGGTGTACCCTGGGGGAGGGAAGGGCTGGGGCCTTTTCTTAGGCAGGAGGGACTGTTCTAGACCAGTGGCTCTGGTGGGAGCACCTAGAATGGAAGGCTGATGCCCTTGATGCTGGTCCTGCTCTACTACGTGGGCTCTGGTCAGTTGCTGCCCCCTCTCTGGGACTCAGTTTTCACTGTAGAGATGGGTCTTATGGGCACAGAGGCCTCTGCCTTTAGTGCTGGGTGGGCTCAATGTCCAAGGCACTTCTGAGGGCAGTGTCCCCAGTGAAGGCTATCCAGAGGAGGGGGGGCTCTGAGTCACAGACACTTTCCTGTGACCTGTGGGTAGTGTGGGGTACAGACACAGCTCTGAGCTTTGGAGCCAGCAACCACCTTATCGGCTGTACAAGTGAACTTCGCCTTCTAAGCTCAGGGCTTCGTTTGTGAGGCTGGTTGACAAAGCTGCCTCTTAGAGCCAGAGGATGAATTACTCATGGGGAGATCCTAAGAAGATCCAGTCAGGCACCTAATACAGAGGTGGGGAGCTCAGAAGTTACTGTCTACATGCTACACTGGCACTCTGGGCTGTGGAAGATGAGGAGGCTGTCTGGCTCAGAAGGACCCAGAAGAGTTGCCAGGAGAGGGTGCAGTGAGGGCGAGAAAAGTCAGAAGCCCTGAGGGCTGCTGTGTCTCCCCACCTCCGGTCCCCCCCTTGTCACCATTTGCCCCAGGCTCCTCGGCCCATCTGTGGGCAGGGGGCATAAGGTGCTGCCTGGGTATAGAAGCCAGGATTCCATGGGGGAGTCAGCTTCCCAGAGGAGCATGACTCCATCCAGCAAGGCTGCCAGTGTGCACTGCACTGGCACGTATGAGCAGGCAGGGTACCCTGGTGCTACTCTGGTTAGTGCCCCCTGACTGACACTGGGCATTGGAGAACAAGTGTGGATCTCGAGGGACACTGGTAGACACCATTGGAGCAGGGGGCTTCCACCGCCAAGCCTGGGAGACAGACTTTGTCGTGCATGACTTTTGGGGACACCATTTATTTGATGTAGGTACGCAAGGCAATAGCCTTAACCTATGGAGTATGGATCTTCAGATATAAGGTGCTGCCAAGGCCGCAGAGCTGAGTACCAGGGGTTAAAGAAAGTTGGCTCCATGCCAAAGGGAGCCCCCTACCTGCTTGGAGCAAAGTGGGCTGGAGGCCAGGTTAGCAGAAACTTGGCTGGTCCTCACTGGGGCAGGGGAGGGTAGAGCAAGAGGCAGAGCAGCAGGTGTCCAGGACATTGCAGAGTGGGGTGAGGTGGAAAGGACCCAGGTGTCCACTTAGCTCACGTTCCTCTTGGGGCTCCTGCATCTCAAGCTTGGAAGTTTTCCCAAGGGTCTCTGGATTCCCAGGGCCCAGGCTTCCTTTTGGTCGGCTGTGTAGCCCCTGCACCCTGGGCGCAGAGCCAGGCTGCCTTTGCTGCAGTTTCAGGCTGTGGGGAGAATGAGTAATGAGTCACAAGGGGCCTTGGCCTGGACTCTACACTTTTGCTCCATGGAAGCCCTGCCTTTGCCTCGCACTGCCCACAGACATGGGCTTGCGCACAGCCCCCGACCCCTCTCAGACCAGTAGAGTCTCCCTCTCCTGCACTCACACCTGTTTTGCACCCTGTCCCTGAGCCAGGTGACCTGCCCACTGGCTCTCAGGACCCAGCTGTCTTCCTCCCAGCATCTGGAGGCCTCCTGTCCCACTGTCCTTCCCTCTCTCTGTCCTCTGACTTCTCAAATGGAGGGAAACCCTTATCTCAGGCATCCTTACAAGAACCCCTCTGTCATCTCCCTGGAGAGTGGGGAATGTGGCATGACAAGGACTGGGGAGGTGGGGCAGGGGAAAAGAGCCCCTTTCTTTCCAGCTGTGGGTGGGTGGGTAGACAGCAGTACACAGTCCTACTCTTTCCACCAGCAGAAATCAATAGCTAATTAATTTCCTCCCCAAAATAGTGTCCGGAGGTGGGGGTGGGAACCGGGAAAAAGGCAGACAGAGGCTTGGCTGGGCCAGACTAATACTGAGCCCCCAGCAGACAAGGGAATGGAAATGGCTGTTCTAGCCACCAGGGCTGCACCTCAGCTGTGGGCTTCTGGCTGCCCCTTGTGCAGAGGAGGAGCTTTGGCCTTTTCCCTCCACTAAGCCTGAAGGACCCTCTTCCCTGCCCTATGCTGGGGGTGCTCGTGTGTGTGTTGGGGGGTAGGGGCGTCAATCAGGCTGGGAGCAGGTGCTGCATTTAATTTGATTGGCTAATTAGCCTGCACATGTTAATTATCTCCATTACCCAATGAGGAGAGGCAGTGGCGAGCTATATATAACCTGGCAGGCTAGGGAGGGGGATTTAGGCCTGGATTTCCTTTCCCCTATTGGGCAAGGGGCAGCCCTTGGAGGGGCGCCAGGACAGGGTACTTGGGTCTCCCCAGGGAGCCCATGGTACTGGTGGGCAGCAGAGAAGGAAGGAGCTGAGAAGGGAGGATTGGGCTTTGCAGAGGGATCTTCCCAGACATTACTGACGGCTTCTGAACCTTCTCTGCCCATCTTCTTTCTGCTCGTCACTCCACCCACTCCAGCCCTCCTGTGACTCTGCTCATCCCCTCACTATGGTGGGTGTTTTTTTTTGGGGGGCTTCCTCTTCTTTTCATACCTCAGCTTCCTTCCATACAACTCTTTGGACACCCTTTCTTCACTCCCCCTCTCCAAGGCAGCCTTCTTTTTTTATGGTTCCCGCCTGTCTGACTTGCACTTTTGGTTGTTCTGTCCTTTGTTGCCATGGTGGGCATGCTGGGATTGGATAGCCATCATGGTCCAGGTCCTTGTTGACTGGCTCTGTGACTACGGGCAAGTCCCCAGATTTCGCAATAGTTTCCCCCAAGGATTAATGGGAATAATGATTAAATAAAATGACATTAGTAAAAGTGTCCAGAATCTAGGGCCTTGACAAATGCTGTTTGAATTTGGAATTTAATTTTCTCTATCTTCTCTCTTTTCTCCCATCAGGCCCCCTTTCTTCTCCATTACTCTTTCATCTCTCTATTTTTCATGCACTCTCTCCCACCATTTTTCCCTGTCTCCTCCTAAACTCTGGCCCCTCCCTGCTTTGCTCCCAGGCTTCTCCCACCTCCTTCCTTCCCTCCCTCCCAAAATAAAATCAATGCAATATTCAGAAGGGCTGTTGGATATAAATAATTACGACTGGGAGTTTAACGAGATGCAAATTCCCCTCCCCGTTGTGGGGTATAAATTGCTCTCTGACAGCCCGTTACAAGGGTAATCATTTCAGAAAGGCAATTTTATGCAAATGAACCTGCCGGGCTCCTGGCTGCTCCCCCTTCTTCGGTGGAGGCAAGGAGGAGCCGAGGGGCGAAGAAAACCCAGGTAGTGGGGTCAGTCCTAAGGTTTGAGGACTGGGAGCTAGAGGTTGAGGGTGATGTGCAGACTAGCTTTAGAAGGAGTTGGGCTGTGAAGTTGGGACAGCGTGCTTTGGGGGGAAGTGGACACACAGAATTGTATGCTGCCAGTTGTACAAAATTGTATGGAGGGGTGGAGAGGGCTTGGGGGATGGACACCTGGGTTCTGGCTGGTTTCTCTGTCTTGCCCCCTTCCCAGCCTGGTTACCCTGCGATACCATTGACGAATTGGCATTTAATTAATCTCAATGAATTATTTAGCAACTTCATTATCCAGCATCAAGAGCTGATGAGAGAGTGATCCCTGGCTGGAGGTGGGAGCCAGTACAGACACTGGGCCGCGAAGAGAAGAAGGGGCTGGATCACTGGCTGGAGGAGAGTCCCAGGCTGCATCCCAAGGGGCTGGCCTTGGTCTTTCCCGACCCCTTTGAGAGACAGGATGAGGGTGCGGGTAGCTGCACTGACTCCTACTACACTCCGTGGTGTCACCTCACCCACCACATGTCTACATCTCAACCAATAATGTCCCTAGTGAGTGCCACCTGTACAAGTGTTGGGCCCTTTCTACCTAGGTCTGGCTTGGAGACCCTCTCCAGGTCCAGTCCAATTCAAATCCCAAAGGGAAACAGGTGATCGGTCATACGATCGTCTGGCGGCACCCTCCTTCCAAGACCCTCATTCAATCTTCCTTTCTGTTTCCCTGTAGGTGTCCTTCCCCCAACAACCGTCCAAGCCTGCTGCGGGGGAGGGACTCAGCCGAGGTCGCCATTCCGGAAACTCTGCACCTGGGCCTCTGCGCGTCTCGCTCCGAGTCCCGGCCCATGGCACTGTGAGCCGGCGAGGCAGCCCCGCTAGGCGTGGGGCGCTCCCGGCCCCCTCCCCGCCCCATGCACCCGGGACTCTGAAGCCCGAGCGGGGCCGGGGGCCGGGCGGCGCAGGGGCCGCCGGAGGCATGGCACCAGGGAGCCGGTGGCAGCCGCCACCTCTGCAGCTACTGCTGCTGCTGCTGGCCCTGGCGGCGGGCGCGGGCGGCCTGGAGTTCGGCGGCGGCCCTGGGCAGTGGGCTCGCTACGCGCGCTGGGCGGGCGCGGCGAGCAGTGGCGAGCTCAGCTTTAGCCTGCGCACCAACGCCACGCGCGCGCTGCTGCTCTACCTGGACGACGGCGGCGATTGCGACTTCCTGGAGCTGTTGCTGGTGGACGGGCGCCTGCGGCTGCGCTTCACGCTCTCGTGCGCGGAGCCGGCCACGCTGCAGCTGGACACGCCGGTAGCCGACGACCGGTGGCACATGGTGTTGCTGACCCGCGACGCACGCCGCACCGCGCTGGCGGTGGACGGCGAGGCCCGCGCCGCCGAGGTGCGCTCCAAGCGACGCGAGATGCAGGTGGCCAGCGACCTGTTCGTGGGCGGCATCCCGCCCGACGTGCGCCTCTCGGCGCTCACGCTCAGCACCGTCAAGTACGAACCGCCCTTCCGCGGCCTCCTGGCCAACCTGAAGCTGGGCGAGCGGCCCCCCGCGCTGCTGGGCAGCCAGGGTCTGCGCGGCGCGGCGGCGGATCCTCTGTGCACGCCCGCGCGCAACCCCTGCGCGAACGGCGGCCTCTGCACCGTGCTTGCCCCCGGCGAGGTGGGCTGCGACTGCAGCCACACGGGCTTCGGCGGCAAGTTCTGCAGTGAAGGTGAGCCCGGGGCACCCGTCGCCTGGCACCTGGGAGGGGGCCGAAGGCTCCGGGGGCAGCGAGGGCGAGGTCCGAGGCTTCAGTTTGGGCTCCGCGAGAGTGCGCCAGCTTGCGGAGGCGGCTAAGACGTGCCCCGTGGCCGGTGTGCGAGCACTCGTGTCTGAGCGAGGGCGAGGCGGCCCGCTCGGGTGGGTGTGCGCGTGGCCAGCGTGCGCCCTCCCGCGAACTGGGGCCTGAGGAGGCTGTAGAGGCGGGGCGTGAGGCCGAGCGGTCGCGACCTGGGAAGGCGCGGGGAGGGCGTGTCCGAGGGGTCCGTATGGGCGCGGCCTATTAGAGGCGGCGGGTGGGGCTTTATGGGTGAGGAATGTGGGCCAGGAGGGGCCGGAGCCTGTGTGGTGTCTGGAAGAGGTGTGGGGCCTGCGTGGGAAGGTGATAGAGTGTGGCGAGCTTTTGAACCTGGGATCTGTGTGGACTGGCCTGTGGGGGTAGGGTCTGCGGAGGGGCACAGTGGGGCCTTGTGTGTGTGTGGCCATGAGGGACTGGGACAGGACCGAGGGGAGCAGGTCTTCTGTGGGTGGGTCTTGTGAGGGACGAAGGGCCCCGCCTGGGAGGCCTAGGAGGGACCAGGGAGGGGCCTAGATGGGCGGGCCTGTGGGGCAGGGCGGGGCCGTGAAAGTGGGCCGACTGTGGCTGCTTGGGCCCGGCGGTCAGCGAAGGGTGGGGAAGGGCCGGCCTATGAAATCTGGCCGGAACCAGCTTGTGGTGGCCCAGGCGGCAGAGCAGGTGAGGGAAAGTGAGGACAGTGAAAAGTTGTGGCCGCACCCGCCAAGGCGGGGCAGGAACTGAGATTTCCTTTTCGTCACAGAATGACCAGGGATCCTCTTCGGGAGTGAAGGAAAAGTGCCCCAAGAGAGTGGCTGAGACGACCGACTAGGAGTTGAGACTAGGAGTTGACAGACGATTTTGGTGGAGGGGCCAAGAGCGGGTAGCCGGTCCCATGTGAGAGACCCGAGTTAAAACATCAGAGCACTTGGAGTGTCGGCTTTGGGTGGAGATTCTTAGGCTGGACTCCGAAGGGAGGCTTTTGAGAGGGGATCTTCATCAGCATTCCAGCTTCAAGAGGGCGTGTTTTCACCAGCTTGGACAACTTAGCAATATAGCAAGACCCTGTCTCAAAATCCAAAAGTAAAAACGAGTTGGGGATGTAGCTCAGTGTGAAGGCCCTGGGCTTGATTTACCCGCACACACACCCTGATCCCCTACCCCTATACTCAAACATGTCTCCGCAAAAAAGCACATATCTGGCAGAATGAGAGAAATGAGAGGATAAGGGTGTTGGGCTGATCTGGGATGGATTTCAGCAGTAATGGAGATAAGGGAAGCAGAGACTTTCAGGAGGCCCTTTTACTTTGATCTGGCTGAGTGGCAGAGGTTCCCAGTCAATTTGGGGTGGTAGGTCTTTTCCTAGCAGGTATATGCAATCAGACATGCTTTCCCTTCCCTCAGTACCTCTAGATGTGGGGCCACTAGGCAGGGGTGTGTGTGTGTGTGTCTGTCTGTCTGTCTGCCTGTCTGCCTGTCTGTTCTGCAAGAGGCAATGTCTTTTGTTAATTGTGCCCATGATGTGATGTATATCCTCACCAACTGCTGTGGCTCTGGGGCTGGGTACCCCTGTGGCTACGTGCATGTGAACAGCCTTGAGTCTGTAGGTATGATCCTGGGTAAGTCTGTACTTTAGATGGTATTTTGACTGTGTATTTGTATTTGTAGTAGATAAATACATAAGGGAATACTTGGGATTGTTTTTGGGGGGCATTTTTTTTTTTTGAGATAGGGTCTTGCTCTGTAGACAAGGCTGGTCCTGAACTCACAGTGTAGCCCAGGGTAGCCTCAAACTCATGGCAGTCCTGCTGCCTCAGCCTCCTGAGTTGTGGGAGTATTTGTGCAGGCTGTGAGTTACGTCTTCAGAAATGTGTGTGTGTTAAGTTTATCTGACACCTTCTCATCTTGTCTCCTGGGAGTTCAGGTGCTTTCTAAACTGTAAAATTGTGTGTCTTCTGTGCAGAGGCCCACAAGTCTGGAAGCATGTATTTTAAGTGTGAATGGCTCTGTTTGAATAGCAGTGTTTATTGTTAGGAGTCTAGTACCTAGTAGAGTGAGTAGTACACAGGTCTAAGGGTGCATGTTCCATGTGGAGGTTGACATAGGCACATGTTTGAATATGGGTCCTTGGTCAGATACCAGGAGGAACCCTTCTAGGACCTTAACTTTATTTTCTAGTTTTTTTTTTTTTTTTTTTTTTTTTGCCACGCTCTCACTTTGTAGCCCATTGTGGTCTCAAACTCATGGCAATTCTCTTGCCCGAGTCTCCCAGGTACTGTGATTGCAGACGTGTGCCACCATACCGAGCTTATGTGGGAATGGGGAATGAACAGAATCCAGGGCCTTGAGCTTGTTGGGAGAGGACTTTAACTGCTGAACTATGCCAGCAGCCCCCATTTTCTAGTTCCTTTGACTCTTCCCTGCCAAGCCTTCTCAAGAAAATGGGATGACCCACCCTTATAATTTGATAACAGGAAAATTTGAGCTATGGAAAGATTACAGTGAGGGGTCCATGTTCTCACTATGGCTAAATTGGCTTTGGTATATGAAAAATGCACCTAAAGGCATCCTGGTCGATCCATTCTCTGAAAGTGTTCATTGGCCAGAGGCTTCCACAGAGTCAAATAAGCTGTGTGCTTCTGCATGTGGGTTGTGTGTCTAAGATGTGTTTGAGTAACTGTGCAAAATGGATGTTTGTATGTATTGAGCGGGTGTGCTGGATGTGCATCTGATGAGTGTTGGTATCAGCTGTGTTGGACCTGAGGGATGATGTGTGTGTCTGACCCATTTTGTGTGTGTGTGTGTGTGTGTGTGTGTGTGAGAGAGAGAGAGAGAGAGAGAGAGAGAGAGAGAGAGAGAGAGGTAAAAAAAGAGGTGATAGTAGGTGGGTATTAGACAGCTGGTAGGGACAGGGCTGCCTGTGTATGTATGACTCTGTAGTCTGTTGAGAGAGTGGTGCTTTTTCTGTGCTAAAAGGGCAGGAAGTGTCTTTATTCATCTCTATATTCTCTGCACCTAATATAGTACCAGGTACTTAGTGGGTGTTTGATCAAGATTTTTAGAATGAATGAAGAGATATTAATGAATACTTGAGAGAATAAAGGCTTGGGGTAAGACCATGTGTGTACATGAATATGTATATATTGTTTTCAATTCTGTGTTATAGGTGGCCGTGGGGGCTGTAGACACTGATTGCATCACGAGATGACAGGCACAGCGAGAACCCAAGTAGTTCCTCTCCCTCCTCTCCCTCCTTTACAATCTCATTTCTTCTCCTTATATTTATTTCCTAGTCAGCTTTTGTAACATCCTGTGCTCATTATACCTCTTCTAGGACAATTTTATCCAGCCGAGGAGAAACGACATGGGCTCCCACTGCGGGTTATTGGGGTGGGGGCAGGAAGATACTAAGGGGAGTGAGTCTAGCTTCTGATCTCTGGGCAGTTCTCTGGGCCGTCTTTAAGTTACAGACGCTTCATTATTATCTGTTTTGAGTGGCTTCCAACTTTTTTCTGAAAGTGAAGACATTTTTTTCAAAGTCGGTAATTGACAGTATCCCTTGCAATTATAGTTATTATTTTCTTGTCTTTTCAGTGGGAAAACAAATGACACTCCTGTGAATTTGGAAATGCTTTTAGATGACTTTGATGTCAAATGTGCCATTGTGGATGATAAATATGCATTAGAAAAATAGATGTAGCCTTATATGTAAGATATTGCAGTCTGCCTTCAGAAGATTGGGATGCATACGGATTTATGGGTATCCCGGAATCTCCACTGCTTCCTCAGGTCTGGGCTCACCCATTAACTGAGAACCTTTATGCCAGGAAATTTGCTTTTTTCCTTTTGAGGGATCTGACCACACAAATTGAAGACAGTGCTGAGGGTGAATGCTGGGAGTTTATGTACTTACTGCTGATTAGCTGCCCAAGCTGCAAGAAAGCACACTGGGATTTTGCAGCAGTTTTCATGTCCATACTTCCTTGTGTCATGTGTCTGTGTATGGAGAAGGGACTGAAACATGATCAGATAAAATTGGGTGTTCAGATGTGTGGGGGCCCTTGAGTAGTCAGGACACAGAAGGATAGGGCACATGTCAGGAATATACTGTTCTTGAGAGGGAAATAGGAAACTAGTGGTAATGTGTGTGCTGCAGGGAGTAGACATATTTATTTCATGTATTTATTTTCTTTTTTGAGACAGGGTCTTGCTCTGTAGCCCAAGTTGGTCTTGAACTCACTGGTGTATCCCACGCTGGTCTTGGACTGAGGACCATCTGCCTGCCTCAGCCTCCCGAGTGCTGGGATTATAGGCATGTGTCAGCATGCCCAGCTTTATGTGGTGTTGGGGAATCAAACTCAGGGCCTTGTGCTTGCAAGGCAAGCGGTTTAACTGCTGTGCCATTCCTCCAGCCCCATTTATGTGTTTGGTAAGATAGTGATCTATTTCATTGTGGTGATCAAGACCTCGTTAATACCTGGCATGTGATTTAGGTTTTCCTCAGTAATTCAGGAAGGTCATGATTCCTCTCAGGTGTGACACAGGGCTATCATGTAGTGTCTTCTTCACAAGGGTCCTGCTTCAAGTGATTCCTGACTGTTTGGAGTTTTTAATATCAGCTTTTTCTAGATTTTTTCCATCTCTGCCCTTTGGAGGTCCTGGCAGGTAGCAACTCTGTCCCTACCCCACACTCCCACTCGAGAACTTGGAAATCAGCATTTCCAAGCATGTTGAAATTGTGCAGCTAATAGTAAGTGTACTTGGTGGGCTTGGTTATGGCTTCTTGACTCCCACCTGTTCAATTTGGTCCTCATTTCTGTCTTTGACAACAAATCTGCTGGAAACCTGAGATCATGTTAGGCGAGACATACCTGCTAGATGCATTCTTTTAATCCCAGCACTCTGGGAGGCTGAAGCAGGAGGATCATGAGTTTACCTAGTATAGGCAACTTTAGGACTCCCTGACACCCTGTCTCAAAACAAAAATAAGAGGGGGGCGCTGGAGGAATGGCGCATGGTCCTGGGTTTCATTCCCCAGCACCACATAAGCCGGATGTGGTAATGCACACCTATAATTTCAGCACTCTGGAGGCTGAGGCAGGAGGGTTGCCATGAGCCCAAGACTAGCCTGGGCTCTATAGTGAGATCAGGACGAGCCTGGGCTACAGAGCAAGATCCTGTCTCAAAAAAAAAGGGTGGGGGGAGAAGGGTGCTGGAGAAATAGCACAGTGGTTAGAGTGCATGCCGAGCAAGATTGGCGCCTTGAGTTTGATTCCCCAGCACCACATATGGCAGGTGGTGGGGCATACACCTGTAATCCCAGTACTCAGGAGCCTGAGGCAAGAGGGTTGCGTGAGTTTGAGGCTAGCACATAGTGAGTTCAGGACCAGCCTGGCCTGCAGAATAAGACCTTGTCTCAAAAAAAAAAAAAAAAAAGGAAGTAATGATGTTGTAAGGACTGAATGACTGAATATATGAGACTACTAGTGATCACTGTTTTAAGTGTTTATTATTAACCCTGATGGTTAGGGAAGGCTTCAAGGAGGAGATGGGGGGCTTGGCTGGACCTTGAAGGTTGATTGAACAAGAGTTATTGGGATAGAAAGGAAGGGCAGAGCTTTCTTGCCAGGAGTGGAGCCAAACCAGGGGTGTAGGGGGGTGTGAGTTGAGTGGTATATAGGGCATGTGGAGAAGATGGAGTTGGTTGTACTTTGTAGGGGATAAATTTAGAGCTGCACATTGAGTTCTAGAAGCTTCTGTTAGGATCAGCTTTCAGGTTAAGAATGTGATCCACTGAAAGTTTTAAAGCCAAACAGCCCGGTGTAGTGGTACATGCATACCTTTAATCCTAGATACTTGGAAGGCTGAAGCATGTGGACCACAAGTTCAAGGTCAGCTTGGGAAACTTAGCAAGGATCCTGTCTTAAGATAAAATAAAAAGGGCTTAGGATGTAGTACAAAGATTGACCACTTGCCTAGTATACGAGAGGTCCTAGGTTCAGTTCCCAGTACTAAGGGGGGAAAAAACCGGGCAGACTGGGTTCAAATCTGACTCTGCCCCTCATTAGCAGTGGTTTTAAATGAGTCACTTCCCCTTTTGGAGGCTGGGTTTCCTTTCTAAGAAGGAGTAATAGTAATGCTCATTCATGTGTTAGTAGTATGTAGATAGAAAACAGCACACATCAGGACCTAGGCACACTTTAGTGCTCATTACAGGAAAAGTGTTATATTATTTCATTCCTTTTTGTGGTATTGGAGATTGAGTCCAAGGCTCCATGCATGTTTGGCATGCATTGTACCACTGAAATACAATTTCTTAAATTTATTTTTTGTATCCTTAACATTCATTTTTTTGTTTTAGCTTATTTTTTAAATTTTAACTATTTATTATTATTATTATTTATTTATTTGTCTATTTTTTTGAGACAGGGTCTTGCTCTGTAACCCAGGCTGGTCCTGAACTCGCTGTGAAGCCCAGGCTGGCCTTGGGCTCATGGTAATCCTCCTGTTTCAGCATCCCGACTTCTGGGATTACAGGTGTGTGCTACCACACCTGGCTTATGTGGTACTGGGGAATTGAATTTAGGTACTTATAACTGCTGAGCCCTTCCTTCAGTCCCTCTTATTATTATTATTATGGTACTGGGGGATGGAACCCCTGTCCTTTACACTATGTTACATCCCTAGGTCCCCCCGCCACTCCCCCCCTCCCCCCCCCCGCTTTTTTTAAGACACTCTCTCGCTCTGTAGTCTGCATTGGTCCTGACCTCACTTGTAGCGCAGGATAGCCTTGAACTCATGGGAATCCTCCTGTCTCCTGAATGCTGGGATTACAGGCATGTGCCATCATGCCCAGTTTAGGTGGTGTTGTGTTTGCTAGGCAAGTGCTTCAGCTGCTGAGCTGCATCCCCAGATCCCATTTTTTTTGGTTTAGATTTTGATTTTGAGACAGAATCTCATCAAATTGCTGAATTGCCTGGGCTGGGCTTCAGTTTGCGATCCTTCTGCCTAGGCCTCCCAGAGTGCTGGGATTATAGGCCTGTACCACGAAGCCTGTTCATTTATTTTATTTTTGTGACAGGGCCTTACTAAATTGCCCAGGCTGACCTTAAACTTGTGATCTTCTTGCCTTAGCTTTTCAAATAGCTGAGATTATTAGGTGTTGTGTCACTATTCTGGGAAAAATTGTTATTTTTTATTTTTACTTTTTTGAGACACAGTCTCTCTGTAGCCCTAGTTGATCTTGAACTTATTACGTAGTCCAGGATAGCCTTGGACTCATGGCAATCCTCCTGCCACAGCTCCCGAGTGCTGGGATTACAAGAGTGCACTACCATGCTTGTCTTATGTGGTGCTGGGGAATTGAACTCAGGGCCTTGTGCTTGCTAGGCAAGTGCTTTAACCACTGTGGCCATTTCTCCAGCCCTCAAAGTATTATTTTTATAAGTGTTGATAACCTGGTATACAGGTTATTATTCACTTAAACATAGTAATACTTTTTTTCTGAGCAAGGAACAATGCAAACAACTGGGGATACCGAGATGAATGAGATATTGCTTGAATTGGACATCCTTGCTCTTGGGTATTCACACAATCTAGTCAAGAAGGAGACGTGAGAACATAATTGCAATATAGCTTCAGTAAGTGCAATTATAATAGAATGTACATGTCTGTATCTGGCACAAAAGAGGATGCCTGGATGTTCTCCTGTGTTTGGAGTATACAGATAGATGTGTATTGATCCAGGGCTTAAAGGAAGCATTCACGTTCTTAGGCAGCTGGTGTGTTGTAAGAGTGCTCCAAGCTGAGGGAACGGAGCATGCAGAAATATGGCTCATTAGGGCAATGGGAAGAAGGTGGGTATAGAGGGAGCTGGGACTGGTGTGGGAAAGGAAATGGGTGGGTGGCATAGTTGTAGTTGGGAGGAACTTTCCTGAAGAGATTGTGCCTTACTTGGCAAAGACTAATGAGAAGCTAGTTGAGAGGAATTTTGAGCAGTGTTGTGACATTTTCAGCAGGATTGGACCCTTTTGGCAATGTGTGGAGTATGGGTTGCAGGGTGAAAGACTGGCCAGAGATGAATCCCACTGGAGGCTTGTGAATGGTCCCAAGGGAGGAATAGATGAAGGCCTGGCCTAGGGGCTGCTAATAGAGATGCAAGTCTTTAGAAGATGGGACCCACAGGGTGTGATGGTAGGTCTAGAAAAAGAGCTTTCTCAGGTGGCTGAGGCAGGATTGCCATGGGCTTGAGGCCAGCCTGGGCTCCATAGTGAGTTCAGGACTGACCTGGACTGCAGAGTGAGACCCTGTCTCAAAAAAGAGAAAAGGAAAAGGAAAAGGAAAAGAGCTTTCTGAGTGACTCAATCAAGGTTTGTATGCAGAAGAAGAGGTCTTGGGGAGAATGTTCTTGGCTCATTTGGACACACTGAGGATGAGGAGCCTGTGGATAGTCCGGGAGAGCTGTTCCTAGGCAGGTGAGGACTTGGCCTGGGAGTACAAAGGAGAGGTTTGATATAGAGCCACTGGTGAGTTCTAAGTGTGTGTGTTGATCACAGCAGGACTCAGTAAGGTGTATCTAGAGCTGAAAACAGGTGACAGCAGGGGAGAATCATTCATAGGTGCATCTCTGCTATATAGAGGATGTAGATGAGCACTGCCGAGCTTTAGGATTGCAGTGCAGCTGATGCCTAACATCCCAGGTGAGGGTCAGCATGGTGCCTGGCATGTGGTTAAATGGCGTCGCTGGAGCCTGGCAGTGTGGGCCATGTAGTGCGAGTTCAAGAAGGGTTGGTTGGGAGCTGGACCTTTACTAAACCTAGGGAAATGGGTACTTGTTTGTAGGTGGAGATGTTGACCATGGCTTCTGTGGTAGAGTCGAGATGTCACAGAGCTGTACAGGCAACTGTGGAACAGTCGGATGGGGACGCAGGACTATTACTCAGGGAAGAGACCTGGGCTGCAGATACAGGCTTGGGAATCCCTAAGATATCAAAGTGGACTGGAACCAAGGAATTCAGGGAGAAGCCGGAGTGTGAGGGCAGGAAGGCAAGCCTGGAGGGGTACAGGTACACAGCAGGGAGCAAAGAGTAAGCTGAGGGTCTCTGGATGTCATCTTTTGAGTGCCCAGAACAAGCTGAGCTGGGTAGTCTCACCTTCCTGCGCATAGCCTGACACGTGTTTCTGGAATGAGGAAATACTTTTTGAAATCTCTTCCATGTTGGATTATCAGGAAATCTTGGTGCCTTCTTGTTTACACAGTTGACTAAGCTACTAATCAGGGCCATAGCACACTGGGACCAAAGGATCCTGACACAACTGTCATCAAAGAGCCCAAGGGTTTTTCCAGAGGGCCTTTTCAGCTAGCTAGCTCCCCCAGAAATATGATTTCATTCAGTTTATTTAAGAAAATCATTGTATATGTCAGTTTTGCAGTTAATCAGGCAAAAGAAGCTCTGGGTTGTATACATGTAACACTTGGAGGCTCATGTGTATAACATGGGAGGGACCGAAGAACTCTGTTCATTTCAAGGTATGTCTTGGGGCTGGAGGAATAGCATATCAGAGCACTTGCCTAGGAAGTACGAGGACTTGAGTTTGATTCCCCAGCACCACTTACTAGCTGGGCGTGTTGGCACACGCCTGTAATTCCAGCACTCGGGAGACTGAGGCAGGAGAATTTCTGCGAGTTTCATGCCAGCCTAGGATTCATAGTGAATTCAGGACCAGCCTGAACTACAGAGCAAGACCTTGTATAAAAAAACAAAAAAAGCAAGGTGTGTTTTTTAGCCTTGGAAGGAGTGTGGCGCAGTGGTGGGTGGATAAATCTGGTATGATCTGTTAGATTGCTGTGCTGGTATTGATATTTGCACTCAGTGTGTGTGTGTGTGTGTGAGTGTGTGTGTGTGTGTGTGTGTGTGTGTGAGTGTGAGTGTGTGTGTGTGAGTGTGTGTGTGAGTGTGTGTGAGTGTGTGTGTGTGAGTGTGTGTGTGTGAGTGTGTGTGTGTGAGTGTTGTGGAGACAGGATGAGATATGATGATTAACAGTGTTTGTTTTGTGCAGTGTACCAAGAACGCATGAGCAAATAATACAAAATGGGCTTAGAAATAGGAGGAGACATTGTGGATGTGTGTGTGTGTGTGTGTGTGTGTGTGTGTGTGTGTGTGTGTGTACTGAGCATCAGTTTGTGTGTACCCTGGGGACTACACACGTGTGTGTCTTTCCCCATAGATTTGTAAGTTCGTAGGTTGTTCTGTTTCTCTCTCCTACTTTTTACTTCACCTGAAGGCTCCCAATAGGTAGGCGTGTGGCACATGTTTAGAGTAGGGGTGCCTTGGTCCTCTTATAAAGTGGGTCAGGGCACAGCTTGCTTGAAGAGTAGCTTGGTTGAAGGAGCTGTTTCCACCACCTTCTCTCCTTTCCCATTGGCACATCTACAGCCCAGCCCAGGCTGGCCCCTAATTGGTGAGGGCTGGCTGCCTGTGATGGATGGCATGATCTAGGGGTGGGCCCACTGGAGCCTACTGAATCAGACCCCTCTACTACTGAAGTGGCTACCTGGCCTCCATCCAGCCTATGGGCTCTGTGCCTCATCCAGCTGTTAAGAAGGCATATATCTTAGTCAAGAACCCAAGCTGGAAGGGTTCTCAGAGAGGCCAAGTGACTGGAGTGGAAGTCACATGACACGTTAGGGCAGATCTGTGCTTTCTGACTGTGTGTGCTGATGCTGTTTATCCCCTGGGTGGTTGGGTAGTTATGTGCAAAGGCTCGGGGATGAGTTGTGTGAGAGCTGTGTCGCTGGATCACTGAATGCCTATGTGTGTCAGTATGTCACTGAGTGTACGTCTCCGGTGAGGATGGCAAAACAGTTCCTGGCTTGAGCATGTCCCCATCTGTCTCTGAAATGCAAGGGCATGCAGGGGAGGAGCCTGACTTGGGGACTTGGGAAGCTCTGCCTCCCAGTGTCCTTGTGACTTTAAGCCGTTATTTCCCTGCCTTGGGCCTCATTTTTTTTTTAAAGGAAGGAAAGATTTATTTTAGCTCATAATTTGAGAAGGTCTCAATCCATCCGTGGGTGGCTGGCAGTGGCAGAAGCACATGGCAGAGTCCTAGATGGAGGAAAGCTGTGCACAGCATGGTAGACAGGAAGCCAAATGAGGGAGTATGGGCAGAGCAAGAGGACACTCTTCCAGGTCCTGTTGCAGTGATCTGCCCCTTCTGGGTCAAGCCCCTTCCTGACGAGGCCCCATCTCTCAACAGCACATAGCTCCATAGGTACTCCACAACATCCAGATACCTGAGACATTTGGGGGACACTCCAGATCCAGACTGTAACATTCCCACCCAGCCTCTATAAGACTTATGTCCACCTTCTTGTACAAAATGCATTTGGTCCTTCTCTAAGAGTTGCCAAAGTCTTAATAGTTCCAGAGTTGTTAAAAAGCCCCAGTCCAGTCTCCTCTGAGACTCAAGACAAACCCTTAGCTGTGAGCCCCTTCTTCCTGCTCTGCCTCCTGGTATCTATGTGACCTTAAGCCATTACTTCCTGCCTTGGGCTTCAGTTTCCTGAAATGCAGCACGAAGTTGGATGAGATGCATGTGGCGGGCCAGTCCTCCCAGACTGGCTGACTGTGAGATTCTGCCCCTGCCTGTTGCCCAGAGAACTGTTCCCTGAGGTTTGGGCCTGCTAGTTTGGGTGATTTGTGTCAGAGGACCCAGGGACCCTCACTCCCCTGAGTCCCCTGTCTGTGGTATGGTATGTTTGCTAACAGATTCTTTTCTCTTCTCTTTGTGCCCTCCCTTCTCTGACTCTTGCTGGCTGTAGAGGAGCACCCCATGGAAGGTGAGTGAAGCCTCCCAGTTACTGTGGGGGGCATAGCTGTTGTCATGGGGGGGTCCCCTTGTGAAGGAGTGAGGTTGGCCATCTGAAGCTCCTTTATCTGCCCTGGGAGAAAGGTATCTAGGGTCCTCTCTTGGCTGCTTTGGCCCCACCTCTACCTTTTGATGACTTCTTCCCACACCTTTCTTTCTTTCTTTTTCTTCTAAGCAGGGTCTTACTCTGTAGTCCGTGCTGATCCTGAACTCACTGTGTAGCCCAGGCTAGCTTAGAACTCACAACAATCCTCCCGTCTCAGCCTCCTCAGTGCTGGGATTACAGGTGTTTGCCACCATGCCCAGCTATTATGAGGCACTGGGAGATAGAGCCCAGGGTCTCCTGCTTTGTAGGCAAGCACTGTAATCCCTGGGCTATACCCCAAGCCCTTTCCTCACCTTTGATCTTGGTTTGGGGAGCTGCCAGGTGTTGCGGGTCCTTCTTCTGCCCATGTCACTCCACTCTGTCCATTGGCCTTTCTTTTTCCTTACAGGAAAGGGAAGGAACTTGAAGATATAGCTGGGTGTGGGGGTGGGGGAGTATGGCTGATAGGACCCAAGTGCCCAGCAATGAGTGGGGAGACACAGTCTGCCCAGCCTAGCTGAGGATGTACAGGGAGGCCTTGCTGGTGTGGGTGGACGGCCTCCCTGAAGCCTGCATGTGGGGTGAATCCCCACCTCCGCAGGGCTCTGATGAGCAGGAGTGCAGTGGAGACTGCAGGCGGAGGAGAGGCCTGTGCCCAGCCAGGCCATGTGGGGGACAGCTTCTCTACCCTGGCCAGCCCTGCCCAAAGCTGGGGGGGGGGGGGGCGGTAGCCTATTCCTTCATCCCAGGACTGCTCAGGGAAAGGGTGGGCTGGGGTCTGTGTCCATTCTTTCCCCACATCTGCTCTGGGTGCCGTGTTCTCTGCCTTCTCTCTCGTCCTCCTTCTCCAGGGCTCCATCTCTGGGTCTCTGTCTGTGTCTGCCCTTCCCCAGGCTCTCTCTGGGTTTCTGTCACTTTCTGAGCCTTTTCCCCCTCTAGCTTTAGGTTCCATCTGTTGTTTTTCCTATCTCTGGGGTGGACTGAGATCAGGGAGAGGATGGCCCAGACTTGAAGGCAAGCTCACAAGGTACTGTAGGGAGGGCAGCTGGCTGGGTGTGACAGGAAACCACCTCTTGGTCTCCCCTGTCCCTGCAAGAGAAGAGGAGTGCTCTGAGACCCCCAGGTCTAGGCCCAGCTAGGAGTGGAGGGAGCGCTGAGGATACGTTAGTCCTGGGGAAGAAGGGTGGCCAGGACCGTTAGCCTGGGTGTGAGTAGAATCCATTTTTCTCTATGCTGTCCATAGTTTGGTTTGTCTTTCTATGGATGTCTCTTCTCCCTGAGGCTCCTTAGAGTCCCTGGTTCGAGCAGCCAGGCCCTTGTCTGTGTGCATGCGTGTGCACATGTATGCGGTCCTGCAGCTCTGTTGGTCTGCTGTGTCTTTGGGTGACCCTGCATGTCTGTGGATGTGTGCCTGTGTGCATGTAGCATAGTTTTGTGACACTGCAGGCCTGAGGTGCCCTCATGTTGTGTTGTCTGTGGTGTGACCCATATCTCGGTGTGACTCTGTGGGAGCATCCCACGCTTTGTGTATCTACGTCTGTGTTTGCAGCTCTGTGTGTCCATCTTCACGTGTGTGTGTGTGTGTGTATGTGTGTGTGTATGTGCACGTACGTGCACGTATGTGTGTAACAGAGAGGAGAGAGAGAGAGTCTGGGTGGATGCAGCCTTCTGAGGGCTGGAGATAAGATTTAGTGCTGATGTGACTTTTACTTGCTCTTGATGTCATGTCTCCACTGGAACAAAGGGAGAGATGGAGGGAGAGAGAAGGGGAGGAGGGAGAGGCTTAAGGGAGGAAGGAGGGAGAAAGAGATGAGAGGCAGGGGCTAAGTGAAGAGGTGGGATGAGAAGGACTCAGGAAATGTGGAACAGAAGAGAGAGGAAAGGGGATTTGGCTGGGTAGAGAGAAGACAGTGGGCTGTGGAGAAGTGGTGTGAGAGGGGATAGGGTGTGGTAGGCAGACACAGGAAGGGAGGCTGGGAATGAGACCTGTGGGTGACACCTTGCCATTTCTTTGGGGTGGCTTGGTGGCTTGCTGGTATCGATGGAGCATTATGCAGGGTTGCATGTCAGTGCTGTGCACGGTGTGTATTGAGGGCTGTGTGAGGGTGGGACAGGAGGGGCGTGTGCACAGCCAGTCACGTGACCTCTGTGTGTTTCTGCTGTGTCTGTGTTCCTGCTCCTGTGTCTCCTAATCTTGACCCACAGTTGGCTGTCTCCTCCCGATGGTGGTCCTCTTTGGGGTTTTAGAAGGAGGGTCAGAGATGAGACTGAAAGGGAGGGGGCAGGCTCAGCAGGTGGTGGTTTACTGGCAAGGGCTGGGAGCCTTCGTGATGGCTCTGCCCTGAAGTCCTTTCAGGTCTCTCAGGAGCCTCTGTGCCTTTCCCTCTCCTTTGTGTCCCTCCATGTGGTGAAGGCGTGCCCCTTCTGTGACCTTGTTTCTTCACCCTGGCTGAGCAACTCCTATCTTCTCTTAGCCTCTTGTCGCAGGGAGAGGAGGCACAGGAAGAGGCAGCCAGAGTGCCCTAGGAAGAGATCTTGGCAGCCATCTGTTGCTGCCAGCCTATTCTCCAGTAGTGGAAGGAAAGGCCGATGCTATAGGTGGATGTGGGCAGAACACCCCAGGGGGGCTGGAGGCCAGCAAGAGGCAGCAGACTCCGATTTGGGTGGTAGAGGAGACAAGGTTTATGAAGGGAACCCTCAGGCCAGCTGGGGCTGAGCCAGGGATAAACAGGAAGGGAACTGGCCTCCCCTCACCAAGATGGCTGGTGTTGTCATGCCTGAGGGAGCTGAGCAGCTGGTTGCCATGGTGACAGAGGGAGAGTGCCGCATGCTAATAAGGCTGGCAGGAGCTGGGTGGCGGAAGGGTCTTTGAGGGGAGAGTTGTGGCTCTCCCCAAGCAGTAGTCTGGTCTGAAGGGGTCAGAGGGTGGGTTTGTGGGGCCCCTGGCTCTTGTACAGGTGTGACAGAGGCTCTGAGGGGTCTCTGAGGGCAAAACTGTTACTGACAGGCAAAGCCGGAAGAGGGATTGGAGCTCAAGGCCTAGGTCCTGGGGTTGGAGGGAATGGAAGAAGGGGCTGGTAGCTCTTGGGAACCAGTCACTGACAGGGTAGGGGCATTCAGAACAAGGACTAGGAAGACCGTCCAAGTGCTGGGGTCTCCACCGGTGCTGCGGAGACAACCTGCGTCTTCCTGAGTTCTGTCCGTAGGCTTCCTCTCCCATCTGGTCTCTGACCCAGAGGTGAAGAGAAACAAAAACCAACTCAAAAAAATGGGGAAAAGAGGCACCCTGAACCATTCAGCCATGTCTTCCCAGGCTCCTAGCCTTCGGCCCTGTCGTGCCCTTCATGGCCTCCCTGTGTTCTTTTCTCCTAGACCCTGGGTATCTGGGTCCTCAGCTTAGCCTCAGAGAAACCTTGGCCTGGATGTTTCCATCTTGGCCCCAGTGTTCTATCCCTGGGGTCCACATCCCATTACTGCAGCGGTGGGGCTAGTTTCCCAGAGTAACATTGGTGCTCTAGGGCTATTCTCTCCCCACCTTCTGGGCCAGGTCCCAGAAGGCAGGATTGGGGTTGTGTTTTGGTGGAATTGGCTGGTCATCTTAGGGAGCCCTGGGTTCTCAGCCCAGTCATGCAGCCTGGGACTACCAGACCCTGGGGACTGAGGCCGTGATCCAGTGGGCTGTATCATCCCTAACTTAGCCCGAAGAGGGGTGCCTTGGGTTAAGGATGATAGGGCTTTTGCGAGAGGCCGAGATTATCCTGGAAAGAAATCCCAGTTGATCTTTCCTGGTTTTCCATTTCCAGTTTTAGCTTTTGGATCATCTCAGAGAGGTCCTAGCCAGAGAAAGGTGTCCTTGGGGTAATTTAGGGGTGAGGTGTTTTGAGCTCTCCGAGAGCTGGATCTCCTGTCTAGGCTGTCCTCTTTGGACCTTGCTGTCCAGGAGCCCTGCCTCTGTTTCCCAGAACTCTGGGAGAATCCATGCCTCTGTCTTTGCTCCAGAGTTTCCCTACAGTCTACCCCAGTCATCTCTAACTTTGTTCTCCTAAGTCTTGGTTTCCTCGTAGATCCCAGGCATCAGGGTTCCTGCTGTCCCTGAAGAGGTTGTTGGGAGAGAGTAGCTGGGAAGATCAGGAGCTGAGAGGCGTCTTTCCATGCCTACTCTGTTGGGGTTTCCTCTTAAGCTCACATCCCTCCTATCCCGTATATTCCCCTTCTCTGCCAAGGTTACAAGGGTCATGGGGATGGGTGTGTGTGTGTGCGTGTGTGTGCATGTATGTGTGTGGGGGAGGTTGGAGGCCCCCTTGCCTGCTCAATGCCTTGCTAACAGGACACTCTCTCTCTCTCCAGGTGGCTTTGATTTTTGTGTCGTGTTTTATTTTCTCTTCCATCTGAATCGTTTTTCTCGTTGACCGTTTTTTTTTCTCTCCGCCTCCCGGAAGAAAAAAAAAAAGAAAAAAAGAAAAAGGAAAAAGCAACCCTCCCGGCTTCATGCTTCTCCTCCTTTTCCTTTTTTTTTCCGGCAAGAAGAAAAAAAGAAACCAAAATCTCTCTCCCTGCAGCGACTCCTTGCCCCATTCTCCTTGGTTCACCCCCTCACCCTATCCGATGCCCCCTTATCTGTCTTTCTCTCTTCCCTTGTCCTGCCCTCCACCCTCTGTTTCCGCATCGGGCCCCTCCCTCAGCCTGGGCTGGGGGATCCCCCCCACCCGATGTCTGTCACAAGTTAAAAAGGGTTTTTAAATTGTGGCAGCAAAAGCTTTTTCCCCCCCTCTCTCTGGCTGATTTTGATGACTCGTGTTTTCTTTGTTTCTTTCCCCTTTTCTTTCTTTCTTTTTTCTTTTTTCCCCCCTTTCTTTCTTTTTCTCCTTCCCCTTTCCAAGGTCCGGCTCACCTGACGTTAAACAGCGAAGGTATGGTTTGAAGTTTTGGTTTGGTTTGGATTGGATTGGATTGCCCCCAACCTGCGCCTGGATTTCTCTGTTCTTCTCCCTTCCTGTCCCCTTCCTCCACCTGTCCTACCACCTTCCTTCCTCTCCTACCCCCTTCCTCTACCATTTCTTTATTTTACTGGGGGGTGCTGGGTGGGGGTGGGGGACTGATCCTCGTCTGTGGCTCCTTCTCCACCTTCCCAGATTCATTCCATCCACCCTCATCTCATCTTGGTTTCTGACATCAAAAGATGTTTGAACTCCTGCCGTTGTCTCCAGTCACCTTTTTGTGTTTTCCTGGTAGTGTATCTTGCTTGTTTTCTTTCCCATGCCAGTGTTTTTATTTCCTTTCACTCATTCTGATCATTCTTGCTTTTCTGTGAACCCAAGTAAAAAGAAAAGGGCCTGAGCTGGAGAAAGAGTATATGAGGCTACTGAATTCCCTCTACTCTGTTGCTCCTATTCACCAGAGTAGGGTGAAGAGGGAAATGTGAGAGTGGAGGTGTGGAACCCCCTCTCTTCCACAGTATCCCACTGGCCACCTTCACACTCATACCTGTCAATGGCTCTTAATTCTGCTTAACAGATCAGAAATTGAGGACCCTAGAGACGAAGTGACTTGCTAGTGGTTACATAGTCTTAGTCAGTGGTACCCTTGGGACTAGTTGTTTAACTTGAGCCTGCTTTTGATCAAGCCCTTGTCAACTTTAAAAACCCTGGTGTTAAGCAAACCCACAAGTCCTGGCTGATCCCCTCCAGCTCGGGCCTCTCTTGCATCCCCAGTCACTGGTTCTCTGAGCACAGGGGCTTAACTCCGGAGTCCCCTGGGCACTGCTGCACCTGCTCAGTGTTGTCCTCTGTTGAGAGCTGTCCCAAACAGAGACAGGGCAGGGTCCTTGACTGTGGGCAGGGAACCCACAAGGCCAAGACTGGGCTGTAGGGAGAGACTCAAGGAGATCTGATATTGGGGTGGATTCAGGTCTGGGGAAGCAAAGCCTGTGACTCTTTCAGAGATAAGTAATGTTGGGGGAGGGGAAGCCCTTGATGTGGCAAGTCAGGAGGAAGTGCCCTGGCTAGATCACTTGCATCCTTTTTGTTTCTCAGTGCTTGGTTCTAGGGTTACTGGCTATGGCTCACGTTAGTCAAGATTCAGGCCTTCCCCTCCTCCAGAAAGTTCCACAGCTCAGATGTGATTCTCGTTTTATTTCTGGGAATTTGGGATTGGAGTGGGAGTAAGGCCAAGGGCCCAGATAGAAACTTTCCCCTCATTTCTGAGTTTCCTTCATCCTAAAGCCAGTGTCTTAGTTACTTTCTCATTGTTGTGACAAAATCCAACATCCACAGTTTAAGAGAGGAAAGATTTATTTAGCTCACAGTTTCAGAAGGACTCACGTAGTCAATTCATAGGTAGCAGTGGACGACATGGCAGAGGCTGGAGAGCTGTTCACCCCATTGCAGAAAGAAACCAAGGGAAGCAGGAGCCAAGCTGATGTGTCCCGACAGGCAAGGAAAGAGCTTTCTCTGAAAGAAGCTATAACAATGTTTCTTCTTCCTTCCTTTAATTACTTTAAACTGCTAGTTGCCCCTTCCCCCAGGTGGGTACCCCTCCCTTACCTCCTAACCCACAGGTCAATAACAAATACCTGAATTCTCTGCCTTAGGCAATCCCCAATCTCAACAAGTCCACACAATCATTGCAGGTCATATCCTAAATAGTTGCCCTTTCCAGCCAGGCCCTACCTACCAATAACACAGTTTCACATACATGAGGCTTTGGGGGGTGCTCAAGATCCAAACTACAGCAGCTGGTAATAGGGTAGGTGTGTGGGAGCCTGCGAGTGCTCATTCGCTGGCAGGGTGATCAGAGCTAAAGATGGCCTTGAGCCCACTGTGGCACCTTGTGCTTGCAGGTCCTTTGGAACAGAGAGGTGTCGGGTAGGGACAGTGAGAGCTGACTCCTGAGGGCCCTGTTCCTGGTGAGCTCCATCCAGCCAGGACTTCTTGTTGGGCACATCCCGTCTGTGGGCATGGTGAAGAAATAAAATGCCAACAGGAAATTGGGGATGGTGCAAATGGTGACACTCAGAGCACTCATTGCAGGCAAAGCAGTGTAGATGGCCAGAGAGAGGACAGGCCTAGAACAGAAGAGGGGTGTGGTGTGAGAGTCAGCAGGGTTTAGAGCAGCTGCCTCTGTCAGGCTTTTGAAGGAGTGAAGTATGAACTCTGACCCAGCAGAAGAGGCATGAGCGACTGATGCCCAGGGGCTAGGGCCCAAGCCTCAGGGAGGGGCTTCGGCCAGGAGGGTGAGGCAGATTGGGCGGCAGGGCCTCCATGTCCCCAGAGCTGGCCCGTTTCCTTGTTCTGCTGCTCCTCTTCCTGCTCTGTACTCTGGCCGAGGAGTGGAAGTTAATGGTCATGAGTGTAATGGGGTCTTTGGGGCCAAGGGTTGTTCTGAAAGATCCAGAAAGCAGGCAAGTCCCCAGAGAAGTCCTCAGCACTTTTGCCCTGGAGAGGGCTCTCTATCGCCTCCAGGCTGGGGTGGGACTGGCTGGGAACCCCCTGTGCCTGACTCCCCAATTCTGCTTCTCCAGTAGGGTCCTTACTGTTCTCCGAGGGGGGGGCCGGGAGAGGAGGAGCCGGCGATGTGCACCAGCCGACAAAAGGTCAGTGACTCCCCGGTTACCAGAGTCTAGCCCTTACTCTGCTATAGGCAGGCAGTGCTTCCTGGGAGGAAGCCGAGGCAGCACAGCCACCTCTCGAGTAACCTGAGGCTTACGCTTTTTGCCATGCCAGAGGTGCCATAGCCTGGCTTCAGGCGAAGGGCCACATACTCCATTTCTTTCTCAGAGCCAGTGTCTGCATGACCTCCTTCTGGAACCCTGATGGTCTTTTCCATGGCAATTGTCAGGACCACTCTTAGAAAGTGCCTGTTTGTTTGATGGTGTCCTAGGGTGGTAGGGCAGCCCCTGTTTAGCCTTCAGTTTCTGGAAGCCTCCTATGCACACTGCTCAGGGAAATTCTGTTGGGAGATATGGAATCTGATCTGTATGCCTCATATCGTTGCCTTGGTGACCTTTGGCAGTGGTGGTAGGGATTGTTGCTTTCATTTTGTAGATGGGGAAGTTGACAGTGGCCAAAGACCTTGGGGCCAGGGCTCTAGGATTTCAGCTCCTTTTTGCACACTAAGGTGCCTTTCTCTTAGGAGAATTTCTTCCTTAAGAAGTGTCCAGGCCAGTTTAATACACTCAGCTGTAGTGGAGCCAAGGCCTTGTGTTTTTCACAGCCCATCTCTCTTCCTCAGTGGTACTTTTCTGTCTGCCTGGATCCTACTGTCCTTGCCCTTCCTCCTATTCCTTTCTTTCTCTTTCAGCTGCGCCCTGAAAAAGCAGCCAGGCTGTGCCCACTGAAATTCTCCCTGCATTCTCCAGGCCAACCGGGACACTTCCTAGAGTCCCCTTTGTCCGCACCTCCATTAGAGTCCATCACATCTTATTGGAACTGTCACTTTACCTGTTTGCTGCTCCCACTGCATTGAGCTCCAGGGTTGACTATTTGTCATTTGTATCCCCTGTGCTCTGCACAGCGCCTGACACACATGTAGGTATGAGCTCAGCACATTTATTTTAACTGAGTGAATGGTCTCTGTCCCCAGGGGGCTCACTGATGGTCTAACAAATAGCTACCATAAAGCATGGTCCATGCAAAGTCTTCGGAGGGGCAGACTTTGTTCACAAGAGTTAATTTATTCATTGAGAGAAAAAGACAGCAAGAGGCAGGGAGGGAGGAGGAGAGAGAGAGACAGACCACACAAGGGTGAGTATCTGTAGAAAGTTACACCCCAATAGAAGAGTACTTCATTTGTGCTCTGGTCCACAGCTTTGCAATCAGTTCCTTCTGCTCTTTCCAGATGCTTGCAGAAACCTGTGAGGTAGGCTGATGATTAGCTTCTTTTCCAGAAGAGGAGATAGAACTTAGAGCTGTTGTATCTTGGCCAAGGTCACAGAGCTGGTGGCAGAGCCAGCGGTAGTGCCCAGGTCTTCTTTCTCAGATAACGCTTCCTACCCAGGGAGCAGTACAAGATGTTACTAGGCAGTGAGTGCCAAATGAGCACTACAGCTTGAGGGTAGGGAGGGGCCAAGGGGGCTGGAGACCTTCCCAGAGGAGGCCTTTGAGCTAGGCCTAGAAAGGAGCCAGCTGCTGTGTGCCTCCCTTTCACGGCACTTAGAAACCCAGGACCACAACGTCCAGTTTCTGACCACATTCACCTTCACTGGGAACCGTTGTTGAGGCCACAGATTCCTCCTTTCCCCCTTTCCCGCCTCTCGGGAGGCAAGTAAGTTAAGTATCAGTTATAACCCTCCAGCAGGGAGAGCTCCTGAGAGCAGTAGTTGTTAACGTGCTGCTGGGAGTTGTAGTTCTCAGTCCCACCCTCACGGGAGATAGGGCAGAGCGCCCCCTGGTGCTTCTGAGGTGGATCATCCGGATCTGGTTTGCGCTTTGCTGAGCACCCTCCACCATCCCATACCCAAACCTCAAGAGTCTCTTCACCAATCCCTTGGGGTCCTTTTCCTCCAGCTACTCCCAGGTTCTTCCTTCTTTTCATCCTCTAATTTTCTTTTCTATACTTCCTCATATCTTTAACTTCCTCTCACAGGCGGTCGTTTTTCCTTTGGCTGTTCTTTCTTTACCCCCATTCTCTGGCGGCCAAGGGCGCTTGAACAAAGTAGGTGTAGGCTGCAGATGTGAGATCCAGCCAAGGAGTCGAGGAATGACCTCATTTCTCCACTTTACCTTGGCAGTCTAGCCCCAGACCTGCCTCTCTCCTTTTGCTGGCTTCTTTTGTTCTGTCCCAATCACTTTTTCGCGTGGCCGCCTTATTCTTTCTTTTCTTTCTGTCTGACTCTAATGGTGTTTTTGACCGCAGTGAAGGTGAGGGAATGTGAGTGGAGGTCTGGCTTCTGGGCGGGACCAACTAATACCTGAGGCAATCCCAAGGTCACACACATTTACTTTTGTGGTGTTTGAGCCCCCTGGCTCTGCCAGTGTTGGAGTAGCAGGCCTGGTTGCTATGGAAACAGTAAGGCCCCAGAAAGCTTTGGCTTTCTTTCCCTAGAGATCTCTGTTCCCTTTCCTTGTGGGCCCTTTTCCTGTCTCCCTAACCTGTCCCCTGAGGCTCGCTCCTTTTTCTTTATCTTCATGTCACCTTTTGCTGCCTTAGTCCTGAGCCCTTTTTGTGTGTCCTCTGCTCCTTTGATAATGGTGTGTCTTTCTCCCTCTCTTTCACCTCATTCTAAGTCAGACTTCTTGCCCCCCCTTCCCGACTTATGTTTGTTGGATCCTTTGTTTTTGCTTTGGCCCGCTACATAGAGAAGAGACTCAGATTGTCCTAGTGTGGCCCGTATCTTCCCCACCCCCCAGCCTCACTTCCCTGGGGCCTCAGGACATCAGGCCTTGCCAGCTGCAGTGGAGGCTGTGCCAGGCGCTGGGGGCAGCAGCTGGTGCCTTGGCATCCGGAGGCAGCAAGGGCAGTCTGTGGGCAGCCTGCCCAGAGCACGAAAGAAGCAGGCTGGTGTGCCGGGAGGAGATCTGCAGAATCTATACCCAGAGACCCCTGTGTCCACACATGGCACTGATGCTGAGTCCTGCCCCCACCCCCAGGGGAGGGCAGTGCCTCTGAGGGGCCCAGAGTACCCCTGGTATGATGCCTGCTCTTTCCTGGGAGTCTTCTGAGGAACTCCTGTGCTCGGATAGCTTAGTTTCTGCAGAGAGACCCTCAATAACACAGACCTGGCTGCTCTTTATCCAAATGGGGAGGTAGGCAGGGCCAGCTACGGTGTCACTGTTCGCTGGCATGGAGACATGAGCCACTGCCTGAGTCAGGGCCTCTGGTATTTCCTGATTGCTCATCTGGGTATTTTCCTTGGGCTTGTATACTGGTGTGTGTATCCACGGGGCTGTACCCCCAACTTTCTGCTACCTAAGTCATTTTCCTCTCATTTGTCACCCACTTACAGAAAGAACACTGGCAACCCTTAAGGCCTTCCCGGTAGATTTTGCTTCTGCTCAAAAAGGGCCAATGGAAGGGGCCTGGACTGAATACTACACACACACACACACACACACACACACACACACACACACACACAGCTGTGCATGTACAGCTTATGCTATATATGTGCATGTCAGTCCCTCCCCTTTGCAGTCTTACCCTGCCACTGCCTGGCATACAGAGGTTGTGCGCTCAGTACTGTGGGGCCCTTCAGAGGCTGTCCTCCGTTGGAGGAAGAATCTGAAGGTGGAGTGATGGGGAGATGGCATGGTGGCCATGCATGTTAGCTCAGCACAGTGGCCTGCTGCTACCTGGTGTGTCCTCCTGTCACCTGCATTGCCTTTCCATGGGTTTTATCCCTGCCTTTCCCCTTCCTGGGCTTCCCACTCTCCTCATCTTCTCAGTGCTGCACAACAGGCCCACTAATCCCATCCCAGATGGTAAGGCCTGGGCACTGAGAATGGCTGTCACTGGAGGAGAGGCAGGAGGGGAGGCAGCTGTACTCAGGAGCTCCTTGGTGCCCAGTCCAGGGAGGAGCTCTCAGGGAAGTGCCAGGTAGAGCTCTCATTTCTGCCTACATCGCTTTGTCAAGGGTTCCGTTTGGTTGGAGGGGCTGCTGAGGACCGCCCACTTTGCCTGGCCCTGTGGCAACTTAATTGTCAGCTGTCAGTGTGAGAGCCACTTAGCAGCCTCCTGCTTTGGAAATGAGACCTGGGGGAGCTGGCTTTTGACAGCAAAGTGAGCAGAGTCCAGGGAGGCAGGCTGACAGGCTGAGGAAGCGGGAAGGGGCCTAAAGCTTGGAGCTGAGACTGCGGGACTCCTGGGACCCAAGACTGGTGTTTGGGATGTTGAGAGGGAGAAGAGAGGCACTGCCATATCCCACCCCACTCAGTCTTTTCCTGTTTTCCCAAACCATGGTGTCCAGGCAAAGAGGAGTTTGTGGCAACCTTCAAGGGCAACGAGTTCTTCTGCTATGACCTGTCACACAACCCGATCCAGAGCAGTACTGATGAGATCACGCTGGCCTTCCGTACCCTGCAGCGCAATGGGCTGATGCTGCACACGGGCAAGTCGGCCGACTATGTCAATCTGTCCCTCAAGTCTGGCGCTGTCTGGCTGGTCATCAACCTAGGCTCAGGAGCCTTCGAGGCCCTCGTGGAACCTGTCAACGGCAAGTTCAACGACAATGCCTGGCACGACGTCCGGGTCACCCGAAACCTGCGCCAGGTAGGGGGAGCAAGAGGAAGGCGAGGGGCAGACCACAGGTGGAGAAAGGTTGCCTGAGGTGTGCAGCGGGAAGCCATCAGGGAAGGGCAGTGAAGGGTAGTTCTGAAAAACGGGGCTTGAGGCTGTGGGGTCTCCCTGAAGTATGGCCACAGCTGTGTGGCAGGCTTTAGAGACTTCAGTGACCAGGGATCTGAGCTAGGAGGAAGCGCCCAAGCTCCCAAGGAGCCAAAGGCCAGGGAAAGATCTGGGCCCTGATTGGTGGGAACAGCTGGGGTTTCAAGGATTGAGGCCCAGGAAATCAGGTGATGGGTTGGAGGGGCTTTAAGGAGATAGCCAGCGCTGTGGGGGGCCTGGGCAGCTGTGGCGGAAAGGGGCCCTCCAGGGCAAGCAGCCTGTCCTGGTGGAGGAGCAGGTTGGCACAAAAGAAAGCCTGAGTTGTATGTGGGATGGACATAATCTGGGCAGGGACAGAGTATGAGTGAGGTGGAGGCAGTCAGTAGGGAGGGAGGTAGAAGACCAGAGAGGGCACCTAGTCCTACTTCTTCTCTGGCAGCACTTGTCCGTTTTCTTCAGAGGCAGGAGGCTTCCAACTCTTAGGGCCTGCCTCAGCCTCTGGTTCCTGGGCCAACCCACACAGGTGCTCTAAGGGCACCTTCCAGGGTGAGCCTATGTGCACTTGACAACACTCTTCTCCACAGTGTTCCTTTAGCTTCTGCTCTCTGACTCACCCCCTTAGCTCTCCAGGAGTGGCCCTTTTCACTAATTCTGGGGCCCGAGGTGGCTATTTGAAGGTGAGGCCATCTTTTCTGGCCAAGCTTTGCTTGACTTGAGCCTCGTAGGAGTTTTCAGCCTTTAAGAAGTTCCTGCATCCAGTACGGTTCAAGCTGAACCTTCTTAAGCAGAAGAGACTGCTGGACATCCCGTGAAGGCGCCTGCCTCCACCCCTGCACTGCTCTGCTGCTCACTCTTTCCCCAGCCCCGGTTCATTTGTCCTCTCTGGTTCACAGACTCACAGCTGATGGCACAGCAACTCTTCCAGCCCCATCCCTTGAGGACTAAGTTCAACCAGGAAAACCTGAGAACCCAAAAGTGCTGCCCCCTAAGGCTCCGTCTTGCTGCTTTGTGGCAGCTCTCTTGCCAGTGCTCCTGTTGGGCTCCCCAGGTGTGGCTGGGTGGAGGTGTCAGCTCCTGGCTCCTCTTCGTCATTGCCTTTGTTGCTCTCCTTCTCCCACTGGAAAGCTCGTCAGCGTCAGCGTCAGCGGGGCTCAGTATTCTGGGATCACCTCCTGCTCTTACCTGTGCTTATTTAACACTGCTGATCTAATGGGATCCCTCCTCATTGAATGCCTCTCCCCCTCCCTACCTTTGACAATGCTGTGACTCATCCTGTTGCTTGCATTCCAGCTCCTACCGAGAACATGCACTTACTCTTAGTGCCTGCTCTCCTTTCCCCCTCCCCCATTCTGAAAAGTGACACGCTTGGTGGACTCACTCCTCTCTCGTATCATTCCATATCCGGTGAGGGGCTGTCCTGTGTTGTCACTCCTGTCCTGAGCACGCCTGTCAGTACATTTGTGATAATGAAGGTACCATACACATTTTAAGTCCAGGTAAGTTTCCCTTGGTGCTTTTTGCTCACTTCATCTCCTCAGGCCAAGTGTTGTCCCTTTGGCAGGACACCGCAAACCCATAGTCCCTGTCCACATTTTGTTTGGCTGACAGATATGGTGCAGCATTCTGTGCCAGAGGGAAAAATGACATGGTCTCTGCTTTAGCTCTTAACGAGACTGGATGGGGCTGTTAAAAGTAAACAGAGAAAGGCACACAAGTGTGAGTGGGTAGCAGCAGCCTTGAGCATTCTACGAACTTGAGATACCCAAGAGGAGGGAGAGGTCTTTGGGGAGGTAGGAGAACCACCTGGGCAGGGTGGCACATGACCTCCGCATGCTGAATATAGATAGTAAACTGTGATTACTTCTTCCTGAGGTTATCAGTTGTGGGTCCAACTGATGAAAATTCTTGCTCTCTAGATTGTTCTACCAGATGCCTCACAGCAGAGGCAGGTCATGTTGACCCAAAAGAAGGGCCTCCAGACGACAAAGGTGTCTTCTAAAAGACTTTGATTGACAAGCCTCAAAAAGATTTCTCAAGGGCTTATTGACTCCTGAATTCAGAACACCCCATGAGAGATGACGTTGCTCAAGGCCCAGCCTATAGTGCAGTGCTTCTCTGCCAGGCTCCTTACCTGCCTGGTTTTCAGGACCCCAAGAGTAAATTCTTGAGTTCTGTTGTTTCTGCATCAGTATCTCTCAGTCATGAGTGGCATCTTGTGGCTAGAGGCCATAATTCTGCTAACCATCACACAGTTTACAGGACAATCCCCACAACAAAGAATAATCTGACTCAAAATGCCAGTAGTGCTACTGGGAAGAAACCTGTTCATGTGAATTTTTGTAGAGTACAGGTGATATCCTGGGATTGGGAAAATCCTTTCATGATCATAGGGGTGAAGAGGGGTAAGGCAGCTCACACCTATTTGTCTCCTCCAAGTTTTGTATGCCAGAAGCTAGGATAGGGAGGTAACGTAAAAATAACATATACTTTCACCTTTACTAGACAGATGGCCCAGATCCAAGAGCATTGTGGCTTCCACATCATTTTCCTCATATAATTCAAATGGCTGGAGAGGTGGCCTCATGGGAGGGTCTGCCCCAGAACCAGCATTCTGGGTTCTCTATCTCTTTTGCTTCTGGGGCTATGAGTGTGGCTAA
Source organism: Ctenodactylus gundi (assembly GCA_004027205.1). Taxonomy (NCBI): domain Eukaryota; kingdom Metazoa; phylum Chordata; class Mammalia; order Rodentia; family Ctenodactylidae; genus Ctenodactylus; species Ctenodactylus gundi. The sequence goes on from PVKB01001394.1 coordinate 124,541, forward strand.
AATGTCAGCTCTAAGACTGAACAGAGGCTGGATTTCCCCGCTTGTGACTCTGGATTAGTTGATCCTCTCTGTAACTATATATTCTTAGGCCATAGCAGTTAGGACTAGAGAGGACCTGGCTGAGATAACATCTCCTTTTCCCTTCCTCTTCTTTCAAACCCAGCACTTTAAACCTCTGTGACAGGCAGTTCTCTCAGGGGATTTTGGCAGGAATGATTACCTCTGAGGGTTTCCTGAGGCCTATTTTTAATCTTGGGCCCACTCTCCTCCCATACCCAGTATGCTTCCCAACTGCCTCCCACTTCATGTAAGCAGAATATGCAAACCAGTTGTATCACGAGCCAGCTCCAAACTTGGAAGACAAGCTGGCTACCAAAACATCACCTGGCACTTCTTCTTGCCCAGCTCAGATGATGCCTCTTCTCAGTGTAGAGACTTTTAAGAGCTCCCTTGGGCCCCACATGGATGGAGTCTCTTAAGGATAGAGCCCCCAGGAATGGAATCTCTAAGAGTGGAGACCCTCAAAGATGAATTGCCTCCTGGATGGAGTGTCTAAATATGAAATCCTCAAAGATGGAGTTCCCAGTCATGCAGTTCTTCAAATATGGAGTCCGTCCAAGATAGAGTCCCTAAGGATGGGGTTCCCCAAAGATGGTTTCCCTCAAGGAGTCAGTTCCTCAAGGATGAAATCTCCCAACATACGAGTCCTTGAGGATGTAGTCCACAGGATGGGCTCTCTGAGGATAGAGTGCCCAACAAAGCAGTCCCCAAAGAATGGTGTGTTCAAGCATGGAGTTCCCCAAGAATAGAGTGCCCAAGCATGGAGCCCAAGGATGTAGTTCATCATGTACCAATAGCCTCTCTCCTCCCGTGTTCTGTCTGGCATGACAATCTCGTTTAGGGCCTAGATCTGCTATTCTCTAAACCTGTGTACACAGACTTTCCTAGCTCCTCATTTCTTCCCTGTCCTCCCAGAAACACTACCATTCACCCTCTTTTCTGCTTGGTGGAATCCTAGAGCTGGAATTGGAGTCAAATCCCACCTCTTTCACTAATTGAGTGGCTTCAGGCAAATTGTTGTAGTACCTTTCTGAACTTTGGTTTCACATAGGCAAAATGGGAAGGTTTTTCTGATGATTTACTTAGGCAGTGCCTAAAAGCACTCAACATAGTGCCTTGTATGATGTAAGCACTAAGAGCTCACTGCTGTCACAATCATTAGCTATTTTTTCTTTCTTTTTTTTTCCTCCCTCAGTCTGTTGGGCCCAGCTTAGATGTCATTCTCTTCATAAAACCTTCCTTGGTCTATTCCCCAGCTAGACTAACTTCTTTGCTATATTCCTTAAGCTTCTGGAAACTTATATTAAAATTCTGTTGTCACATATGTCTGTGTGTCAATATTTCTTACCTATTTTTAGGTGCTGAGCAAATTCAGAGCTTAATACCTTCAATTATTACGACTCTTGAGCCCATGTCATTGTTTTTCCAATAGGCTTTCTGACTCATCTGGTTTCTCTCTCTCTCTCTCTCTCTCTCTCTCTCTCTCTCTCTCTCTCTCTCTCTCACACACACACACACACACACACACACACACACACACACACACATCCCTCCTCTTTCTTTCTTTTTTTGAGGCATGATCTCACTCTGTAGTCCAGGCTGGTCCTGAACTCACAGATGTAGCCCAGGTTGGCCGTGGACTCAGAAGAATCCGCCTGTGTCACCCTTCTGAGTACTAGGATTGCAGGTGTGCACCACCACGTCCAGCCTTATGGGGTGCTGGGGAATTGAACTCAGGGCCTTGTGCTTGCAGGGCAAGTGCTTTAACTGTTGTGCCATTCCTCTGGGCCTCATCTGGTCTCTTTTTAAAAACTAGTTGGTGAGATACTGGATATGAGGCCTCATGTCCAAAATGAGCGGATCTTAACTACTTCACCTGAGCACTGAACTACCTTTTGTTTTTCTGGGAGAAACTCCTGTTTCCTTTGTGAGACCAGAAGAAAGCCTTGTCCCTCTCCTTGTTCTGAATTTCTTCAGGATGCCATCCTCTGTTGGAGCATTTCTCAGGTTGCACTGGTACATTGCAGCCCCCCAGGTTCAGGGGCTTCATTTCTCTTTCATATTTCTCCTAGTTTTTAGGATAATTTCATGAAAGGAGGTATTATTCCCATTTTACTGATAAGGAAAGTGAGACTCAGAAGGTTAGAGATCTTGCTGAAGTGTAGAACTGGAAGTCTATGTGATTCCAAGGCCCCTCCATTTCTCTGCCTCCGAGGGAGATCTGCCATTGTTGCAAAATGCAAAGGAGGCTATAGTTCCTCCTGTGGTTCCATCATTCTTGGATATGCAAACTGCTGCTCATATTTCTAAAAAATACATTCCTTTTACGGCTGAGTGCAGTGGGTCTCTCTCTCTCTCTCTCTCTCTCTCTCTCTCTCTGGTCCTGAGTTTATCTTGCCCATGCTTCACAGATTGTCTTCATTCCAGATTTCTGTGATCCCTTCTTGCCTATTTCAGGTGTAGTCCTTAGAGCAATACTCAAAGTTTGCAGTGGAGATAGGGAAGTTTGGATCCAAGACCCTTGGTCATGGGGAGTTGCCACTTGATGTAATGGCTGGCTTTCCCTCTCAGTGTCTGAAATCTTACCTCTCAAGATTCTGGCGTGGGCAGCAGTGTCTCCTTTCCCTGTGCTTTATCACAGGCCACCAGGATTGGGTACAAGTGGAAGCTCCATTCCAGACCTTACCGCAGTTGCCCCTGAAGCACAGCCGCCATGGGCAGGGTTCTGGATCCTCAGTCATTAAGTCTAGAGGGGCTTCTTCTCATCCACACTAACCCTGTTGTTTCTCAGAGGAAGCCTACGTCTTTTGGCAAATTAGTGGAAAGCCCAGACTTTGAACTCCTACCTCTTCTTTTTATAATTCTGGATTTATTTATTTATTAAGACAGGGGCTTGCTCTATAGTCCAGGCTGGCTGGTCCTGAACTTACTGTGTAGCCCAGGCTAGTCTTGAACTTACAGCAATCCTCCTGCCTCAGCTTCCCAAGTGCTGGTATTACAGTTATACACTACCACATCAGCTTATGTGGTGCTTGGGAATTGAACTTAGTGTCTTGAGCTTGCTAGGCAAGTGCTTTAACTGCTGAGCTATTCCTCCAGCCCTCAAACCTGGTTTTAATTTGCTATTCTACTTGATGTCAATGGAACTTTCTTGGTGAATGATGAAAACGTTTTTCTTTATTTTTATCCTGTACAAACAGTTCTAATCCAAAAGAATTGTACTTGAATTTTTACACTCCAGTGCCCTTATTGGACTGGTGCGGTGAAATCAGAGAACTCTTGCCTTTTTGGGTGCAGTTGATTTAGTTGCTTGGAACTCTATGCTCCTTATTCTGAAGTTTGCTCTTTATTTTGTGACAGTTTTACTAGACAGGAGTAATAACCCTCTCCTTACACATTATCCCCTTGATCTAATCCTTGCATTTTCTATTAGACTTCTCTGCCATGAAAACTTCTTCCCCATTACTAGTAATTAATACTGCTTATTTAGCAATTCTTCCGTCTGTTAAATTTAAATTCAATTTTTAAATTATACATGGTTCTTAGTAATTGTCTTACTGAATTAGCCCTGTGCCCACTGTTATACTAACTCTTTAGCTTTTGAGTCTGTCTCTAAATACTTGTCTTTACAATCAGTCTCAGTGTTCCCTAGTATTGAATGGACACCAAGCAACAGTATCCCTCCATCTCTGATGCTTTTAAATAGAGCTGCCTCATCCCCTTTAGCATCTGCTCCCCAAAGACCAGGTAATAGTGAAAGTGGTTGTTTCTATTGGCCTTGCATTGGGAAGAGAAAATGAACTTAGAAGAACATGGAGGTGGGGACTGTGAAGACTAGGGTAGAAGATATAGCTTATAGTTCAGAGAGGAATAGGGATTTCAGAGGTAGGTGAGCCTCAGTGTTTCTTTGTGGGTGTAGGTGAAGTATATTTTTGGTGGTGGTTATGGGAAGCGGAGGTTCAGGGGTTTTGGGGTACACAGGGAAGGAGGCTGTTCTGCAGGGATAGCCTTGCCAATTCTAGGGTTTTGCAGAGGTGGTGGCGATGGGAGGGGTTTTTAACTCTGGGAGGGATGGCTGCATGGAGGAGAATAAGAGAATGAGGGTGGGATGATTTAAGGACTTGAAGATCTTTTGAGAAGTGGAAACTCTGGAAAAGTCAAGGTGGGCAAGTAGGAGGAATCAGCTCTGGGTGGGACAGGGGAGGAGAGGGAGGCGTTGGGATGCTCAGATGTGATGTGAGCATGAATTATCTGCCAGCCCACGAAGGGCAAGGTTTCCCTTTCCCTGTTCTCATGGTGACTCCTCTCAAGTCCTTTTTCAAGGAAGAGAAGCAAGGAAATACAAAATAAATAAAATAAAAATTAAAGAGAGAGAGAGAGAGAGGAGCTGCCCCTTCTTCAAAAGACTCCCTGGATCTATTTGCCTATTATCCATCCCCAGGAAAAGTAGATGCCTGTGTCCCCTCCTGCGCCCTTTGGAACTACTTCCTTTGGCCTCCAAATGAAGCTGCTTCTCACTCTTGCCAGGCCTTTGATTCTCTAGGGGCACTGCCCACTCTTCTCTCAGCCTGACAGCTAGCTGGCCCATCATAAACCAGTTAACTCATTAACCTGACATGGCCACTGGTCAGCTGGTTGGCCAGCACCAACTCACTTCCTAGCAGTTCTCTAGAAAGCCCTCTGGTTAACCAATCAGCCAACAAACCCATCATCCATTCCTGAGGCGGTAGCCCACCCCTTCTCACACCCTTGCTCCCCTCCCTCCCTTCCCCTCAACTCCTTCCCATTCCAGCTGATAGGACCTACTAATACTGCATAACTGGGTCTGCTTCTTAACCCCTGCCTTCCCTCTCTCCCCTTTTGTTGGAAAATCCTGTTGCCAACTCTGTGTGTGTTACTAACACGCTTATAACCCAGGGGACCAAGGGATGGGCAGGGACAGGAGGGCCAAGGTATGAGTGAAAAACCAAACTAACCTTTCTGTCTCATCTGCGGAATGTCGGCCATTTTTAAGTCTTTGCTTTCTTGGTCCAGTTCTTTTGTTATTTTCTTCTCTACTAACCAAAGTCTTTAACTGTTCCCCTTCTCTGCAGACGGCTCTTCAGGGAGGGGCTGAGGGGGAAGACGAATCCAGGGGAGGGATCAGGGAGGGATTGGGAGAAGAAGGGATTTAATTTTTTTGTGTTTTGTTTTCCCCACCCATTATAATTTAATTTCCTTTAAATACTTTTCACTGAACCTGAGGTGGGAGGGTTTGAACAAACAAGTAGTATATATATGGATATATATATATAAAATTTTCCTCCTTTCTTGAGTTTCACAGTTGGTTATTTTATTTTTCTTTTCTTTCCGTTCTGTTCTTTTGTTGTTGTCTTTGTTGTTATTTTTTTTTTACACCCTTCCCCTCCCTCTCCCCATCTCCGATGAAGCACGCAGGGATTGGACACGCTATGGTAAACAAACTGCATTATCTGGTAGATATCACTCTAATTGTCTTACCGTTTGGTTTGCCGTGGGTTTTTTAACTGTTCGGTTCTCCCACTTTTGTTTCCTCTCCTCGTTTGGTTTTTGGTTGTTTTGCTCTTCCAATTGTTTTTGTGTCCTGGACAATCTTTAGATTTTGTTCCTCTCTCTTTCAGTTTCACCCTTCTACCCCTTTCTTTCTTTTTTGGTCCAAATTCAAATCCAAAAGACAAATGGAAATCAAGGAATTTGGCTTGGCCCTGCCCTGTAAACTCTGCCTCATAGCTGAGAATCCTGGCCAGAGAGACCTGGGGCGGACCCCATGTCCATCTGCTCTGGCTAGACCAGCCCCAATGCCAAGAGGCTTACTTCTATTGCTTTCTTTTGGTCTTTTCCCCCCTCTCTCTTGTTTTTTCTCGTTAATTTGGTTTCTTTTTTGGTCTCCTGAAAATCCATGGAAAACACCATCCCATGACATGCTATGCTCTGCTCACTGTCAGCTCCAGATTGGGCCCCTCAAGTTGAGGAGGGGGGCTGGGGGTACAACTTCCTTGGCGACCAGCTGGGCAGCTTCCAGAGCGGTGGGGGGTAGCCTTGGGGTGCACAGTCCAGGCCTCCTTCAGTGACTAGTTCATGCCAGTTTAGGGGCTGTCCTGTGTTGGTTGCCAGGGGGAAGGTGATATCCCCTCCCCGACTTCTTAGTCTTGAGGGTTTCCTGTTCTGTCTCTGTTTCCCCCACATTTTGCATGGCATGAATGGTCTTTTCTCCACCAGGGATAGTGTTCAGTCCTCCCCATCCCCCACTGCTCTGCTGCTCTGACTAACACTGTGTTTCACACTGTCTTCCTTCCCTGGCAACCCTCTCCCCTCTGTGCCCTCACCTCTCCTGCATGGCCTCAACCAGGGCTTAGCTCCCTTCTCTGTGGAGGGCAGGGAGAGGAGGAGGCCCTGCAAGGTGGAATTGGGCAGTGTTGGCTGTCCTTGTCCTTGCCAAGCTCCTGTGTTTGGGCTGAGCTTGATCTTGGTGAGTGCTGGTGTGGGTGTCAGTGGAAAGGCAGCTGGTGTGTGTTGGGGTGTGGGAGTGACTGTGAGTAAATGTTGGTGTGACATTTAGGGGTGTCGGTAGGAAGCTGTGCTGTGTGTTTGGGAGATGCCGGTGTCTCTAGATGTGTGAGTGATGGTGTGAACGGGAGCTGCAGGCCTGGCTAGGTTTTTGAACCTGCTGAGGATGCTGTATGGAGGTGGGCTGTGGGGGCTGGCCCTTCAGTGTTGGTGCCGTGCTGGGCAGGGGTAGGGAAGGGCCAGGTGGCCCTGTGCTCCTTGTCTGCCGTGGAGCACGTACTTGCAGGCCTCACGGAGAGTGATCCTCTGGGATTCCCTTATCCTTGCCCATTTCCGGCTCTGCAGCAGCAGCCAGTTAGTCATCGCCTATTAATAATGCACAGTGATTGAGCACCAGGCTGGGGACCCTGCAGATGGACGTGTCTGCTCCCTTGGGGCATTTGCTGCTTGGGGCAGCTGCCTAGCCTGCTCAGACTCACAGTCTGCATGGCTGGCAGGCTGAAAGAGAGGGAGGTATCAGCTGGGTTGCCCAGTATGATGAGACGTCCCTGGTCTCCCTAAAAACATGCCACCACGGATGCACTGATGTCATGTCTGATCTTTCCCAGTACTTTTGCAGATATGTTTTCCTGCACCCACATTGACTTGTTCGCATGGCAGTGCCACCCCAGTTATTCCCACTCTACTGTATGGTGTGCCCTCATGTCCCTAGGTTCACATGGAGCTGTGCAGGGGAGCTAGCACCAGCCTGCCATAGGCTCTGTTCCTCCAGCTGCTCCTTCTCTGATTAGGCCAAGCCACTGAGCACAGTTTAGGAGCTACCTGTTTGGAACTTTCCCCTTCTTCTTCTTCTTCTTCTTCTTCTTCTTTCTTCTTCTTCCTCTTCTTCTTCTTTTTTTGGAGGAAGTGGTGGTAATACTGGGGATCAAGCCAGGACCTTTGCTCTGAGCTATAGCCCCACCCCATCTTTTAGCTTTGATTTCAAGACAGGATCTCAAGAAGTTGCTTAGTTGTCCAGGTTGGGCTGGAATTTGTGATCCTTCTGCCTCAGCCTCCCAGAGTGATGGGATTATAAGTCTGCATCACTGGGTCCAACTTGGAACTTTTTTTAAAAATAGAGCTTCACTGGACAGCCAACTTGTGACTATCAGGCCAGAAGGGAGACAAGTTATACCCCAAGCATCTGCAGAATAGGGTCCTGGAGTTAGGATCTAGCCTTCCTTCTATTCTCAATTTGTTGAAAATTTGACCATGTAGGCCAAGGCCCAGTTTCTCATCAACCAAATGGCTTGACGGTGTATTTGCATTGCCTGTTTCATGGGGTCAAGTAAGGCAGTGCAAGTAAAAGCTTCTATCTCTGCAAAGGGAATTATTTTATTAAGCCTTACAAAGTGTTAGCTGATTGTCTTAGTTGATTGTCTTAGTATTTCCAGGGCATTGATGTTATATGAAGAAGCCATTTTTTTTTCCCATAGCAAACTCCAGAGAATAGAGTGGCTTTGCCTCACTGGAGATCCTATTACCATCCCTTGCTAAGAATCAGTCCCAGAATAACTGCATGAAATCTCAGAATGCTTCTGGAATGGGCTAGCAAGGAGGAGGGAAATGAATGACTTGGTGAAATTGGTTAAAGAAGGCAACACACCTATCTGGTTTTAGCCCTGCAAGGAAAGTTCTTGCTACATTCCAGATCTTCAAGTCCTCACTTTTTGTATGAGTGACACTGACTGATGAACAGATTCTGTTGCCTCTTGGCATCATGAACCCTCATAGCTGCCCACTCATAGCTCCTAGGAACCGGCTCTTTCAGGCAGAGGCTAGAGTTCAGGAATGGGACACCAATGAGATGGGTTCAATATGTTCTTATATCCAAGGCATCCCTCACAAGAGTTTCACTGAGCTTTGTATTTCCTTGGGGGAGAAGAAGGGTATAGACCACAAGGCTCACCAAGTGAGCTGTTTGGATCGAGTGTGGTCAGGCTGAGGAATGTTTGTGAAAGTTATAATGGGTCATCGTACATACACCAGGGACTTTGAACAGCTTTCACATTTTGAATAGCATTTAAACTTGATAGATGCCTGGACAGTGAGCAGGAGGCAGGGGCCTTTCCAAGTGAAGGAGTGGGGAAACTGGGGTACAGAGAAAGCTCCATGTCTGGGCTCACATGGCCAGTTATGGAGGGGCTTTAGCACTTTTGTTTACTTCTCATCTGACACCACAATAAGTGTGGAAGACATGGGAAAGGTGGAAGTTTTTAAACACTTTTTGTAAGCTCAAGAGTCAGAGAGATAAAATAAGATTGTTCTGGAAAATAGTAAAGGCTATACGAGAGCCCATGATTCCTGATCTGAAGTCCTTCCCTTCTACACCAAACTTTATGAAATCTAGACCTCAGGATTCATGGTAGGGCTGTAAATACTGCTGGTCAAGTTAATCTCTTAATGCATTTTTTTTTTTCTGGCTGCTTCTGGTGTTAGCTGTCTCCCTACCAAAGAACTGGAGGCTAACCTCCCCCCGTGCTTAACAGAGCTTCAGCACCTAGTTGGAAGCCCCTTATTTCCCTCTGTTTTTAGGTCCTCCTCATACCTCAGTACATCGTGAAGGGATACCAACAACTTTCTGGGGGACTGGTTGTTTTTAACCATATTAGGCTCATGGATCCCTTTAAAAATTCAATGACAGCAATGAACCATCACAGGAGATTAAAAAACCCATTGCTGGAGTTTTGCATACACTGTCGGGGGGCTTCAGGGAAGTAACCCATTCAGTAACCCACAAGTTACAAACACCTGCCTTCCATCTTACTCTCCCCAGAATAGGCAGGCCAGTGACTGATCATGGCAGGCAGTGGGAAGACTCTGGACAAGGACAGAATTCCCTTCCTTGGCCTTTCTTCTTGAGTAACAGTGGGCATGGGGCACACACCAATTGAGGATATCTGTGGCTGGAACCTATTTTCCCATTCTACTCAGCCTGTTTAGGTGGGGCCAAGCAAAGCAGAACAGAGGAGGGCTGAAAGTCCATCTGTGTTGCAGGATTCTCCTTGGGTCACCTCCAGCTGGCCTCTGTACTCCTAGGGAGCATGGTGGGGCTGAGCTAGGGGCTGCCACTGCTTCTGATCCCCTGCCTTCTTCTGGGGCAGAAGATGTGGCTCATTCCTCTTGGTCTTAACCACATGGCTGACTTGTCCGTGTCGAGCAGATCAGTGTGGGTTGGGTACATACCCTCAGCTGGGTCTTTGGGTCCTGGCTCAAGTCTCAGTGATGTGGCTTGAAAAGGAGACAGCCAACCTTTCCCCATGGCCTTTGGGAGGGTGTGGTGTATGCGCAGATGTGTCTGGGGTGGTGGTCCATGGCGAATGAGGAGGAATGAGTGGGAGTTGTCTACTGGTGAGGAAGCTCAGATCCGATGTTCCTTTTCTTTCTTTCTCAACCTGTAAGTGTCTTTGTCCTAATAGTTGTTCCTCTCTCCTCCTCCATGGAAGGAAGCTTCTCTTTCCTGCACCCTGCAGCTCTTTTGCCTCCATTGCCTCTGCCCCAGTCTTCCATCCCCGCATGCCTTCTCACCTGTGGCTGCCTTTCTCTGGCTTGTCCTGCTGGGCATGGCCTCCCACCCTGCTCCTCTAACCTGCATGGGTCCCAGCTGCAGTGGCTGCTCTGTGTTGCACGGCCCCCTTCTTCCCACCTCCCCTGCTGCCCCGCTGGCCCCACCCCTTCCAGAAGCTGTGTTGGGGGGGGTTGGGGGGCAGGGGCATCAAGAACCCCTGGGGTGGAGGGGGACAGGGGACTTATTCCCCTGTTTCTTGCTTTTACTAACGAACCTGCCATTTTTGTGTCTGAACTCTGATTTGTCTGAGGGAACAGTTGGGTTTTACTAATCTAAGTCATCTCCTTCCCTTGCCTTCCCCAGACACTTTTCCTCCATTCCCTCTCCACTCTTGGCTTTCTCTCCACCCACCACCATCTCCCCCTTTCTCCCTGTACTCTCCCCCACCTCACTGGGCCGATCCCTTTCCTCAGTGCACCTCCTTATATTACCCTGCCTCCTGCTACCCTCTCCCCCTACCCAGGTTTATAAGAGGGTGGTCAAGGTGGCCTTTTCCCATAGTGGCCACCACCTGGGAGTGACTTGCATAAGGCTACTGGGACAAGAGGAGGGGAATTGAGGAGGGTCTTCCTGTCCACTTCTGCCCTGTCATAAGTCAGGTCCTTTTAACTCAGAGAGGGCCAAAGAAGAGTGACCTTAATCTTGGCAAATGGAGTGGGGTGAAGAAAGCCTGCAGGGAGAGGGGGTGGCCTGAGTATAGTACCCAGCTTCTCAAGCCAGGGAGGGCCCAGCTGAGGGGTTCAGGGGGCTGAAAGTCAGAATACATTTTCTGAGGGGCTTTAGGGATGAGAGAGCCCTTTCCCTGCACTGAAGCATTGGTGCCTTAGATGGGGCCACTTGTGAGTGACCTGAAGCTCTGTCACCAATTTCACAGGCTCTCAGCCAGTTATGTTTATAGATGAAGATACTGGCAACTTGATGTTGCCCTCTAAGGACCAGGTGCTGTGTCTCCTCGATGTGCTGGGCTTAGGGGGTGATGAGGAATGTGAAATCTGGTTTCTGCCCTTTGGGATTAGCAGCCTAGTTGAGGTGAGCAGATGACCCCAGAATTTATTAACCCAATTCTGGGTCTCAGTGTAGCAACAAGAGGAGTGGAGGTGAGAGTGGGATGGAGCCACACCTAGCCTGGAGAGGCCCTTTCGTTTGTCATGCCTTCCCTGTGGTATCCCCACCCCGCCATCCTGATCCCTTTTTCCCTTCCTCCAGCTCCTCTCTGCCCAGTCTAATCTTGTTTGCATGTTTTTGTGACTAATACTTTGACCCTTCCCTTTTCTACCCAGACCCCTGCTTCCCAGCCTCAGAGTGAGCTGGAGGGAATAAGAACTAAGTGATAATGACAAGCCCTCCACCAGAATAAAACTCAGAAGCTTTCAGACAGCCCCTTCCACAAAAAAACCTGTCACCTTCTGTCCTTGAACCTGATTTCTGCAGCACAATGTTTGATGGTTCCTGGGAGGTGGCCTCTTTTGCCCTCACTTTGCTCAGCCCCACCTGTTCACCACAAGGCTCCAGGTACACCCGTGGGAACTTCAGGATCCTGGGGATCGTAGGGAGCTTCCCCTGCCCAGGTGCTTCCCTGTCCCTGTAGGACCCCACCACCACCAAGATGGCAGAGCCTTGAATACAAGGTGCTGGAACATGGATGGTGGCACGTGTATGTGGACTGCTGACAGTGGGGGCATTACAAGATGTGACTAGGAGGCCTCAGTCTCCATACCTTGTCTGAAAAGGGGGGTACTGAAGCTCTGGGGAGAGGGAGGTTGGATGAGCTGTGGCCTGTGGAAGTACACAGTTGGGCTTACACACAGCTAACTTCCTGATGGCCCCTGCAAGGGGGCTGCCTTTGTCCTTGATGACTCTACTGAGCCACCACTTTCCTAGAGGTAGGGTTATCACCCCTTAGCCCTTGGCTTCTCCCCTACACCTTGGTGGGGGGGTGACTGGAGCCCTGTAGGAGACTCTTTCAGGGAGCAGGGGAGCATTTCCCTGCATGGGAGCACTCACCTCTGCCTTCCCAAGGCCAATGCTGATTGCCTCCTTTCTTTCTTGCTGGATTTAGTAAGGTATTCCTGAGGGCCCTGTGTTACTTTACCTACTTATGGTAGCCTAACAACTATGTTGGTGAAGGGGACTCTAGGAGTGAAGAAGGAAGGCAGATTAAGGAATCGGATGAAAGAGAGTGACTCAAATATTGGGCACCGGAAGAGTGAAAGGGCAGCCTTGAGAAGTGAGAGCCTCAGAACCTGGGTCACTGTGGTGGGCATCAGTCTTCAGGGTATATTATACAGTGCAGATCCCAGGAGTTTTGAGCCTTGGTCCTCACTGCTGTCTTTATTTCTCTCCTGGGCTAAGAATGAAAGAGCTCGTAAACCTGTAATCCCAGCACTTGGGAGGCTGAGGCAGGAGGATTGCCATGAGTCCAAGACCAGCCAGGGCTCCATAGAGTTCAGGCCCAGCCTGGGCTACAGAGAGACACCCTGTCTCAAAAAATAAAAATAAAAATAAAAAAAAGAAAAGAAAAAAGAAAGAAAGAAAGAAAGAAAGAGCTCAGCACCCTAATCAGCGTGGGCCCATAGGTGAGTCTAAGCTGCTGAGATCTGGGGACTGACAGAGCTGTTTGCCTCATTTTTTTTTTTTTTTGAGACAGGGTCTCACTCTGTAGCCCAGGCTGGTCCTGAACTCACTATGGAGCCCAGGCTGGCCTTGGACTTGGCAATCTGCCTCAGCCTCTGAGTGCTGGGATTACAGGTGTGCGCCACCACACCCAGCTTTATGTGGTGCTGGGAAATCAAACTCAGGGCCTTGAGCTTGCTAGGCAAGTGTTTTAACTACTGTGCCATTCCTTCAGCCCCTCTGCCTCATTTTTGGAAGAACTAAGAAGCACCTGTGTCACAGTACCAGATCTCCTTTCAGGAGAAGAGTCAGGTGCTGTTTACCTCCTCGCTACTTCCATCATGGAGGCCTGTCCTGGGGTCCCCAGTTCCATCCTTTTGGGATCTGCCACTCAGCACCTTGATGGTGATCTCTCCTGGGTCCCGTCAGGCTCCTGCCTGCTGAGCTGGGCATGTAGGGCAGGTCTTAGCCTACCTGGAAACGATCAAATCTTGTGCTGTCTCCTCTTCTTCCTTCCCTCTCTTTCCCCACTGTTCCTCCTCTGAGACAAGCAGACATAAAAATGGGAGTCCCCCTTCACTTATTGCCCCCTGGCCCCTCCCTTCCCCAGACTGTGGCTCTTCCTGGGGAGTTGATGCCGGTTGTCTCCTGTTTCTCCCCCTCCCTGCGCTGGGCAGGTGACCATCTCAGTGGACGGGATCCTGACCACCACAGGCTACACGCAGGAGGATTACACCATGCTGGGTTCCGATGACTTCTTCTACATTGGCGGCAGCCCCAACACAGCTGACCTGCCGGGCTCACCCGTCAGCAACAACTTCATGGGCTGCCTCAAGGACGTGAGTAGGGCTAGGAAGGGCTGGGGCTGGCCCAGGAACACTTCACCCCTGTCTGCAGTGTGATTTAGTCTGACCTTGCTAGCTGCTCTGGGTGTCTGCTCCTTCTGAGTCTATGGTGGGACTTGTCCCCTCTTCAAAACCTAGGTTGTATTGACTCGGTCAAGAGGCATCTCCCCTCTCAATTCCTGGAGCTTTGGAAGACACTGGCCTTCTCAGACGATGCCAGAGGCAGCTGTGGTATAGAGGCAAGACAGTATAAAGATTTGTGTTCAAGGGGCTGGAGTAATGGCTCAGTGGTTAAAGCACTTGCCTAGTAAGCACTAAGTCAAGAGCTGAGTACCCGAGTTTGATTCCCCAGCACCACATAAGCCGGGCGTGGTAGCGCATGCCTGTAATCCCAGCACTCAGGAGGCTGAGGCAGGAGGATTGCCATGAGTCCAAAACTAGCCTGGGATACACAGTGAGTTCAGGACCAGCCTGACTACAGAGTGAGAACCTGTTTTTTTTTTTTTTTTTTTTTTAAAGAGTTGTGTTCAGTTTTGTATCTTCTACTCACTAGCTCCATGATCTTGGTCAAGTCATTTGACTTACCTGATGCTTAGTTGCCTCATCTGTAGATGATTGGTCAGTACCTGCTTATTGAGGTTGCAAGACGTAGCTGACAGTGTTACTGAGAAGGCTTTGTCCACTCAGAGCCAACATTTACATGTTAGTCTCGTTACCTGCCTTTTCATTCTTATGAAGTGGTGAGCGCCTGCAGCCTGCTTGACCAGTATCAGGCCAGAGAACCCAGCATAGGAAGAGCTTGTGCACAGCTTGTGTGTGAAGTTCTAGGACAGAGGCCCAAGTCACATGGCTTGGTGGCACTGAGCGGGTCCACTAGGATTGGTGGCCGGTCCTGTGGGGCTGGCTGGTGCTGGGCAGGAGTGGCCAGGTCTTCAGGTGCTTTTACTTTTTTATCTCTGACTCCTCCCTGCAGGTGGTTTATAAGAACAATGACTTCAAGCTGGAGCTATCTCGCCTGGCAAAGGAAGGAGACCCGAAGATGAAGCTCCAGGGAGATTTATCCTTCCGCTGTGAGGATGTGGCTGCCCTGGACCCTGTGACCTTTGAGAGCCCTGAGGCTTTTGTGGCCCTGCCCCGCTGGAGTGCCAAGCGCACTGGCTCTATCTCCCTTGACTTCCGCACCACTGAGCCCAATGGGCTACTGCTCTTCAGCCAGGGCCGGCGGGCTGGAGCCGGGATAGGCAGCCACAGCTCTGCCCAGCGGGCCGACTACTTCGCTATGGAGCTGTTGGATGGCTACCTTTATCTTCTGTTGGACATGGGCTCTGGGGGCATCAAGCTGCGAGCATCCAGCCGCAAGGTCAATGATGGCGAGTGGTGTCACGTGGACTTCCAGAGGGATGGGCGCAAAGGTCAGGAAGCCTTGGGGCCTTCCCCTCCCTGGGCCACTCCTCTCCACCTGCCCTGATGTCCCCAGCCCTCCAGAGCTGGTCTTTGTTTTTCATCGTTTTCTGTACTGTTCCTTCCACTTCTCCCACATTCTGTCTTTATTCCTTCCATCACGATACACCAGCAGAAGGAGCACAGCATTGGGCGTCAGCCAGGGCTGAGTTCACACCTCAGCTTTTCCACTCGTGGCAAGTGGGACTCAGGATTTTTTTTTAATTTGTGAAAGAAACAATTACATGAGGTTCAACAAGGGAGAAGATAAGAATGCAGTTTTGAAAGGGTTAGCACAGCACCTAACACAGAGTGGATGTCCTGTTTTCCTTTAAGGAAATAGCTTCTCAGGAATGTCTCCCTTCCTTTATTTTTTATTGAGACAGGGTCTTATTCTGTAGTCTTGGCTGGTCCTGAACTCACTATGTAGCCCCAGCTGGCCTTGAACTCACAGCATTTCCCTTGCCTCAGCCTCCAGAGTGCTGGATTACAGGTGTGTGCCACCACCCCTGGCTTGCATGCCTCCCTTATATCCAGAGTCATTAAACTTTCTTTTCACTCATTTAACAAACCCAGGTATCTCTCAGTATCTACAGAGAATTGGTTCCTGGGTCTCTTCCCACCAAAATCTGTGATGCACAGATATTTCATATAAAATGGTGTAGTGGGCTGGAGAAATAGTTCAACAGTTAGAGCCCTTGCCTGGCAAGTGCAAGGCCCTGGACTTGACTCCCTAGTACCACATATGTCAGGCGTGATGGTGCATGCCTGTAATTCTAGTACTCAGGAGGCTGAGGTAGGAGGACTGCCACAAGTTCAAGTCTGGACTACAGAGCAAGAGCCTGTCTCAAAAAAGAACTATTAAGTATAACCCATTCAATCCTTTTAGATGTGCGTGTGTGTGGCACTGGGGGTAGAACCCAGGGCCTTCACATTGTTCAATATCTTCAGCCTGATTTTTAGTTTTGATTTTTTTTTTGAGACAGGGTCTTGCTCTGTAGCCCAGACTGGTCCTGAACTCACTATGGAGTTCAGGCTGACAATCCTCCTGCCTCAGCCTCCTGAGTGCTGGGAACTTATATGGTGCTGGGGAATCGAAGTTCGGTACTTAGCGCTTGACGTAGCACTTGAGATAGCGCTTGCTAGGCAAGTGCTTTAACTGCTGACCCATTCCTCTAGCCCTGGGCTTGAGCTTTTAATCTTCATAGATACTTTAAATCACCTGTAGATTTCTTGCTATGCCTAATATAATGAAAAACACTATATAATAGTTGTTATACTGTATTATTTGGGAATAATGACAAGAAAAGTCTATACACAGCACAGACTCAGCTTTCCCCCCCAGATTTTTCATACGTGTTTGGTTGAATTGGTATCTGAGAAACTTGAGGATTTAGGGGCTGACTGCGTTCACCAGCCCTTAGGATTGTTCCGGCTACTGTCCATGGTGCTGGATCTGTGGAAAGCGTGAATTCAGACTGCTTTTGTCCTAGCTGGGAGAGACACAGTGAGCCGCTGGACACACTCCTGTGGCAGTGAGGGCTCCAGAACAATAAAGCAGCATGATAGAGAGCTCTGGGTCAGGCAGGCACTAATTCTTGAACCTTCTGTTGCTTCCACTCACTCTCCCCTCCACCCTTTGTATCCTTGCTTTCTGCCTAATTCTCTCTTTACTCGTCTCCATTTTGTTGAACATGCGAGAATTAGCCAAGAAAGAAAAAATTGATGTAAATGAGACCTGACAGATTACCCAATTTAAGCGTTTTTTAACGTCAGCTAAATTTTTGTGCTTCCGTTGTTGTCACTACCCCAAAACCTTGAGAGTCTGGGTGGGGTGACTGTCCTGCACACAGGGAACAGGGGTCTGCTAGGCTTCCAAGAAGTAAGTGAGGTCATTCAGTATTTCTCCTTTTGTGTCTGGCTGTTTTTCTTAGCACAATGTCCTCAGGGTTCTTTCGTGTTGTAGTATGAGTCAGAATTTCCTTCCTTTTGAAGATTTAATAGTATTCCATTGTCTGTGTATATACGTCTTGTTTACCGATTTTTCTCCCAATGAGTAAGTCATATTGTTTCTGTTCTAGGTTATAGAGTAGAGACGTGTGCCTACTTCACTGTCCTTTCTCAAAATTCTACATTATACACCCTTTTCCTGCCTCCTCTTCTGGCCACAAAAACCATTCTTTCTATTATTATGTATTTGCAATACATAATAATTACATTTAAGTTGAGGAATTGGTGCATATACATAGTGCATCTTGATCATCTTTGTTTTCATTTCCTCTTTCTTCTTTTCTTTTTCTCTTCTTTCCCCAACATTCAGTTTATATGCTGAGAGTCCAGTTCCGTGATGTGGAGCCCTGAAAGGCCCCACAGTAGGTGGCTAGAGCAGGTGCCAGGGGATGTTGGCTATAAACGGATGTGAGTGGTTAAATGGGTCATGCTTTGGGCATGTCAGGGGAGAGGGCCCCCAGCCCTGGGAAGTGAGTTTATTAGTAGCAGTACTCTGAGGCAGATGATAACTCTTCAAAAGAGAATGGCCCTGCCACTGTACTGTTAAGAGGAGCCCAGGGGAATGGTTTCTCTGGTCAGGTGAGGTTTTGAGCAGAGGAAAACATACTGTGAATTAGGAGTCGTGTCTGCAGAGGAGGCCCTGATTCTGCTGTTGTTCTTCCCCCAACCCCACCACCTTTGCTCACACTCTGATCTCCTTCTACACTCAGTCCCAAAGGTCCCTGCCACATTTAGGCCTAATATACACTATACAATAGCCTCGCTAAGATTGGCAGATAATTGGCTATCTTAATTTATTTTCTGTTGCTATAACAGACTACCTAAGACTGGATAATTTATAAAGGAAAGAAGTTTATTTGGCTCATGGTTCTGGAATCTGGGAAATCCAGAGGCATAGCAGCAGCTTCTGGTGAGGGATTTTGTACTGCAGTAAAACAGTAGGAAGGCTAAAGGGCACGTGAGTACACATGGGAGACAAGCTCCAATGGATAGCCGCCCTTTGTCATGCTTTTCTCTGCTGAGAATGAACTTGCTCCTTCGAGGAAAGTATTAGTCAATCACCTAATAATTGCCTCTTATAGGCCTTACCTCCCAGCACTATTTATAATGGCAGCCAAATTTGAACCTGAGTTCCAGAGTGGACAAAACCATAGTATCACTCTCTCTTTCTAAAGAACTCTTCTAACCTGGAAGCTCCATGCCTGCCCTTATTTTCTCCTCGCTGCTGGCCTGTCTTGAAGGCCCCAGGAGAGTACCTGCATTTCTTGTCCTCTGGCCACAGAATAAGCTCCACGCAGAGCTGTCAGGCAGAAGGGTGTAGGGCCTGAGCTCTGGGGGCTTGCTCCCTGGATAGGACTTGTGCTCTGTCCCTTTCCCACTGTGGCACTTGGGTGGATTCCCCAGTCTCTGTAAATCTAATCTGCCACTCAAAATGGGATTGCAAAGGACTACTTGCACAGGGTTGTGGTATGTCAGTGACACAGTATATTTAAAGTGCTAGGTGTCTAGTGTATAGCCCTAAGAGCTCAGTGCATGTAAGTGGGGGAAAAACCCTGTGGATTCAGCTCTTTCAGCCCCCTCAAGGTTTTTTTGTCTGTAATCCTGGTCCAACAGACTGGCTGATGGGAATGGCTTAGTAAAATCCAGCTCTTCCTGCGGCCAGCTTTCGGGTGTGTCTATCTTCTGCTTATCATGATGATGTACCTGAGCATGATGTACCTGGTCTGGGTTACACGGCCTCTTGAGCTTGTTGACCTTTGCCTGATACTTTGGGTAGTAGGGCACTTGAGGCCAGGCTATTAGGCCGGGACTGCTTTTCTCCCCCTGAGCCTGCTGCAGGGTGCAGGGTGGCAGGGCCCAGCTGGGATTGGGGACTTGGCAGAGCCCAGACTTCTCTTTCTGGCTTATCTCTCTGTCCTGCCTTCCTCACTGAGACACACTCTCCCTTGGTCCCCAGGCTCTATCTCAGTGAACAGTCGAAGCACACCATTCTTGGCCACTGGGGAGAGTGAGATCTTGGATCTGGAGAGTGAGCTGTACCTGGGTGGCCTACCAGATGGGGGCCGGGTGGACCTGCCCCTGCCCCCAGAGGTGTGGACGGCAGCGCTTCGGGCTGGCTATGTGGGCTGTGTGCGAGATCTCTTCATAGATGGACGCAGCCGAGACCTTCGGGGCCTGGCTGAGGCACAGGGGGCTGTGGGTGTCGCTCCCTTCTGCTCCCGAGAGACACTGAAGCAGTGTGCATCTGCCCCATGTCATAATGGGGGCGTCTGTCGAGAGGGCTGGAACCGGTTCGTCTGTGACTGCATCGGGACAGGCTTTCTGGGGCGAGTCTGTGAGAGAGGTAAGGCTGGTTTTCATCCTGGGCATCTCTGCTTCTTGTCCCTTTGTCTTCTTCAGGGTGGCTCCTGGTTTCCGTCATTTGCCCTCTCCTTCCCTGTTAGAGCACCCTCATAGGTTTTGTTTTGTTTTGTTTTGTTTTAATCTCATGATAACTCTCTGCTTTTCTCTTTCTCTCCACTGGCCTTTGCCTGTCTCCCTGTCCCATCTTCCTCGACTCCTGGGGCAGAGGCCACTGTCCTGAGCTATGATGGCTCCATGTACATGAAGATCATGCTGCCCAATGCCATGCATACAGAGGCAGAGGATGTGTCCCTCCGCTTCATGTCCCAGAGAGCCTACGGACTCATGATGGCCACCACCTCCAGGGAGTCTGCTGATACCCTGCGCCTCGAACTGGATGGGGGGCAGATGAAGCTCACTGTCAACCTCGGTAACCACCCTGCCCCATGCCTCCTGGCCTTTTCCCTGGCCTGCCTCTGACCCACACCTCCCTCTGTCTGGAGAAGCTGGTGGTGGCGCAGTGAGAGGTGCCCCCAGCAGAGTTTGGAGGTGGGAGGTAACAGCCTGGATCAGAGCCCCCAGAGCTCGGTCCCTGCCAAGGATGCACAGCCTAGAGCAATGCTCCACACTCAACAACAGCAAAGGCGGATGCCCAGAATGTGGCCATGCCCCTCCCCAGGGTGTCTGGGGTGTGATCACTGTCCTCCCAAGGTGCTCTTGTGGGGTCTCTGTGGTGTCACATGCACTGCCCATTCTTGCCTGTGCATCCACTCATTCGTTGGTTCACTCATTTGAGGAGATTTCATCATTTAGGGAGCACTCGTCCACCCTCTTGGTACTAAACCTGAGCTTAGTGTGGTGGCACTAAGTGGGAATGGGAATGACAAACAGCTAGCCCTTGCATGAAGCCATCCTTGGCTGCTCTGCTTAGATGGCTCTGTGCTGGCATGTGTAGGTGCACAGTGGGTGCCAGGATATGCTGCCTTGCCCTTGTTTAGCATTACGCTGTCACAGTTGAGTCCTGTAGGTGCCCTGTGAAGACACCAGATCACAAGGAGGCAACCTCCTATTAACCTATTTTACAGATGGTGAAACTCATATACTGACTCTTCCAATGTCCCAGAGCTGGTGACACTGGGATGAGAATCCTTTCTCAAAGATAGGTCCTTGGTCTTAAAGCTCAGTGCCTCTCCCATCACCTGTAACAGAACTGGTAGGAGAGCACCCCTGACTTTGTCCATACCGTGAGGGAGAGCAGGCCTTGGATCCATGTCACCTTTCAGTACCCAGGTGTCCGCATGGAACCATTAGACTTTTCATGGGCTTCAGCTTTCATGGTCAGGACAAAAGGAGAACAGCAGGCTCACTCACTGAACTCACGTTTATGGGACACTTTATACGTGCCATTATCTCCCCTCACCTTTTACAGAGCTTTCAGTGCTGGGCAGTCTTGGAAGGAGCTATCCTCAGCTGTTCAGGCTGGGATACATCTTTCCATTTTAGACTGGCCCCTTGAAGCACGTGGGAAATACAGTGTTCAAGGACCAGCCATGCAGAAGTCTTCAGGCCACAAGGGTCACCTGCTGCGCTTGAGCCCAGAAGCGGGTAGGGCTCTTTTGAACAGAATATAATTCTCACCTAGAGAGAATACAGAGCTTTGAGCTTTTAACTATTTGTCTGGAATCCCGTAATAACCTTGGCTTCCAAGACATTTTTGAAATAGCTGCTTGAGGCCCATTCTCTCATTAATGTGCTGTATCCTTTTTCCCTTTTGCTCCCTGGCCTTTTTACTCCTAGGTCAAGGGACTTACTGAGACAGGCAGGGGCTGGAGATGAGAAGCTGTGCAGGCCGCCAGGCTTCAACTGGTTTGAAGCATCCCTACAGGTCATTTGGTGACTGATTACACTCCATAGAGTGGGCATAGGCTGCAACTCTATGGGGGAACATGAGAAGAAAAGCTCCCTTTAGCCAGTGCTCCTCAGGACTGCATAACTCGTCAGTGTGCTCCCAACACTATCTCTGTAGGAGGCCACCAATCCAGGCCCTGTGCTTCTTTCTGACAGGATGCCTCGGACCGGGTATACAGGACAGGATCCTTTTCTCGTCCTGGGCGTGTGTGTGATCTCCTGTGGCCGAGTACACGGTTCTGTGGTTTGTGGGCACAGTGAGAAAATCTGGGGACTTTGATCTGGCGGGAAGACAAATGCTTGCTTAGACTGTCCTGGCCCAGGTGCCCTGGGGAGAAGCTCTGGTAGGCCCAGATACGTAGGAGGTAGCACCCTTGGTCAGAAAACCTTACCTTGGTGGACTGTGGGGACTCTGGTATCTACCCTCTTTCCTGTGGGAATGCTTTTTGTCTATGCCACAGAAGTTCTCAGAAATCAGAGAACAGGGGACCTTCTCCGAAGACCCATACCACTGAGTTGGCTTCTCAGGCTGAGAAGTTAAAAAGACTGTCCTGTGCCTCTTTCACTCTTGGAAGTGGCCCTGCCCTGATCCATAGATATACATGCTGGGATGTCATCTTTAGTACAATTCATGACAAGCTAGAGTCACATGGTTGGCCTAAAGATACCATCTGATGCATAGAACAGAGATGAGTGAACCTCTGTAGATGCTAGAGATAGACAGCGTCCACACCCAGCCACCTAGGTTCGGCTGCAATGGGAAGAGCTCTAGGCTTTGGGCCAGAAGATCTGGGTCAAGCACTGGTGTCTTTCACTCCTGGTAAGTCCTTTCCCCTCTCTGAGCCTGTTTTCTCTGTAAAATAGGATCATAATCCTTACCCTGCCTGAGTCCTGGGGTGGTTTTATGGCTCAAAAGGAATAATGGGAGGAAAGATTTTTATAGAGATACAAAGCACGTAGAGACAACACCCAGCCTTGAAAGAAAATCACACTGGAGCAGGGACCCCTGGAACCAGGTCTGGGGTTTGTTTCTAGTGTTGCCCAGGGTGGCCCTGTTCCAAGAAGCCATTCTGATCTTCGTCCTGCTTACTACTCAGGGGTCTCAGGGCCTCACAGACAGCAACACCAAGGCTCCAGTCATAGGCTGGAGTTGCTGCTGCTGGGGAACCTGAAGAGGTTTGGTCTCGGGTCTCATGGTCTCATTTTACACAGGAGAGGCCAGAGGCAGCCTAAGTAGGCACTCCCAGGAGGAAAGTGACTCTGTGTTGGTCTTGAAGGTAGAGCAGAAGTGGCCAGTGACCACTTGGTAGAATGGCTGAGTGGGGGCCCCCAGTGCTAAGCCTCCAGAGATGGAGAACTTGCTAGACAAGAGGCCAAAGAAGTCCTGCTGTCTTCTTCCATGCAGGGAATTCAGGGAACTTATCGTTACCCCTGCCCCTAGCCCTAACCACCTCTGTACACTGAGCATATTCTCTGAACTGTCTGTAGGCTGGTATCCCTCTGTAGCAGATGGTGGTGTTCCCTGGAGATTTTGCCCAATTTTAGTGTGGCCTGGATCCCTGACTTCTGCCCTGAGTAGCCTCTGGGGCCAATGCCAGCCTGTCTTGTCATTTCTTTTTGGAAGTTGTCCTCTACAAGGTGTGCCCATGGCATCCCAGCTGACCCAATGTAGTTTGAGCAGCAGTGGGTCTTCTACAGCACCCATGGCATGTCCCTGTTTTGATGCTGTTGGTGTCAGAGCTCCCCCTCTTGGTGGTGGCCATTCTGGTCATTAGGCTGTGCTTCCTTAGGTCTCTACTGAAATTTTTGTTGTTCCTAAGTTCCTATTGGTTCTGCCCTTTTGAGCCACAGAACAAGTCTAACCAGTTCATACATTTAATGTACATTATATCCCAATGCCCTTTAATGTCTGGGGCCATAGAAGGGGGCCCTGCCTTCTCACCAGTGGCCAGTCAGTACTTTTTCAGTGCCTTTCATTGGCTGACTACCGGGGAGCTGGCTTTATGCAGGGCTTGCCCTGGGAGTGCATGCTGTCACTCTGCAATGTCACTCTTGAGAGGAGATGCAGCCATGGCTTCCTGAGGCACCTTGCATGGAACTGTGGTCCCCCTGTCTCCTAGCCGTGAGGCCCAGGGAGTCATGTTCTTCTCCTGCAGTCCTCTCCACACATACTGTGTGTTCTCCCTGCCCCATTGCCCATTCATACTGCCATCCTGATCTTTGTCCAGCCAGGCCTTGGACCAGTCACGTCCATCCATTCCCTGCTCTCAAGGCACACACCACTGGTCAGTGGGCTGCTAGTTATCACGCTCTGAACTACACTTGGGTGAGTGAGTGCGTGCATGCGTGGAAGGGGCCACCTGCTTCAATCAGGGAGGGGCCTGGCTCCCCTGAACATTCATCTTCAAGGTGCATTTGCCCTGCTCTACACCCCACTGGAGCGAGGATTCTGTGGGTGGAGTCACTGCAGTGTGGGTTGGAGTGATCACCTCTTCTCTGGACAGATGGACTCCCCATTCCCGGCCTTCCTCTGCTGGGGAGGGGAAAGAGTTGCATTCCTCCCTCAGGCCTGTTCCCCAAGAGGGGATGTGCCTGTCCTTCCAATCCCCTTTTTCTTTTTTGGACCCTTCATTGGTGAAGACTCTGCTGGCCCCAAGAGAGCCTCTGGGACCTGACTCCAGGGCCTGGCACCATCCGCCCTCCCTCCCAAATCCATCCCTTCCCCACTCATCTATCCTCTCCTTCCTTCTTGGCTCTTCTTTTTCTTCTGCATCCTCTCTTCCTCCTTTCTCTCTCTTCCTGTGTCTGCCCTTTGACCTTCCCCTGCCCCTCGGTTGGTGCCAGGCTGTGGCTTAGGGTTCCGGCTGCTCCCCCCACTCTTCTGCTGCGGTTGACAACGCGTGTGGAGCTCAGCTGTATGCCTGAGGGACCCATGACCCCCACAGCCACAGGGATATCTGTTTACCTCCACTACAGGAACCTTCAGGGGCCCAGAGAATGCCAAGTGCATCTTGGGCCATGGGGACTCTGAGCAGAGCTTGTTTTTGGAAAAGTGATAGGAGGCTAGGATACTACTGTTACTGAATGTTGGATACTCCCCCATCCTGAAAGGCAAGGGCTAGCCAAGGGCATACTTGTTTCCTGCTTCTTGTTCAGGTTCCTCTTGTTTCAGCAGGGGAAGCTGAGGTTCAGAGGGGAATGCTTGGTTCAAGATCACATAGTATTAGAACAGACCCAGACACAGACCTCCTGTCCCACAGCCCAGCTCCAGCCAGCTGGCTACCTTGGGCTGACTGGGACTTAGGTCCCGTGAAGCAGTACAGGAATCCTAAGGGCTGTAGACCTGGCACCATGGGACCTAATGCTCTGTTTTCTCACAAGACAGGCTCATGCTCACTTCACGGGCAGTGTGTCTAGCCTGGGGGATGGCCAGAGGCTCTGCAGATGCAGGCTTTTGACCACAAGGTGTGCCCCAGATGTGAAATTGAGGGACAGCAATGTTGGGGCAAAAGCCTTCTTTACCCTGACTTGGTTTATCCTAGGAGAAACCATACGTTAGAGGTCTCAACATCCCCATCTTTGAGGCTGTGATTCCTCCCAAAGGAAACAGATGAAATTCTAATTTTTCTTTAGGGCAAAACACTACTACCTCACCCCTAGGGGCTGCCTGGCACCCCCCAGGACAGCAAGAAGTAGGAGGAAGGTTCCTGTAGGGGCGGTGCCAGCCCCTGGGACTTTGGGAGGTCTATGGCCTCAGGAAGGGGGCCCTGGGGCAGACTCCTTCGTTGAGCTCAGAGCTCGAGGAGTGACATGTCACACCTAGTTTCTGAGCAGAGAGTCGTTCCAGAGTGGGGGATGCAGGGACCCTGGCCCTCCCCATCCATCTCCCTCCAAGAGGTGGGGGAGTTGTGGGGTTGGTCAGGCCCTCAGCCCCTGATGATCCCCTGTACAACTGGGATTCCTAAGGTGCCCGTCTCCCTCAGGCATGAGAGGCCTGGGCCCTCCATGGAGGACACAAGCCCTCTTCCCACCACCTGGCTGCCTTTCCTTCCGACTCTAGAGAAAGTTGGAGCTCTCTCAGGGGCAGGAGGGACAGGGGTTCAACTGAGGAGGGGCAGAGGGCACCTGGGCACGCGTCGTCCCCGGAAAGTGGCCCTGGGGGGAACCCCTGCCTGCAGATACCCCTCCCTGTGAAGGATGTAAAAAAAAAAAACTTGTTCTGCCTTTTTGTCTCCCCTCCCCCTCTGCCCGCCCCATGGCCCCCCCAGACTGCCTGCGTGTCGGCTGCGCACCCAGTAAGTGGCTTCCCTCTTCTGCAGAGACCCCAAGGGGCCGGGATGCTGGACACTGGGACCTAGGGAGGGATAGAGGGAGGGGGGAAGGAGAATTCTTCACCACTGGCTTTAGTAGGAGATGAACAGTGGGTGTGGGACGAGAGTTGTGCAGGGCAAAGTGTACAGAAGGAATCGGAGCCAGAGGAGTTGGCAGAGGGCCTGTGGTCGGGATGTTCACTGGGTTGTGGAGAAGAGAAGACCAGGAAACCTTGTGGCCCACATCAGCAAGAGGGTGGGAAGGAGGTGGAAATCAGAGCTGGGTGGCGTGGCTGCAGGAAACTCTGCCATCCTATATGCAGGGGATATGCGGCATCTCCAGAGGTGGCCACAAGGGGGCAGGCGAGACACGTGGGAAAGAAGATTCCGGCAGGAGAGAGGCATGCCCAGAGCCTCGGATTTGGGCACTATGCAGCGCTTGAGTTGGCTACAGGCCTGTTCCTACTCCTGTTCCCAAATCGGGGCACTTTTAGTGGGCTGTCAGTAATGGAGCCGGTGGGGACAAGCCTGGGCCTCCTGGCGTGGCTGGGCAGCTAATTGCTCTTAGGAGTGTGTGTGCATGGTGTACTTTGAGGTCAGGTCACCCGTGGGGGCATGTGACCATGGAAGGTAGCTGTAGAGAGACTCAGGGCCCTTTACTTGGTGTGGGTGTGAGAGGCTGTGTGGACACTGGAAGACCTTTAATGTCCTTTCAGGAATGAGCTCCAGGTGGCATGGCACAGGGGTGACCTGGAAATGTTGCAAAATCCAGGAACATTTGAGACGTGATTTTAGATTGAAGAAGGCAATCCCAGTCTTGAATAAATGGGCGTATCTTCTAAGAGAGAAAGGTTGCCTCTAGCCGTGCTGGTTCTATACAAACCATGCACGTGGTTGTACCTTTCTGTGAGCAGAGTCAGCCAGGCCTATGGAGAAAGGACACATAGTATCCCCTGCCTGTGGGGCCCTGTGTGGATGTAGGTGAAGGGTGTACAGCTGGGCTATGTGAACTTTAAAAAGTGTCAAGCCGTTGCTCATTTTCTGGGGATATTGCTGCAGGTCCTTAGATGTCTGGGAACAAGTGTTGGGTGTAGGTGTGCGTGTCTGTGTGTAGGGCCTCAGGGCCCAGCTGCTGGGGCTGTATTCCGTTCATGTTCTATGCGAATGATACCTCTGAGACCACAGAAACTGGCAGTACCTGGATCATCTGGGTTCACATAAAAGCTCCGTTTGTGTGTGAACTCCGGTGTGAGGTGAGGCCATGAGTGTGTCCTTGTGTGCATGCAAATGTGGGTGGGGCTGCTGTGTGCTAAGGAGTACATGAAGCCACCTGTGAGCAGGTGTAGGTGCCACACTCACTCCCCCCTTGGTACTGCAGGTAAAGGCCCGGAGACTCTCTTTGCGGGGCACAAGCTCAATGACAATGAGTGGCACACAGTGAGGGTGGTGCGGCGTGGCAAGAGCCTGCAGCTGTCTGTGGATAATGTGACTGTGGAGGGTAGGTGGCCCGGGCCCAGGGCAGTGGGTGGTATCGCTAGTGACCTAGGCTTGTTTCTTCAATCCTGGGTTGGGAAGAGGAGAGCCGGTCCTTGGCCATCATTCTTAGGGCATCGTTCTGGTGATGACCTCGGCCATCTCTTTCTTAGAATGGTACAGTATGGGGGGAGGTGTGAGCCCCAGAGGCTATTTCAATCCCCCTGGGCACCATCTCCCTGGAAGCCCGCTGGTTTCACTAACTACAACTCCTCCTGGAGCTACGTTTGCTGCCACCAGAAGGCATCTTTGCTGATGTCATTCACATGTGGCCTCATGGGTTGTTCTGGGACCCTGAGGCCCAGCCCCAGAAATGGTCTCTGTGTTCCAAAGCCACCTTCCTCACCTTGGTCTCTTGTCATAAGCAGGACAGATGGCAGGCGCTCACACTCGGCTGGAATTCCACAACATTGAGACGGGCATCATGACAGAGCGGAGGTTCATCTCTGTTGTGCCTTCCAACTTTATCGGGCACCTGAGTGGGCTGGTGTTCAACGGCCAGCCCTACATGGACCAGTGCAAAGATGGCGACATCACTTACTGTGAGCTCAATGCTCGCTTTGGCCTGCGTGCTATTGTGGCTGACCCTGTTACCTTTAAGAGTCGAAGCAGCTACCTGGCGCTCGCCACGCTCCAAGCCTACGCCTCCATGCACCTGTTCTTCCAGTTCAAGACCACGGCCCCTGATGGGCTTCTCTTGTTCAACTCGGGCAACGGCAATGACTTCATTGTCATCGAGCTGGTCAAGGGGTGAGGGGCTGGACATTTGCAGTGCTGTCAAGAAAGTGGCCCTGTCCCTTTGCTGACCCAGATAGATCTCCCCTTGCCACAGAGGTGTCTGGTGTCCCCAAACCATAGGCCAAAATTTAGGTCCTCAACTGCCAGAAAGCTAATGAGGACGGGGGGTGCCCTCCTCAGCCAAGATGGAGAAGAAGCACCCCCTTCCATACTGCTGACTCAGCTGCTTCCTTCTCAGGGACTTCCAGTCATACCTCTTCTCTATCCAAGGTCCTCTTTGTAGGCAAAAGTCAACTCAGCCCCTCGTTTGCATTGGAAAATCCCACCCCAGAGCAGCTCAGTCCAAGGGGACCCCATTGCCCCACAAAATCTCCCCCTTCCACTAGCTTCTGAGCCTGTGTCACAGGAGCGAACTCCCTGGTCCCCCCCCCCCCCATGTTCTTTCTGTGACAGGACCTTACACCATATAGCCCTCTTGCTGTTGTTTTGGTTTGGACCTTCTCTCCATGGTCCCTAGGACCCCTGTCAGTTGTAGTTTCTCTGTCCCCACTTTCCTAGCGTCAGTCCCACCCTGATCCAGTGTCTCCTCCCTACTGTGGGGCAGGTACATCCACTACGTTTTTGACCTGGGGAATGGCCCGTCCTTGATGAAGGGAAACTCAGACAAACCAGTTAATGACAACCAGTGGCACAACGTGGTGGTATCCAGGGACCCAGGCAACGTGCACACGCTCAAGATTGACTCCCGCACTGTCACACAGCACTCCAACGGCGCTCGAAACCTCGATCTCAAAGGTGGGGCTGGGGTCAATGGAGAAGGCCTGGCCCTAACTCAAATACCCCTAACCCCAGCAAGAGCACTCCTTTCTGTCATACCACTACCTTCAGAGTCTCCCTCTCGCCTGTTTTCCATCTCTTTTCCATGTTCCACTGTGTCCAGCTGACAGTTTCTTGTCAAAGTCCCACTCAGCTCTCCAAGTCCACCTCTCAGTGCAAAGCAGTGTTAGCAGGATGTGCCTCATGGGGTGATGTGGTGGCCTGATTCTAGAGCTAGGAGGAGGTAGCCAGGCATTTTACAGACCTCTTGGACCAGGCAAAGTTGAGATGCCTGCCTAGGTTGAGGGCTGGGTCAGGGAGCACAGAGTCTTGGCCAGTATAATCCTGGGTTGGGTAGAGGAGAGGCTGTGGGAGCAACAGTATCTGGGCTCCTTGAATCCTGAGTCTTGAGTATTGGGTAGGCTTTTTGTGAATCATCAGGGTCCTGCACCCTCCAAAGTGGGCATCACCTGCTCCCAGAATGGGTGCTTGGAACAGAAAAGATGAGGCCTTGCAGCTGCTACGGAGCCCACTGGGGGTCCATGTGAGCTACCTCCTTCCAGTGCCATGTACATGTGCCCTTGACCCCATAAGGACCCCTTGGGTGTCCATATGACCCAAACTGCCAGAACTTGAGGAGGATCCTCAGAGAACAGTGAACACACCCTCCTGGCCAGACCCAGGATCCGCCAGATCTGAGTGCACAGTGTTGTGAATTCTTGCTCCCAGTAGAGGGCGATGTGGCACAGCATCTGAAATGGCAAGGAGCTCAGGGGCTACCTGGGATGGTCTTGAGATGGGTCCTGAGCCGCTGGCCAAGGAAACAGATTGTTCATTGTGTTGGCAGTGGTTCTGCTGTGCCCTGGCCAAGGTTTCCAGGGACTCGAGCTCCATGCGGGAGATGGGAAGGGAGCTAGGCTTAGAACTTCCTAGGAGGGAGAGGCCTGAAGGAGTTCTAGCACTGGAGCCTTCAGGAAGGAGGCAGAGGGTGGTAGGAGGGGCTGGGGCTGCACCTGTATGAAAGCCCTGATTACAGGTGGGAACTGGAACTGAATGTGTGGGGTAGAGTGGGAGGGAGCAGGGAACAGGTTCCTCCAGCAGCACCCCCACCCCCACCCGGCCCCCACTCCCCATGGCATCTGGGCTTCTTGGGAGGGGAGCAAACAGATGGCAGAGGAGAAAGAAGGAGGAAAAGGTGGGGGTGGGGATCTGCAGGTTGCTGTGTCTCTGATGGGGACAACATGAGCCTCCCAGAGGGCTGGGAGAATCTGAAAACAGAATGCTGGTATCTGGGGGTGGGGGAGATGGAAGCTGTGATGCTAGGGTGGTGACCCTGCTCCCTTTACAGGGGAGTTGTACATTGGTGGCCTGAGCAAGAATATGTTCAGCAACCTGCCCAAGCTGGTGGCTTCCCGGGACGGCTTTCAGGGCTGCCTGGCCTCTGTGGACCTCAATGGGCGCCTCCCGGACCTCATTGCTGACGCCCTGCACCGCATCGGGCAGGTGGAGAGGGGCTGTGACGGTGAGTGTAGATGTTACGTGCGACCCTGCTGGCTGCAGAAGGGCTACCTGCAGAGGTAGACCAGGGAAGGTAGTCCATGATTAGCACCGTGGTTTTCTTTTCAGACCCTTGGGAGCCTGCCCACCCCTCCTCAAGTCTAGGGCGAGTACAGGAGGGTGACAGGTTACTTGTCCTCCTTGCTGCCTCTCACCTGGCCTCATCACAGTCCAAGGCCAAGCCAGGCAGTCCTTTAGCGTCCTATCCCCCCTCCCCCCGCCCCCCAACCTGTCTGTATTTGGCCCTTTCAGCCTTGTGGGGCTAACAGCAGGACCTCTGCCCAACACTGAAGATTCTATGCCCCCAGGGAGAGGGAAGGGCTTGGCTGAGCCTGGGGTGTTCCTTCCTCCTGCTCCTTCCAGGCCCCAGCACCACCTGCACCGAAGAGTCCTGTGCCAACCAGGGCGTCTGCCTGCAGCAGTGGGACGGCTTCACTTGTGATTGCACCATGACTTCCTATGGAGGCCCTATCTGCAATGACCGTGAGTGCCAGCAGGGCTGGGGGCAGGGCAGCCAGGCCCATTCCCAGCCATAGTGGCTGTTAGTGAGGAAGGACGGTGTCTGAGAGCCCAAACTCTGTGTTCTCGCTGCCTTCTTGTCCCTTGCTAGGGTGTTCAGGGTGTTGCTATCCCATTTCAGAGTCTCTCTTGAGGCTCTGCAGGGTTGGCTGCTGCCTGATCCCTCTGAAACAACAAATAGCCTCCATTCCTTCTTCTGATCTGGTGGGACAGCTGGTATCCCTGGGCACAGGCCCTGCCATTCCCCCTTTTCTCTCCAAAGAACCCAAGCTACAGGTCCCCTTGAGCCAAGAACACTCTCTAGTGTCCTTACTTGGTTTTCAGGCATCTGCCTGCCAACTTGCATATTGTCTAAGGCCCTCCCTGGAGAAGAAGCCTCAGCAGCACCTTCAAGACCCTAGTAATTAGTGGCCAGCAGCTTGCTGAAGTGTGGCAGAGAGAGGACATCTTGTTCAGGCATAGGGGAGAGGCGGCACCTTCCCATCTCTGGGGGGGCCAGGGGGATTGGGGTTTCCCCTCAAATGATGGGGCTGGGGACAGGAATCTGGGCAAAGCATTGCTTGAGGGGTCTTTCTGGGGGCCAGTGCTGAGAGACCAAATAGGAAAGTTTCTTTCTCTTTCTCTCATGCTTCTGTTCCTTATGAGCATAGAAGTAAGGTCAGGAGAGGAACCAGCAGTAGGTAGGAAGTGGCAGATTTGGGGTAAGACCTTGGATCAGAACCCCTGCTTCCACACCATACTACTGGGTCCTCATCTGCCCTGATGGTACATTTCTTACTGGGGAAATCCGACTGATCCTAGGGATGGGGGCTGTTGGCTACATGGAGGTTTTTCCTTTCTTTCTGAAAAATGTCTTGCCTATCCCCTGTCATGCTTTTTAGTTTTTGTTTTGTTTTGAGACAGGGTCTCGCTGTGAAGTTCAGGCTGGCCCTGAACTCACTATGTAGTCCAAGCTGGCCTTGAACTCACGGCAGTCTGCCTGCCTCAGTGTCCAGAGTGCTGGGATCACATGTGTGCACACTGCACCCAGCTCCTCCATGCTTCGTTAGTATTCTCATGCATGGCCAGTCCTTGAGTCTTACCACACCCTACTCTGTCCCCTAGGATTTTCCTTGTATAACCTGCTTTCTGGTGTTTTCCGAAGCCTCCCAGAGAGCTGGCTTAGAGGCATACCAGACCTGGCTACCATGTTTAGGCAGGGCTCTAGTTGGGCCTTGCCCCCTGTAGGTAGCTCAGCTTGGCCCAGTTATAATGGAGAACTTTGTTGCCTAATAATTACACTCCCCTCTGACCCTTTGGTGTCTGTTTAGTTTGATATTCTGAGACTTCTCCATCCTTCCTGTTTACCTGAGGAAGAAGTGCTACCTCAAGTTATAGGGCATTGGGAACCTGTGTTTCTGGCTCTGATTGTTACCTTGTACCGCTCATTGGGCTCTGGAGATTGTGGGGGGTGCCCACGGTGAGTATACCTTGCCCAAGGTGTAAGGAATATGGATCAAAAAGCACTGCTGTCCACGGTCACGACTTGGCTCCCATCCAGGGAATCTTCTGGAAAGGGGACATAGAGATGGATGGAACAGGGGGTCTAGGGAATTTGCCAGAGGTGGGAGAGCAACTTTTTTGGGTTGAAGGCTGGTAGAAGGGAGGGAGAGTTGGGGCTGGGGGGCAGGACCCATCCTGGGAAGTGACACCATCCCTAAACACTGGTCTGCGTGTCTGCTGGCATAGCCTAAGCAAAGCTGTGAAGTGAAAGCCAAGGTGGGTACAACCTGGGAGCTTCCCAGGGCTCAGTGTGCCACTTCTGCCAGCAAAGGGCCTGTGACTCCTCTAGACGTCCCACCTGCCCCGGGGCTGGACTCTCCGCGGAGTGGTCCCTTCTGCCCTGGAGCTGCTCTTCTTTCAGGTTTCCTGTTGTCTCTATGGTTGGTCTTCCTGGGGTTCCATGTGCACACGGTCAGCCTGGCTGGAGGAAAAGCACACTCAGACAGTGTGGGGACCAGAGGAGAGGGAAGAGGGAGGGCATGGACAAGGTACAGGGGTGAGCGGCTGGGCGAGGAGCTGCCTGGTGGGGAAGGTATTCAGAGGAGCGGCACAACTTGCAGGACAGCCTTTCTCTTCTTACTGCCTCAGTTTCTCCACCCGTGAATCACCCTGGGGGTGAAGAGACCTCTGTATTTCTTGAAGGCTTAGGGATCTGCTTTGGGAAGACAGGAGAGAAAAGATCGGAGGGCGGAAACCAGTCTCTTCAATGGAAGAGCAAAGTGGAAAGAAAACAGACCGAGATGGGGTGGGTGGGAGGGGCGCATTTCCTCCGTGAAGCCCCTGGGCTTGTGCCATTTCAGACTTCTCCTTCCTCTCCCAGGAGGTCAGAAGCCACTCTGTCACTGCCTGCCTCTGCAGCCTGATCACTTGCCTACCTCCCACTCTTTCTTCTTATCCTCTATGTCTCCATCCTCTCCAGCATCACCCCTTCCAACTCCTTCCAGTTCCCACCCACTGATATTGATTGGCCTCTAGGCGGTTTCCTTTCCTTTCCTCTCACCACCGGCTTCTCCCTCCCTCCCACCGGGGCCATAAATTTTCTGCCTGCTCAGAGCTATATCAGTCTATATTCCAGAACCAGGGGCACAAGAGTGGGATCGAGGGGGCAGGAGGACACGGCCTCTGAGAGCCCAGCCTACTGTCTCTCTCTCATAGGGTCACACATCACATTTGAAGCCTCCTCTTGGGTGCCTCTGAGGACCCACTTCTTCGCTCTCGGGGGCAGCATCCAGCAAGGGTGGAGGGATGGCTGCAGCCATGGGGCACTGCCCTGGGCCCTGACCGCACCCAGGAACTGGGAGAGCACGCAAACTTGCTGGGACAGTTTTGCTCCCAAGTGGAATTCAGAACCTGCAAGCAGGAGCCAGCTCTCTCCTCCTCACCCCACTACCCCGTGGTCCGCCTCTCCACACTTTGCTCCACCATTGTTGTTCAGCTCCCTCCCAGAGTCCCCTCTCCACACCCCCTTTCCTTTCTTCCCACAGCACCCTCTCCCTGATCTTGTGGGGGTAGAGGTGGCATCCAGATGGAAGGAAGCCGACTCATATTTACCTCTGGGGCCAGGGGTCTCACATCCTAGCGTCTCGGAGTTTGGGTAGCGTAGGAGGGGGACCTTGATGGAAAAGTGGCTTCCCTTGCTGGATAAGAACCGCCCAGGGAGGGCTTTGTCCCAGATGGGACACTCAGTGGATGAATGTCTGGAGACCCAGTGTAGGGGAGGTTGAGGCTGGGGGAGAGGCAGCAGGGGAGGTGAGTAGGGCCTTGGTGGGGTAGGCACACTGCATCCTGAGGGCACTGCGTGGGGTGGGGTGTCCTACTCTTGAGTCTTCGGGGCTCTGAGTTCATTGTATGCATGTGGATGACTGTATTTTGGAGGGTGAGCCTCAGGGCGTATGTGTTGGTTCTTCACTGGCTGTGATCCGTGAGCTTGTGCACACCCTCGCTGAGCGTGCTTTGGTGTGCAGCGTCTGGGAGCACATGTATGCACAAATGTGTCTGCAGGGGAGTGCCACCGTGGACACGTGGGTGTCTCCATACCAAACCCGTCCACATCCCAGCGTGCACGTGTGTTCCGCGGGGCGCGTGAAGAGGTGGCCGTGGTCGCATCACAGCTCCTCCGGACCAGCGAGCACTTTTGGGGCTCGTCCAGGTGGTGGGGGCGGGGGGGGGAGGAGGGGAAGAGGAGGAAGGAGCGCGGCCTCTCTCGCCGGTCTCGGTCCTGTTTAATTATTCAGCAGGGCCCCTTCTCCGCGAGGGAGGGGTGCGGCGGGGCGCGCGCGCCCGGGAGCGGGGGAGGGGCGGGGCGCGCGCCGGGGAGAGGCGAGCGCCGAGCGGACTAGCCAGGTGCCACGCAGCGGAGCTGCCCAGCGCCGCCGGCAGCTCGGGCGCCGCTCGTCCGCGCGCCCCGCCCCTCCCCTCCCGTCCCCTCCCGTCCCCTCCCGCCTCCTCCCTTCAGCCCTCAGCCTCTGCAGCAACACTCCGCTGCCTCCGTCTCTCCTCGGCAAGCTCGCGGCCCCGCGCCTCTCCTCTCCCCTCCGCTCCCCCTCTCTCCCCTCACCCGGCTCGCTCCCCCCTTCTCCGCCCCCTCCCCGGCCGCTCCCCGCTCCCCCGGCCTCCGTGCGCCCGCGGCGGCGCGGCGGGGCTTCCGCTCGGCCTCGCGCTTCCCGGGGAGCCGGCCGGTCCCTCCGCGCGCGCCGGCCCGCAGCCCCCGCCCCCGCCCCTCGGTTTTCCGCAGGATTCCCCGCTCCCCTCCCCTGCGGCCTCGCTGTCCCTGCGCTCTCCCGCCCGGGCCCCCTCCGCGGGGATCTGACGGCCCTCGGCGCCGCGTGGACCCCGCTCCGCGCGATGGAGCCGGGCGCCCAGGACCTTGGCGTGGCCGCGCCGCGGAGCCCGGATTCCCCGGCGGCGGGATCCAGTTGATTCCGTGGGCGCCGGACTGAGGCTGGGATCTGGTTTCCTTCTTTTCACCTCTACCCGCTCCCGGAGCCGGAGCCGGAGGGCCTTGGCGGGGCTGCGCGGCCCGCGGCCCGCCCCCGGCCATGGGGCTGTGAGGCGGCCGCCCCCGGGCCGAGATGCGCCCCGGGGGGAGCGCGCCGGGCGGATGCCCGCGCCGCGCCCCCGCCCCGGCCGGGCCCCTGCTGCCGCCGCCGCCGCCGCCGCCGCCGCCGCTGCCGCCGCTGCTGCTGCTGCTGCTGCTCCTGGGGGCGGCTGGGGGGGCCCGGGTCTCGTCCAGCCTCAGCACCACCCACCACGTCCACCACTTCCACAGCAAGCACGGCACCGTGCCTATCGCCATCAACCGCATGCCCTTCCTCACCCGCGGCGGGCACGGTAAGTGGCTCGGGAACGGGCGGCCGCGGGCCGCACCCCCGCCGGCCTGCGGGCCCCGCTTCCCGTCTTGCCAGCCCCACCCGCCCTGCGTCTCGGCTCCTCTCCCCTGCCTCGTCTGTCTTCCCCGCCGCCACATCCTCCTTTCCTTACGCCTGTGTGTTTGCTACCGCCTTCCTGTCTCCAGAGCCCTGTCACCTCTCTGTCCTTCCGTCTTTCCCACGCAGCCTTCCTTTCGTTTCTCTTCTACATCGTCTCCGTCTTTCCGGCATCACCTTTTCATCTGTCCGTCGTCCACCTCTGCCTCACCTTAACGCCGTGGGTCGGCTTCCTGTCTCCTCCCGCGTGTCATCTCTGCCTCTGACCCTAGGGCTCTTCCATGTTCATCGCTCCGCCTTTGCCTCCATGCCCACCTCTGTCTCTCCGGCAGCCTGCCTTTTCCATGCCTGGCCGTCCATTACTTCACAGTCAGCGGGCCGCACTGTCCCCCTGTCTCTGGCATCTGCCTCCCTTCTCCCTCCCGGGCCTCCTCATCTCTGCCCTGCTCCCCCTTCCGGCCCCAGCGTCTTTCACCTGAGTAGCCCCAGCACTTCTGCCTGCCCGGTCTGCCTGTCATCTCTTGTGCTGGTCCCCTGTCACTGCCCGCCAACACCACCGTTACCAGAGTCTCTCACGGCTTCCTTCTCGAAGCCCTTGTTCTCACCTTCCTTTTCAGGCTTGTATCATTTCCTATTTCCACCCTTTCTCCCCTCCCATCTCAGGTCTCTTGTCCCTAGAACTCTCCAGGTGCCGGCTGTCCCCATCTCCACATGTGTCACTCCCATTCCGTCCTCTACACCCTGTGCACTGCACCTGTACCCCAGCTCCTAGCTCTGCAGCTCCCATGCCATGTCTGCCTCCTTTGCATTTTACTTCATCCCGTGTCAGCTTCCATCATTTTCCATCCCAGACCCTCCTTCACATGCCATTCCAGAGCTTCTGCCCCTCCCATCCAGGAACCTCATCAGCTCCTAGGGCACCCCGTCACCTCCACCTCTGTCCCTCATTCACCTCCCCTGCGGTTCTTGTCATCACCTCCCACTTCTGTAACATCTCATCACCCTTCATCTTCGGTGTCCCCCTCAACCCGTCCCATCATCCTGTCCCATCCCATTCCAGTCTCCTCCCATTCCTGTCCTATTTTGTTCCATTCCCACATCCCATCCCATCCCTGTGTTCTCATCACCCCCTGTACCTGTCCTCCTGTCACTTCCATCTCTGTACTCTGTGTCCCCACCTACTATGTCTGTACCCTGTCACCACCTGGGCATTGTGATCACTGTAATGGAGGTGATCGCGTCTTACCAGTTTTTACTCCGTACCACGGCGGACTTCTTTTTCTGTACCTCCATCCCTTCCCATTGTTGGAGCGCATCACTCTTATTTCCGCCTCTCCATCACCTCTTATTTTTTTGCTTCATTTTTGTTCCTTATTTTCTCTACTTGCATCTTCATTATTTCTAATCCACACTGCTGTGCCTTTCCACGTCTCTACCTTCCTACACCTGCCCATCCTTGCTCCCCAGTCATTGTGCCCCCATATCATTTCTCATCTTTATGCTCCTATTCTTGTCTTTTTTCTCTTATTTCATCTTTTTTTTAATGCCTCTGCTTTTGTTCCATTCAATTCCCCAGCAGCAGCCCCTTTAGAAGCACTCCCTCAGGGGCTTCCTCAGTGGTTAGAGTGCTTGGCTAGCATTCACATAGGGCCCAGTTCTATTCCCCGGCACCACATAGGCTGTGGTAGTGCATGCCTGCAATTCAAGCACACGAGAGGCTGAGGCAGGAGAAAAGCTATAAGTCCAAGACCAGCCTAGGCTACCCAGTGAGCTTAGGACCAGCCTAGACTATGGAGCAAGACTTTGTTTCAAAAAAGAAAAAAAAGAAAAAAAGAAAAAGAAAACAAAAGAAAGAAAGAAAAAAGAAGAAAGAAAAAAGATGTTCTCCCTTGTTCATTTCTTTTCTCTTCCCCAACTTATTTCCTCTTATCATCTAACCTCTTAGCTAGTTTCTGTTTCTCTTCTTCCACGTCCCTGCCCCACACCTTGCCCCTGGTTTTATTTCTCTCTTCCTCCCTAGAATCTCTCTGGCCCTCGTTGCCTGCTTGCCTCTCTTCAGGGTCCTCTTTCATCTCTGGGCCCTCCATTGCCCAAAGGTACCCACAGAGGTCATAGCTTTTCTAAGCAACGAGGCAAGTCCTTAAGGGTGAGGTGGGAGAGAGGACCCAGGTGTTCTGAGAGAGAACTTTGCAGAGTGAAGAGGAGAGGAGGTGAGAGAGGGGGGCAGAGGAGAGGGGTACCGACTCCAGGATGACTGGCAGAGGGTGGGAGGATCAGGAGCTGAAGCGTTCAAAGTTCAATCAAGGAGCAAGATCTGGGCAGAGGAAGAGGGCATGGGCCAAGGATTTCTTGGATTTTTTAGGATGTTTTGTCCCTTACCTAGTCTGGATCTTCCAGAGGGTTTCTGTTACGGCTTCTGATGCTGCAGAGACTCAGGCAGTCAGAACTTTGAGGGGTTCCATGGAGGAGCCTACGGAATATTGACATTGGAATTTTATTTTGGATACGGGCACCCCCTTTGTAGGCAGAGGAGAGAGAGAGGGCCAGTGGCTGCCCTGGGCCATGTTGACATAGAGGAGGAGCTGGAGGGTACTGGGGGACAGTGACAGAAGGTGGTGGAAGTGGGCTGGATGAGCCTCTGAGGGATGAGGCAGCTTAGCGAAAGGGAGAGAGTCCAAGGAAAGCTAGAAAAAAAGGGAGATCATGGCCGAAACCCACCTTCCCCTGCTACTCACTTTAATTATGAGGGAGGTGAGTTAATAGTTCTTCTAGGGATCTCATGCTTGGCTGAAGGACAGGCCAGGTTTCTTCTCGTTTGCAGGCTTCCTAGCACCCCTCTTGAGAGGCTACCTCTTTTCTTTCTGTGTCTGCATCTCCATTTCTCTTTTTGAGTCTCACTGAGTTTTACTTGCCTTTCCCTCTCCTCTGTGCTGTTTCCCATTTCCTCTCCCTTCCCTTAGCCTCTTCTGTTACACAATGTTCTACCCCCCCCCCCCCCCGCCAGACACTAATGCACACAGTCCTTCACCGGGTGTCACTCTAGGCTATGGGAGGATCTGTACATCTGGGTCCTAAAATGGACTGAGGAGGTGACACCCTCCTTACTTTTGACTCCCCATTTCTGGTTTTAAAGCCCTCAAGGAGTACTCCCAACCTTCAATTCTAGGACCCTAAGGAGCCACAAAAGAAGAACTCAGTCCCAGCTCAGGTCTGAATCAGTAGCTTCCAGGGTTTCTGGACTTACCACCCCAGATTATAAAGGAGCCTAGCTTGTGTTATGATTCTAGATATGGATTTCAGACTGCATGGTGTGTGGCCAAGAGTGGGTTAAGAGTTGAGGAGTGTGTTTTGGGATTCTAGACCCAGCATAGAGAGTCAAAGCTCAGAGATTTGGACTTGTGAAGATCTTTCTCTTTCTGGATCGTGTAGGCCCTCATAGAAAGATCTGTCTGTGACCATCTAGGATCTAGGCTTTTCTGGGTTGGGCGGGGTGTCCTCTTACAGTTCTAGATCTTTCGGAAGGGTTTTGCATGGCTTCTGTTGCTACAGAGATATAGGCAGGTAGAGGTCTGCACATATAGCTTTAATTCTGGGGGCATCATGGCATGGGTGGTTTTTACGTGGAATGATTATGTTGCTTGAATCTGGTTTAGCTCATTATTAGTTTTTTTTTTAATAGAAGGCAGGTGTGTGGCAACTGTGTGGAAAATTCTTGATCATTACTAGATCAGTGAATTTCTGGGCCTAGAAGGCATTGAAGAGAGGTTGTTGGGTGTGGGCAGAAAGAAGCTGCCAACCTGGGGCCTGTGGCATTGTAGGTCTAGCCAGAAACTCTCCTGCCTTGGGCTTTGGGGTGTAGTACTCCAGCAATGTTAGGCACAGTTCAGTTTTCTAGTGGTCTCCCGGGGAGAACAATTGCTCTGTGACACTTGTGGGCAGGCAACATACAGGCCCCTCTCTCTGCCTCTGAGTCCCTTTTGGGGCTGTTGAGGCTTCTAGATGGGGTCGGTGCTCTGGGCTCTGTGCTGCCACAAGACTGGCTACGCCCTCTCCTGGGGAGTCCAGACTATGGCAGAGGACAGTTTGCCTGAGGGGGAGGTAGACATGGGTGGCGCCCCCAACTAG
This sequence comes from Ctenodactylus gundi, assembly GCA_004027205.1. Classification (NCBI taxonomy): domain Eukaryota; kingdom Metazoa; phylum Chordata; class Mammalia; order Rodentia; family Ctenodactylidae; genus Ctenodactylus; species Ctenodactylus gundi. Next base: position 164,457 of record PVKB01001394.1, read on the forward strand.
GCAGCCGTACTGGGCTGGGCCTGGTGGGAGGGAACTGCCGGAGGCCCCACCCTCTCCACCCAGACCTCTTCCAAAGCTGAGATCTTTGCGCCTGCAGGTTGGAGGAGCCTGGAGCTGGGGTGCTGAGAAAAGAAATGTCTCCCCAGGGAAATTACTGCCGCCCCAGCCCAATAAAACATTTAGCCTTCACCTCTTCTGCCCAAGAAGCATCTGTCTCTTCACCCCAGTCCCCCCACAGTATAATAAACGCCCTTAGGCTTTAACAGGCCCGTCCAGTGTAATAAACTGGCTGCAGTGTGTGAACAGCTGGGTAATAAATTTCAGAGGAGCCTGGGCTGGGGAGTGGGGGAGTCTGGGTAGAGCGGTGGTTGCCCTGGGCCTTGGAGGCTGGGTGCTCGGCCCCTGCCCTTGTGCCGCCCGCTATGCCTGTCTTTGTGTGCTTACCGCCATGTTTTCAGCTGCTACGTCTCCTGTCGGGGTCTGCCTTTCCTTACCGGGGCTTTGTGTTCAGCTCGGAGCGTCGCCGCCTGTATATGGATGGGGGTCTGTGTGTATGTTATGGGGGATATGTTTGCCATGGGGCCTAGGGCTTGGGCAGAGATCACATGCCTCTGATCCTTTTGCCTCTGATCCTTCTGCCTCACTGCCCAAAGGGTGCTCCAGGCCTGCGGGGTCCTCGCTCCTGTGTCCTTCGGTGCTTTGGACGCAGACAGCGCTCTGTCCATGGTACTGCACTGTTTGGGATCCAGTGGGAAAGCAGGGAAGAAGGGCCTGCTTTCCTTTGGACCTGAAGGCCTTGGAGGCAGACTCCAGGCAGAAGGAATTTCCTTGCCTAGTGTGGGGGGACCAAGAGTCTAATAAAACTCTCCTCCTTGGGAGTCTGCAGCCTAGGGTACAGAGCCTGTAGCCTCTGGTCAGAGGTATGTGGAGGAGGGTCAGCATCTCAGCTCCCTGAGCCCTCCCCACCTCCATATTAGATGTGTAGCTTGTGAGTGGAGAGAGGAGGGAGGACCCTGGGTATTACAGTTGCCATGGAAACAGCCGATTTTCCAGAGTGCTGCAGTGTTGGAGTAGAGAGACTATGCAGGCCGAGGCCTAGCTGGCTCCAGCCTCAGGCCCTGCCCTTTCCAGGCAGGTGACCGGCATGGGGTGCGGGTGGGGCTTGCTGTGTACCTCACCCCAGCCAGCTTCCACCCTAAACCTGGGGCTCATCCTGAAGGCTCAGACTTCATCACCGTATGTCCAGGGCCCCCAGGTAGAAAGGACACCTGGGTCTGGTGAGGCAGAGCTGAGTTACATGCCTGCTGAGGGTGTTTTCCTCAGGGCAGGCTAGGGTGAGATGCCAGTTATCAGACCCTTCAAGTGGTTTCTTTCTTGCCTGTCTGCCTCTGGTAGTCCTCACTCTGGACCTGTCCAGGAAGGTGGGGGCAGTATGGCAGGTGCTCTGGAGAGCATCAGTGCGCTCCCGGCTCCTGCTTTCTCCCACCCCAACTTCCTGCAAGCTCTACCTCTGTGGGTCTCAGGCAGTTGCCTTCCCTTCTCACCTCAGCTCCTCCCTAGCTGGTGGAGGGTGCCTCTCTCCCAGGCACTCAGGAATCCCCCTCTTTATGGAGGGATAGGAGCCCCTTGGGTAGAGCCCCCTTCTAGTTGACTGCCCAAGCTACAAGGGAGCTCTTAAGTGCCTGAGGTGAGAGATCCTGAGATGCTCAGGGGACCTGGTCTCTTGGTACCAGCTGGGCTGCCATTTTGGCTAAGAAGGCTTGCTTCTTAGGAGGAATGCCTTAGTATCTTCAGAAGGTCCTACCTGTTCTGTTCCCAGCTCCTGATCCCAGGGCTTTCTTTTCCAGACCAGAGCTCTCCATCCACAAGGCCATACTTTTCTTTCAGCCTGCTCCAACTTTTGAGGGCCCATCTGCCTTTATCTCTCTGGCTAAGTCTTCCCTTGAACCCCTTTTCCCTCCAGAAGTACTTTGAGAGGAGTCATTACTGGCTAATTATTTAATTAAGCATTTTTATGAATCTCGTCTGCTCTGCTTATGTCTTAAAGAGTGCAAGATTGTTCTCTTCCCTTTTGTTCTTAGCAGGCTCCAAAGTACTAGTCCTCTAGGCCTTCCAGACAGGGCTCCTTTCCCGTAAACTGGGTGACCAGCTCCCCTCCTACCCCCCACCCCCAGGGAGCTCAGTCAGCCGCAGGAGGGAACATGGCGACTAATGGGGTTTATTTTGGGGCTGAGATCGTTAGGGACCTCACACCCGCCCCCAGCAGCCGGATGGCGAAGAGAAGAGGGAGAAGGGGAGTGAGGGTGGGTGGGGAAAGGTGGGGAGAGGGAGCCCACATCTCGGGCGCCCACTCTCCGGCTTCTCTCACCTTCATCCTTCTCTGTCCTCTGTCCATCTGTCTTTCTGCCTCCTTCTTTCTCCGCCTGTCAAATCTCCTTCCCCTATGTCTGCCTCTTCCCTTCTGGCAGGGCTCCAAGACTCCCTGCTTTGGGCTTCTGGGAAGAAAGGAGTCCTGTGGACAAAGCAGAGGGTGCCCAGGGGCTGGAAGGGGACTTGGGGGCAGACATTGGAGGAGAGCCAGAGATGGGCAGTGAGTCAGAACTGCCTGCAGTCCTGCTCGTCTTCCCACCATCGCCTGCAGCACCTTTTTGTCTTGGGGCTGTTCAGCTCTGGCCCCAAAGAAGCACATACCTTGACTATGTCACCCATGTCAGCCTTGGGAGAAACCAAGGTGGTCCCTGGGTCGTCCCTGCCCAAGGCACTCCTGTCATCTTGGTTTCCTTGCAGCCTCTCCCTGGCCACTCTCTCTGTGTGTCACTTTCTCTATTACCTCTCTGTTTTGCTGTAATTAAAGCTAGAATTCTTGATGAGGCAGCTACATCTGTTTGTGCGTGTGCACAGGCACTTGCCCAGCCACCTGCCTGCCAAGTGTTCTCTAGGGCTTCGGGCTGGTGGCTGCTGTGGGCATCACAGCCACAGCCCCAGACCCTAATCCTGGTGTCCCCATACTCTGACCACTACCCCAAGGACCTACTAAGTACATTCTCATGATACCATTTCCTCTTCTCTCCTTTTTTTGTTTTCTCTGCAGCTGGGACTACATACATCTTTGGGAAGGGGGGAGCGCTCATTACCTACACATGGCCCCCCAATGACCGGCCCAGCACGAGGATGGACCGCCTGGCCGTGGGCTTCAGCACCCACCAGCGGAGTGCTGTGCTGGTGCGAGTGGACAGCGCTTCCGGCCTTGGAGACTACCTGCAGCTACACATAGTAAGGACTCTTGCCCAGCCCTCCACCCTCACCTTTCTGACTCCAAATCCACCCAGTCCTTTGTAGCCATGGGGTCAAATACCATAGATCTTTCCCTCATAGGGAGCTCTCACAGCCTTGTCCTCTTATCTCTGGAGCTTTTATTTCTGAGGCCCAGTCCTCCTCCAAGTTATCCACTGAGTGTCCCAGAGCCATGTGTGTGCTTTGTAGGCCCCTACACACTGAGTTTGTCTATATCTTCTGACCTTTTTAAACATAGTCTGGCACCCTCTTGAGCCTTCTAGGTCTTCTCCTGTGGCCTTTGGAAATGCCTCCACATGTGTGACTGCCCCTGGGCTATCACTGGCTCGTTCCTAGAGCACCTAGGGCAGCCCAGTGTGTTCTGCTCCTGTTTCTGCCCCTCCTTCAGACATCTCTGCCCTGCAGCAGCCTACTGTCCCTTCTGATTCCTGCCCCTGCCCTGCCATTGGCCTCTGTTTCTGTGACCTTTGCTGTCCCAGCAGCCTTCTCACAAGAACTCCCCTAGAGACTGTCTGGCTTATCTCAGTCTGCTCTGACCCTTTGGCCCAGCCTCACATCCCTGCTCTGACCTTTGGTCCCGTCTACCTCTGCCTTTCTCTGTCCTCCATCCTCCATGGACCTACTCCCTTCCTGTTCAGCCTCACGCCTCCACTTCTATTTCTTCCAGGGGCCTTCTTGTGGGTCCTGCCACACACTCAGCTCTTTGCCTCAGCTTCTCCTCCTGTCTAACTCTTGTCTTCAGGTGACCCTGTTTCTTTCCTGGCTCTTTGCCCCGTTGCTGGCCCTGTTCCATGTACTTCCCTGTGACCTCTGGTCTTGTGCCATTTCGTTTCTGGTCTTAGCCTCTCCCTTAGCTCCTTCTTACTGTCTGAAGTTCTGATCCCCCTTTGGGTGCCTCATTTTCCTTCCTGCCTCCCACATCCTGACCCTAGCCAAGCCCCTGGGCTGGAAAGTGTGGGTGAGAGCCCTGAGCTTTGGGAGGACAGAGAGGAAGGGGAGAGGACTGTTTGACTGGTGACTCCTCCCTGTCTTCTGGAGGATGAGGCTTCAGATCCCACGCCTGTACCCTACCCCATAGCACTGGGGTGTGAATAAGGGAGGCTCCCTGTGGACAGAGTGTGGCAGGGTGTGTGCTGTAGCTGACAGGGGTGAACCTAGTAGGAAAGGGGCACAGAGAGAACAGTTAGGCCTGCAGAAGAGCTAGGGAGTTCTGTGACAGTGTGTGAGCGAGACAGTGTATATTAGTTGCAGCCTATTGTGAGAGATGGTGTGGCTGTGGCAACAGTGTGGCACTGGGTACGTGAGGGTTGTGTGTCAGGAGAGACAGCTGTGACTGGGTGGCAAACAGAGAGCCAATACTGTGGTGTTTGGCTGCATTATAGGGATGTACTCATGTTTCCCTGAGGAATGGTGCCTGCTGTGGGCTCAGTTGCCTCTGTGTGTGGCATGGTGGGCTGTGTTGGCTTCAGTTTCTCCTGTGCTCTTCTCCATGACTGAGGGCTGCTGTTCCTTCTTTCACCGTCAAAGAGGCTGTGACAGTTTTGGAGCAGGTGGACTAGGGTTGAATCCTAGCTCTGCCCTTCCTTGCTCTGTCTTCGTGCAAGTCACCACAGCTCTGTAAGCCTTGCTTCCCTCAGGTGTTTGGCATAGTAAGAGGGCAGAGAAATGCTGGGCAGCCTAAATAAATTTGTGTAAACCACTCAGCGTGCTGCCTACTTTCACAAAGCACTCAGTGTTCTGGTCATCTGTGGCCACCTGGGCAGTGTCTGTGTGTTGTGTGTCTCTGAGCTTGCTGCCTTAGCGGACAGTGTTTCCTCCTGGTGCTGAAAAGAAGGCCTGCCTCTTCCTCCTTCACGTATGTCTCCCCACTGCAGGGCTGTGCAGGAGTGCTGCAAGGGTGGGTGGCAGCAGGCTGGGGGGACAGCCTGGCAAGGGCGGGAGCCACAGGAGAGGCCAGCTGTGAGGGAAGAGTGGGACACCACACAGGCTGAAGCCACTTTGGGGCTCACTCAAGCCCCCTACTCTTCTGGTGACACATCAGCTCCTACCACAGCATCATTAGCAGCTCTCAGAGAGTGGGGAGGCGGCAGCAAAATAAGAGAAAAGCAATTTGACGTTTCTAATAAAGCGTCGCTCCACTTTGCCAAATTAATTTTGACTCCCATAATTATTTGCTGTAGGAGCAGCCACGTTCTCCCCACCGCCGCCTAATGAGGTAATTGGGGAATTAGGAATTAATGACTTTAACAGAAGTGACAACTGACTTCACATCAGGAGTAGCTCTGGGGAGCTGGCTCTTCCCTGGAGCGCACAGCTCCGAGCTTGGCTGCCTCCTAGGAAACCCAGGTGTCCTGCCTTCCCGACCCCTGCCTGGTCTTCTACCAGTCTGGATCCAGACTGTGCCCTTGACCACCATCACTGCCTGGGTGGGGCCCCCTGGAGAGGAACTCTCAGAAGCATCCAAAGGGCTGATGCTATTCTGGGTAATATTATACCTAACAATAGTAACAGCGAGGCTTGACTGTTCCTTTCCCACGTGTGGGGAGCAGATGACGAGCCCATCTCCCTGGGGATGTTGTCAGTCTGTAGGTGGAAGATGGGTGGGACTTGCTTATACCTTTTGCAAGGCAGGGCTGGCCTCAGTTTCCCTGCTTCACTGTCTCTGGGTAGGCATGCTGCGTGGGTTACGTGGCTATTAGTGTGCAGCTTCCCCAGGATCTAGGAGGGGGAGGGTTAGATGCCAAGGTGAAGAAGGGGTACGGTGTAGCTCTCCAAGGAAACCACAGCTACGCACTCTGCCCCTCAGCTCTCTCTGCCAGTCTCCAACCTCCAGGGCCACCAGGCTTTTCAGTTCTGTGATAGGTAAAAGCTGACGGAGTTCCTCTTGCCTAGATTGGCCTGGGCTGGTTCCCTATACCTAAGGAATCTGTGCCTGTCCTGTGTCGGCAAAGGGCTGGTCCCACTCAGGGTCTCTGCCCAGGGTGGCTAGGAAGTACAGGGGATTGCAACAGGAGACCATGGGCCTTCTCCTGACCTGGCCAGATGTCTTTGGCTTTGAAGGTGGAATGGCCCAGTGATCTCTCAGTTCACCTCTTATCTCCAGCTCTTTGAGTCTGTGTCTCCCTGTACTGGTGAGGTTCAGATCTGGGGTTCTCTTCTTGTGAACTGTGAGATTTTGATATGTAACTTAATCTCTCTGACCCTCAGTTTCTTCTTGGATAGAATAGGGTGCTGGGCCTCCCCAGGCAATCGCTGTGGTGATGTCCAGAGTGTGCAAGTGGTACCCCAGGGCCTGGCACTTCTGGGGCTCAGCGAAACTCTTTGTCTCACGGTAGTATCACTGCAGAACGCCTCCGGTGCTGATGTTGAGTGGCCTCTCTAGGATCCCCCATGGGTCTGTCTCAGGCTCTTTGTTCCCCTTCTGTAGATCTCAGTCCTTGTCTGGCCTCTGCCTGACCCTTTCTGGCTTCTAGTGCCACCTGAGGATCATTCCTAATCACTCCATAGTCCCTTCTCTGTGAATTCCTCATCTTCATCTCCCCCCATGCCCTTTTCTTCCTGAACCCAGATCCTGTTTTCACTCACTGGACCACGGAGGGGTTGCCGCCACACTACTGCTGAGCCACACTGGCCTGAGAGGCTAGGAGAGGCATACTGATGCCCTGGCACAGAGTGGGGACTCACTTTGGGCTGAGTGTGAGATGGGGAGGGGAGGCTGCAGCGTGGGGGTTCACCTGTCCTCTGAGGGGTCTCTGTTGGTTCATCCCTTAGGGATAGTGACCCAGACTGGTCCCCAGTTGTTCCTCGTCATCCCTGACTAGCTCAGTGGTCTCTGCACAATATATGTGTCTGTAAACATTTGTGAATGTTCTGGATGAACCAGAAGGCAGGAGACAGAGATAGTTAGTGTAAGAATTCCAGATTCTGGCTCTGTACCCCACTGTGGCTGCATCCAACCTCTGAGCCTCTATTTATTCCCTTACTTATGCATGAAGTAGGAGAGCTACTTGCCCACTTCCTTGGGCCTTTGAGACCTGGAAAAAGTTCATTATAAAGCTGCAAAATGCTATAGAATAGGCCCACCATGGCCACAGGGACAGTTCTAGGAGTAAGAGTAAATTGTTGTTCCTTCCCAGTCACTGACCTCTACATCCCTGTCCTCAGGATCAGGGCACCGTGGGGGTGATTTTTAACGTGGGCACTGACGACATAACCATCGATGAGCCCAATGCCATCGTGAGTGACGGCAAATACCACGTGGTGCGCTTCACTCGAAGTGGTGGCAATGCCACTCTGCAGGTGGACAGCTGGCCAGTCAACGAGCGTTACCCGGCAGGTAGGCGGTGCAGGCCGGCAGAGGAGACATAGCAGAGGGCAGGTGTGGTGGGCTGGTGGTGATTGGTGGCCTCTGATAGAGTGTTGACCACTCCAAGGCAGGGCTAAGCCTAGGCTTCTGTTTTTGAGGCAGGGCTGTGGAAAAGACTAGGCTTGCAGAAGTGGAACCAGGGCAGGGGCGTGGTTAAGGGAAAAGTTGGAATTTAGGGGGCAGAGTGAAATCTGAGATCATGGTGGTAGGAACCCGTAATCTGGTAGGAATGATACAAAGCTAGAGTCCAGCTTGGTGGCTGGGGGAAAAGGGGAGAGAGGATAAAGGTAAGGAGAGTCCAATGCGATTGCAGAAACGTTGAGTTTAGGAAGAAGAGACAGGCAGAAATGAGGAGGCAGATGTGGAAATCTAGGAGAGAAGACCTGGAAGGAACGAAAACTCATCTTAGCATGAGGCAGGCCTGTTCCCCAAAACAGAACTAAGGAAAAATATCAAGGTCTTTAAAATGATTAAGACAAGGACTCTATTTGGAGGTGTAGAAATGGCTGTCACTGAGACCAAATGAAAGGAGTCCATTGAGGGGGGTGGTGAAACATAGGAGAGAAAAATAGGAGTGAGAAGGAGGGCCAAGAGCATTTGCAACCTTCTTGACAATTTACTTGGTGTGGGGGTGGAGGGGGGGCTATGCTAGGCCTTGAGGAAACAGGTGAGCAGGGCTCAAAGAGCCACAGGAGGGGATGGAGGAATGGCTAAGCTGTCAAGGTGCTTGCCTAGCAAGGGCTAAGTACCTGAGTTGATTCCCCAACACCACATTAGACGGGCGTGGTGGCACATGCCTATAATCCCAGCACTTGGGAGGCTGAGACAGGAGGATTGCCATGGGTCCAAGGCCAGCCTGGGCTCTATAGTGAGTTTAGGACCAGCAGCCTGTGCTATAGAGTGAGACCCTTTCTCAAAAAGAAGAAGAAGAAGAAGAAGAAGAAGAAGAAGAAGAAGAAGAAGAAGAAGAGGAGGAGGAGGAGGAAGAAGAAGAAGAAAAGGAGCCATAGGAGTGCAAGTGGATCTAGCAGAGTGAGAGCTGGTGGTCAGGGACAAACCAAGAATTTGAAATCAAGGATGTGAGAGAAAGGAGGAGGCAGAGGCCCTGTAAGACCTGGCGGGAGTCTCCAAATGAGAAGAAGCCAAACGAGAAGCTCTGAGGAGATCTGGAAGTTGTTGCTGAGACAGGTGCAAAGATGGAGGCAGCCCTAGGAGAGACGCAGCCCCAGCCAGGGAGAGACCAAGTGGACAGAGCTGTGTGGGTGATGTACTGAGCAGAGGAGAGCCAGCGGGGAGACAGAGCAGGAGTGAACAGAAACACTGTAGAGGCTGAGACACAGGCTGGGCGACACTGCAGAGTTGCATGTGTGACCAACTGAGGAGCACAGTGAGCGTGTGTGACTCCGTTGCTCTCCTGGGCAGAGTGACAGCCAAGTGCAGGCTGGAGCCTGTCCTGACCTGGCAGGATATGGGCAGTACACACACCTCTAGGGCTCACCCTTGCCAAACAGGTCAGTAGAGGCCTACTCCTCCCAGTCCTGCAGGTTTGCACCCAAATGTTTTTGGGCTGCCCTCAGATAATGAGGCTCGCACAGTCTCCTGAGGAACACAGATGCCAATGTATGCACAGGGCAATCCCAGACTTGGGAGGTTGCAGGTGTCCATAAGGTCAGAGAAAGCAGCTGTGCAGAGGGATGCTAGCTTAGGTCCTGGGCATGCTGTGGGGTCACTCAGATCCATAAACTCTTCTACATGATGTCTCTCCACTCCTCTGCCCTGCAGATCCTGACAGCCAGGGCTGTGTGAGCATGACACCCTTGGAGAGCAGACATTACTGTCTCAGTTGCATACATACCAGGCCAGGATGACGCTGGTTTGTGCTGGATAGGGCTGGACTCGTACATGAAGGCCTCACCATGTCAAGTTAGGACTTATGTGCAGGGCTTTGCTCTTGGAACCCAGAAGGCCACACGGGTTGAGACCTTGAGGGGTCATGTATCTTTTTATCTGCTCAGAGACCCCTAGCTATAGGTGAGGAGAAGCTGCCTCTCAGCTACAAATCTAGGTAACCAAAAGCTGTCTACATGTGCTGCATGGGCAGATCCTGAGCAACGCCAGCAGGCCAGGTCAGCTCTGTGTGAGGCTTGGAGCACGGCCTCCTTTGACTACCTCTCATTTATCACAGAGACACAGCTCATGGATTCCTAGGCAAGAGGACTCGGGTCTTCTAGTGACTAGCTGTGTGTTCTGGGACAAATTATATACCCCCTTTGAAATTCATTCTCCACCTTTGAACTGTGAGGATGATACCTATCACATCGTGGTGCTGTGAGAAGTCTATGTGAAAACCTAGGGAAATTTCTAGACAGATGTAGCACAGTGGTATAGCAGTGAGACATAGGTACCTTCTTCATTTCAGGGTACACACACACACACACACACACAGAGAGAGAGAGAGAGAGAGAGAGAGAGAGAGAGAGAGAGAGAGCACATTGAATGATCCATTTCTAACTTATAGGAAAGGCAGAGTCTCATAAGTACCCAAGGAGGCACCAGTCATGCACATGTGAACATATGTGTTCAAGTTCATGGAAGATGTACCCAGGCAAGCCTGGGCCTGGATGTCTAGGCAAGGGAGTGCTGTTATTCAGAGAAGGTGGGAGGGAAGATCTGCCTCTCCCCAGCATGCCCTGGAAGGCATTTGAGTGGTTCGAATGGGAGAAGGGGTCAGATTCCTGAGGAAATCACTTCCTTTTCCATGGGTGCAGAGTAGACTCAGGCATAGTCCCCGGAGGAGCATGCATATACCCAAAGGGACACTGACAGACTCCTTTCCATAGGTGCTGGGGACTGGAGACTGACTGGGCATGTAGAGAGGAACAGGCAGGTTTCCAGACAGGCAGCCAAGCATGGAGAGGAGGGCTGGGGTTGGAATTGGGGGAAGGAGGCTGAAGGAGGAAGGCCAGGGCTGGTAGGACATGCAGATGGGGGACAGGAGTGGGGCTGAGGCTGGCTCCTCAGGGAAGTCGGGAGAGGGAAGCTGACTTTTCTGAGCAGAGAGGGGCTGGCACCTTGAGGTGGGACTGAGACAGAGAAGAGCACCGTGAAGAACAGCGCAGAGCGAGGGTAGAGGACGGCTGGGGTTGAGTGCAGAGGGGCCAGAGAGAGGCCATGCAGAGCAGGGTGTGTGGGATGAGGCTCCACCAACCATATCGTCACAGGGTGAGAGGACAGGGACTTTGAGGGGAGCAATGATGAGGTCGGGTCTGAATGAGGTGAAGGTGTAAGTGGGATGTTGAAGAGGGAGTCTGGGTACAAGGTAAATCAGGAGTGAGGGGCAGCGGGGAGCTAAGCACGGAAAGTGAAGGGAGCCGCAATGGTTTAAGAAGTGGTTTAAATCTCACTGTTAAATGCTTGTGCCGGTGACCCCTTAAATGCCGCATAAACCCCGCTTAACCCATCCCTCCCACCACTTCTAAACCTCCCTCTAAACGCAGTAACCAGTTGGGCTACTGGGGCCACAGATGCCTCCCAAACCCCGATTTAAACCTCCTAAATATCCTGCCTCTGCCATGCTGTCCCACTTTGGGATGGCAAGGAAGGAACAGGGGCCTCAACTACTTTACTAGATAAACCTGTTTAACCTCTGACCTTTGACCTAGCTGCCTTTTCTGCAAGTCCTTTCCTTCTTTTTCTCTGCTCTTTTTTTTTTTGGGTTGCTCCCACCCCCAGGGTGGGGCTGGCTCTGGATGGGAGCCTCGGGAGGGTCCCCCCTCGAAGGTCCCCCCAGAGGCGGGACCCAGCATTTTTCTTGTCCCTCTCTGTGGATGTTGCTGCTTATTCTGGGTCTCCTGAGAAATGCATAATTACTTTTCTAACTCCTTTGGACTTCACCGCCTGAGAAACCTACTGTCTTTCTAAACTTTTCCAAGGAAACTTTGATAACGAGCGCCTGGCGATTGCTAGACAGAGAATCCCCTACCGGCTTGGTCGAGTAGTAGATGAGTGGCTGCTCGACAAAGGTAATTAACCAGAATTAATTAATTAATTAATTAACTAACTAACTTTAAAAACACTATCTTAAAGGTGCAGAGCTCTCTCTTCCCCACTCCATGCCTTCGCTGTGTCTTGCCCCCAGATAAGGGACAATTGTCCAGGCAGGATGTTTTCTTTCCCTTTTTAGTCAAAGTTTGTGTATGGGGCAGAAACAGTATTTTTCAAGAAGACAGACAGGCCTCCTCCTTCCAAGCCTGGGATCTGACTGGGATAATCCTTGCTACCTCTGGGGACAGAAGCTCCCTGGTCTGGTCCTCGCTGACCAGGTAGATTACAGGCAGACTGGGAACAAAGGTTGGTAGCTAGGTGTCTTTGTTGGAGTCCCTGTCATGGGGATTAAAGGACCACCTAGCGCTCAGAGCCAGGAAGGCCTTGGGTAGCAGGAGAGGCAGAGCCAGGGGGTCCCAAGAAAGGCTGGAAAGGCTTCACAGGGCCATTGGAAGATGGGGGAGGGGAGGTCAGATCCTAGGAAAGATCCCCAGAGGGGACCCCTATTGGGCCACTCTGTCTGAAGTGGGCTGCCCTTGGTCCAGAAGGCTTCTTAGAAGTATTAGATGCTGGGAGGATACTAAGGAGATATGGAAGGCCATGGGCCATAGGGGTTTCTGCCTATTAGGTTGATGAGGAAGACAGAGTGGGCTCCCCATGAGGCCCCATGTGGTGGGCAAGGTGCGAGGAGAAGGCTTCTTGTCACCAAGGGAACTTGGGGGCCACGGGCAAAGCCATCTCATTCCCATTGGAGGAGGGGCGAGCTCTGTACCTCTAAGGCTAAAACTCTAGGGGGGAGCAGGAATGTTAAACTCCCACTTAACCAGCTGATAACTGTGCTTTAAATGTCCATTGGGGCCTCCCCAATAAAACCCCCAAATGTAAATTCTAGCCCCTTGTACCAGTGGGGCCTAAACATGCTGATAACCAGATGTGATAAATCCATGACAGGACAAAAAGTTAAAGGGACTGTAACAGACATTGCTAAACCTACAGCCCCAGCCACACGGGCTGCGCTCTCCAGCGGGGCGAACTTTAACCCTTTGAGGCATGTGTGGCGGGTGGGGGCAGAGACCAAGTTAGCTCATGTTCTGTGGCTTCCTTTCCACTATCCACCCCCCTTCTCAGAGAGACCAAGGGAGCAGCCTGGGCTGAGGCTGGGACAACCTGTGACCCCAAGGGTAGGGAGGGCTGGGCAGGCCCTGGTAGGGGAAGGGCTGGGGCCCAAGGAGGAAGAATCCTGCTGCCTCCCCAGCAGCTTGTCTGCATCTTCACTTTCAGCCTGTGTTTGCTCTTCCAGAATGGGACAGGTCAGGCTTCCCAAAGAAGGGGAGGAAAAGCTCACTTCTGGCGAGGCCCTGCTTTGCAGTGACCCCTCGGAGCCTAGCTCTGTCCTCAGTAGACAGGAGTGGCAGTTCTCCTTGAGACTACCTCCCAGGCAAGTTTGTGAGGATAAAAGGACCTGAGGAGCCGGAAGCATTCGAGAAGGAAGGCTGGGCATTCTCAGAGGGGACATCTCATTGTCAGAACCAGGCATGTAGGAGGTGCTCAATAAATATTTATGAAATGAATCCACTTTCCAGTTTCAAAACAGGTCCTATGAAACAGTTCCATATTTCACAATAAAGAGATTTGTGGTAAAAATGAATTTGGAAAGTGCTGCATCCTGTTTTCTCCTCTTGGAGATGCACAAGTCTCTTAGTTTCATAAAAGATCTGAGAAGTCCTGTGAAAAGAGCTATTTAGTTGTGATCTCTTTGCCCCCAAAACTTGTTTAGCCACTGGGATCTTTCTCTTCTTTGTTTTTCTCATAATTCTTTTGCCCAGAATAAACTTGAATATAGTGGTTCTCAGTGGCTTCTTTGAGTGTGATATCCCAGGGTCTAGCCTGGAGCTGTCACCATCAGGCTTACACCTCTGGAAGTTCCTACTTCCCGATTTGTAGGGGAGTTAAGCTGCACCAAGAGGCCGTTTTTGTGTAGGCCAGTGCTGGGGCGGGGGAGGAGAAAGAAGAATGAGAGAAGGGGAGGCGCTGAGTAGGGGGGCTGAGGAGGCATACTAGCATCCCCTTGCTGGCCAGAGGCTAGGAGGATGGCCAGGTGTCCCAGAGAGCCTGTGCTTCCAAAGAAGGAGTGGGTTTCACAAGTTGGACCATTCTCAGCCCCGGGTTTGAGGGCAGGGCTTACAGTACCTAACACTAAACCAGATCTCTAACGAGGCACTAACCAGAGGCTAACAAGGGCTAAGCAAGGTCTTAAACCCACCCCACCCCCCATGCCAGAAACTGCAGTTCGGGGGAGAAGGGGGCAATGCAGTAGCCCATCTGCTCAACCCCTCCCCCTCAAATAAGCAATACCAAAACCAAAGTTAAATCTAAACTTAAACATAATAAATATCTTTTCTAAAAACCAAATCAAAACAACAAACTCAGAGGGTTAAACGGACCCCCAGATCCACTAAAACCAAAGTGAACAGCCAAATCCCACAAATCTCCCAGGTGGGAGTTCTGAGGTATATTAGCTGTGGAGCGTGGGGCGAGATTGGAGCTGGAGTGGTTTTTTTTTGGCTGTCAGTCAGCAAAGCAAGGTCCCTTTAACGTTTTCCTTTCTTGTACTTGCACATCCAGGTGGGGAGGAAGGGCTGTGCTTGCCAGGGCCTGGGCCTGGGCCTGCCATGCTGGGCCTTGGCAGGGGACGAGGAGTGTGGGAGCCTGGCCAGTGGTCAGAGGGTTGCCTGGGGGCATGGCCAGCTTAGAGCGGGCTGGGCAGGGAGCCTATGCTGCCCACCCCTTTTCTTACCTCCTCTGCTCACACACATAGACTCCATCGTGGCCTGGCAATGCCCCCTCTGCCTATGCCTCTGCTTCTACTTTCTGCTGCTTCTGAGGGCTCCAGGCTTGGGGCTGGGCATTGGGAGGGTTTGGGGAAGCAGATGGAGAAGGGGGTTGAAATGAGGGAGAGGAAGAGGAATGATGGCTCTGGAGTGGGAGCAGAGATGGGGACAGAAGGTAGAAAGGCATGTGCATGGTGAGGATGGTGGGGGGACTGGGTTCCCTTTCCCAGCCTGTGTGTACCCTGGGGACCCACCCCTTCTGGGGTCCCACCTAGCTGAGCTAGAAGCTCTGGCTGACGAGGACTTTCTCTTTGGTTGTCTACCCTGTCCTCATTTCTCCCCATCCACCTGCTGGCTTCCTCCTCCATCCCTTCATTCTCCCTTGACTTTCTTTCATTCTTCCCTTCCCTTCCTGCCCTTCCTGTGTCTGTCCCCTTCCTCCTGCCATTCCTCTCACCCCAGGACGCCAGCTGACCATCTTCAATAGCCAGGCTGCCATCAAGATTGGGGGCCGGGATCAGGGACGCCCCTTCCAGGGCCAGGTGTCCGGCCTCTACTACAATGGGCTCAAGGTGCTGGCGCTGGCCGCTGAGAGCGACCCCAACGTTCGGACAGAGGGCCACCTGCGCTTGGTGGGGGAGGGGCCGTCTGTGCTGCTCAGTGCAGAGACCACGGCCACCACCCTGCTGGCTGACATGGCTACCACCATCATGGAGACCACTACCACCATGGCCACCACCACCACTCGTCGGGGCCGCTCCCCCACACTGAGGGACAGTACCACCCAGGTGAGTTCTTTTTCAGCTTTGAGTGAAGGTCCAAGGGGTCTTATGGGATCCTGGGGGCTGTTGTCCCTGACCCTGTTGTCACAGAGGTAGTTGAGGTGAGGGATGCAAGGTTCCCTTTCAGAAAGTGGCTTCACGCTGGTGACCAGGGATACTACAGATGAGGGAATGGCCACTGTTTCTCGAGGCTCATTCCCAGAGTTGTAGGTAGTTCACCAGGGTGAGGGGTGGAATGACCTTCCATTCCCTGGTGCGTGCCAGGTGGGCAGTGAATTGGAGGGGTGGGTGGTGCCTGATGGCTTCATCTTAGACAGAGGTGACAGGTTGCAGGAGCTAGATGCAGCCACCAGCAGTGAGCAGCTCCGCTCCAGAGGCGAGAGGAGGCCAGGAGTAATCTTTTGTGCTTTTTGGAGTTCCTGTTGTGGAAGGCCTTGGCTGGGGGGGGGGGGGGGGTCCCTTGCCGTCACACATCCTCTTTACATGACCCTGGGTAAGCATCACTGCTGAGCAGGCCTAGTGTCTTCCTTTGTCTGTGAGTCTGAGTGGGATGTTGGTGCAGAGAGCTCCCTGGCTCAGGTGCCCTCTCCTCTGGGGAGGTAGTAGGATAGGCCCAAGTGATCAGGGCGCTCTAGAGAGATTACACCTGGGCACTGAGTCTCCAAGAGGCACAGGGGCCAAAGCAGATGAAGTACAATACTCCTGAGGCTGTTGCCATCAGCGCCTGTTCTTAATGTTGGCCCTGGAAGGCTTGATGGATGCATTGACACTGCTTAGCCACCTGCCCCAGGATGCTTCTGTCTTCCCAGACCCCATGTCACTGCCCTGGCTGTTAGGTCTCCAGTTCTGGAGGGACTTCTGTCTTCCAGGACAAGGGAGAAAGCTGGGGGTAGTCTGGAAGCCATGTCCTTATTGCCGCGACCTGTGGCGAAAGCTCAGTGCTTCTCCCTCTGCCTCAGGGCTGTGCTCTTCATCTCCATCTCTGAGGCCTTCTTTTCTGCCTGCCTGGTTTGCTGGGAGCTGAGAATGGGGCTAGTCAGGGTCAGCCAGGAAGGGGGAGATTCGAGCTCGTGTCCCTTTCTTTGTGCCTTCACCAGAAATCTGAGGGATCCACACCTCCAGGGCCTTGCCTCTAAGAAGCAGAGAGTCCTGGGAGAAAGGCCTGGGCTCTACCCAGGCCGGGCACTGCCATGCCCAATGATATCTGTCTCAGTGAGAAGGACTGGGCAGACCATCCAGGTGGAATGGGAGCAGGGAGGGATAGGAACCTTGGGGTGATGCTGTGGTGGCAACCCATGACAAGCCGATGGGAGGAGACAAGGATTCCAAGGGAAAATGTGTCCCAAGACCTTGCCCTTAGAAGGGGCTGTGGATGTTGGAGATGGCTCTGGACAGGAGGCAGGCTCGCCTCTCTCGTCGTTCTTGCTCCTCCCTTCTGTGCCGTGGGCTCTCGGGCTCCCTCCTGCCTGGACTTTGGGTTCCCTTCATGGATCTCTATCCTAATCTGCCCTCCCCCGCCCTGCGCCAAGGTAGCTGTCTGTCCTGACTCTCCCTGAGTGTCCCCTTCCCCTCACTCTCACTCATCTCTGTGATTCTTTCTTTGCAATCAGGAGGGAAAATGCTGACAAAGTCAACTCCCGTTGTCATGGCAACCACAGCCCTAATTATTGTATGCAGCCCTGTTCTCTCCAAGAAGGCCTTTGGGAAGGATGAGGGGTGGAGAAACCCTCTTCCCCTCCGCCCATGTAGACCCCCAGAGGCGCCCCTGTGGCTTGGTTCTTCACTAAGTGCTCCCTACCATGAGGCATCCTGACCCCTTGCTCCCATCCTGCAGCCTCAGGTCTGGCATCTCATCATGTCACCTTCTAGAAATAAAAAGCATAACATGTGGCATCTGGTCTTAGGGAGTAGTGCTGTTTAGTGTACTATGCAAGAGGGGAAATGGAGGTCTAAGGTCACCCAGCAGGTGGTGAGAGAGCTGGGTCTCTGCCCTGGGCCGTGCCCTATGCTGTCCCACACCTCAGAAAATGACAGTGGGGCCTGCTGAAATACTTGGAACCCTCTCTTTCCCACCCCTCCTATCACTCCCCCCCCTACCCCCAGAACACAGATGACCTCCTGGTGGCCTCAGCTGAGTGTCCAAGTGATGACGAGGACCTGGAGGAGTGTGAGCCAAGTACCGGTGAGTGCCTTTCCCCCCTCCCCTGCCCCGGGGCCCCTGAGAAGCTGCTGGAGAGAGGCAACTGTCCCTGCCACCTGGCCTTAGCCCAGGACCTGCTGCAAGCCTTAGATCTCTGATAACCCCCGCCCCTCCTAATGGTCCCCCAAACCTCTCAGGTGCCCTTTGCCAGGTACCTTTTGGAATCTCATTCCTAAGAAGTAGTGAAGACCTTAGTGTGGGGTCCTGGCGTTGAGAACCACAGGTGTCTAGGAGGGAAAGTGAGAGAATTTCCCCTAGAAAGATCGTTAACTGTTACTCCCACGAGTCCTGGAGTGGAAGGTAGAGAACTACAGCTTCCATTAGCTGTCAGTCCAGAACTGCAACTCTCATCAGCCCCAAGGCCTGGCGCTCTCTGGGTCACTCACAGAGTCTTTGTAGAGTCTCGGCTGGATCTTGATCCTTCTTCATGTTTAGTCTCAGGGATGCGTCTGGTCCTCTGATCTAAAAGTCCCGAGGGTAGTTACTTCCAGGAGGCCAGGCAAGGCCAGCAACTCAGTGTCTGGCATGTACTGGGTGGAAGGTGCTTCCTAGGCAAGGCATAGGTCCCCTTGGGAGATTCCAGTGGGGGAGCTACTTAGGAAAGCAGGGCAGGAAGGGAGGGTTCTCAAGATGAGGGTGGGTATCTTTGAACCTCTGCTTGTTGCTATAAGCTAGGGCCCAGTGTGCAGTTGCAGAGTGACCTGGCAAAGCAGAGGTGGGCCTTTCCTGCTAGCTGAGAGGGTGGGAATGGCATGGTGTGGTGGTGCTGGGGTCTTATCTGAGCAGGTTCCTTGGCAGTTAAGAGGAGCGAGGGGCCAGGACTGACACTTGAGGCTGGCTGTGGAAATGGAGAGAGGACTGGACAAGGCCCTGATTTCCCAGCAGAGAAGCATAGGCCTTCTTGGCAGCCCAGATGAACCTGCGAGAGTGGAGGGATGGCCCATATCTCTCATTTGGCTTCCCAGAAACCTTTGCCATTACTGTGTAGCAGTGGCATGTAGGCTGTGTGTACCGGTAGGCTGGAGGTTGGGGCATGTGCTGCAGGCCGGGGGATGGAGGTCACGAGATGGGCACTGTGCTCTATCTAGTACATCCTATGAATCTTTCTGAGCTAGGGAGCTGCAGCACCACAAGAGACTTTCAAACTGGGGGCAGGCTGTCACCCTGGATATAGTGGGAACAGAGCAGGAAGAGAGCAGGACTTCAGTGTGGACATGGGTTAGAGGGAGGGAGGACCAAGTGCATACTGGAGCCCCCAGAGGGAGCCACCCAAATCTACAGGCTCTCCCTCAGAGCTGGACCTCTCACTGAAAGGCTTAAAGGTGGTCCTCATTGTCATGGGGGGGAGGCCAGGCAATGGCTGAGATGACCCTAGGGTCCCTGGTCTGGTCCTTCCCCTTCCAACCTCTCTAGCCAGAGCCTTTCCCAGGAGCAAGGAGGCAAGGAGGCTTTTCCCTAGTAAAGGGATAGTCCTTTGCCTCTGGAAGTCAGTGTTTGAGTTAGAGTTGTCTCTTAGTTACTTTCTCGTGGCTGAGACTCAGTACCTGACATCCACAACTTAGGGAAGAAAGATTTATTTTAGCTCACACTTTCAGAAAGGTCACAGTCCATTCACAGGTGGGTGGCTGCAAAATGATAGAAGAAGCACATGGCAGGGCCACAGCTAGAGCTGGACCTGGAGCTCCTGGGGCAGAGATGCTTACCACATGGTGGCACAGAGCAAGACGGAGAGGAAGGGCAGAACCAGCACACGCCCCTCTAGGTCAAGCCCTGAGCACCTGCCCCCTTCCTGCCAGGCCCCCCTCCCAACCCTACACAGTATCCATAGGAACATGAGGCTTTTTGGGGGCACTTCAGATCTAAACCACCACATTCTGCTCCTGGCTCCCAAAAGACTCATGGCCACCTCCTTAAGCAAAATGTAATTTGTCCTTTTCCAAGAGTTGCTAAAGTCCCAATAGTTCCAGCACTGCTAAAGTCCACGTCCACAGTCTCCTCTGAGACTCAAGGCAAACTCAGCTGTGATCGCCTGTTAAAACCAAAGAGTTAAGCACTTCCAATGGGAAATGGCACAGGATAAACATTTCTATTCCAAAAGGGAGGAATAAGGGGATAAAAGGCATTAAACCCAGCAGGGCAAGGGTTAAATCTTATAGTCCCAGGTAGAGCAGCACCTGGAGTAAATTGCCCCCTCCTGTCCTTACAGCATTACAGCAGGCTGCAATTTCCATCTTCTCTCTACTTACTGCTGGCAGCTTTCCTCAGCCAGTGATCCATGTTCGTGGCTTTTCCAAATTTCTGGGTTCTCCACTGCACCTTTGGCCTCTTCTTTAGAACTTCACACATTGCTCTCCCAGGGGCACACTGCCTTGGCCGCCAAGTTCTTCCTCTAAAATCTGGGGAGAAGCTTCCATGAACTCCCAACTCCAACACTTTGCAAGCCTGTAAAACTTAGATTGCATGGATGTTGCCAAGGTTTACCGCTGGCTTGAGCAGTAGCCTGGCCCCCTTGGACAAATGCTGTAGAAGTCTCTGAGTTCTTAGATGGTTGAACTCCAGGCCACTGAACTCTAAAAGACATTTTTCCTTTGGCCAGGTGGTACACTTCTCAGAGCAGTCTTTGGCCTCTTCACCCTTGAGCTGGTGAAGGGAGGGGTCTTGCTGACTATGGAAATGCCCTCCAGGCATCTTTCTTATCACGACGGTGCTTCTTTTTAATGTTAATTTCTTTAACTTCCTTGTGCTCTGTAGCCCCACACTGCAGGTTGTTTTGGCCTGGCATTGCAAGCCTTTGATGTAATTTTTCTCCCCAGTTTTATCCTGTCTTTCGCCCTAGAGCTGGCTAAAAGCCTCAAACTGCAGCCATATGACTGAAATCCGTCTTGAGATTTCCTCCACCAGAGTAAGCAGTCCACCACCCTTACTCTCAGCTTCAGGCAAAGTCTCTGTACAAGGACAAGAGCAAAATGCCTACAAACTTTTTGCCAGAGCGTAGCATGTGTGATTTTTAGGCTACTTGCTGGTACAGTCCTCCTTCCAATCTGAAACTTCTTGAGCCTGGCCTTTCCAATCCACACTCCTGTCAGCGTTCTGAATTTCTGAGCTCTGACCAGAATGTCCCATCAAGCTCGGCTCAGAGCACTCCGAGGCTTCTCTAGCTGGCATCCTCACACCTTTCCAAATTCCTCCCGCAAACTAGTTCAAAAGGCTTCCAAACCACATGGTCAGGTAAAGTCACAGCAATGACCCCACTTCTCTGGTATCAGTTTCTGTCTTAGTTACTTACTTGTCACTGTGACTCAGTACTCGGTATCCACAACTTACGGAGGAAAGATTTATTGTAGCTTACAGTTTCAGGAGGTCACAGTCCATTCACAGGTGGGCGGCTGAAAAATGATAGAAGCATATGGCAGGGATGAAGCAGGGGCAGGGCCAGAGCTCCAGCGGCAAAGATCCTTTTATCCTGGTGGAAGAGCGAGACTGCCAGGAAGGGTGGAACCAGCACATGCTCCTCCAGGCCCAGCCCCAAGCACCTGCCCCTTCCAGCCAGGCCCCGCCTCCCAACCCTACACGGTATCCATAGGAACATGAGGCTTTGGGAGGACACTCCAGATTCAGTCCACCACCCGGTCTGACTAGAAGCAGTGGCTGCTCAGGGACCAAATCCAGGGTGTCTGCCTCTCCCGTTTTTCAGATCATTGTACCTGGATATATGTGTGGGCTGGGATTCAGCTCTGCTTGCCCTGCTCATCTTTCCACCCTTTTCTTGACCTTGGGCCCCTCCACAGACCCAGGCTCCATATCTCCTCCCCTGCTTGGTGAGGCCACCATTGAGCACAGTTTACGTGAGGTTGGAGCCCAGCCAAAGAAAGATATTGTTAAAAGTCCTTTAACATGGGGGCATGACCTCTAGTGGACAATGTGACCTACCACCCCTCTTCTCCCAGCAGGCCTGCCACTCATATTGTGTTTGGGGTCTGACCCCTGTAGGAATCTGGCGTTGCGCCCTCTGAGACACCTAGGAAGAGTGCACAGAGGCCCAGGCCCACAGAAGCACACATTCATGAGCACTCAACTGTGCTGTGACCAGAGGCACACACACACACTTTTATAGACCTGATGTCCCCTCTTCTGCACACATACATATGTTAAATGTAGATGAGTATACCATTCATGCCCAGGCCCATAGACACACTTGTGTGCTCAGGCCCTCGAAGCCCATACAACAGCTATACACTTGTTAGGATCTTAGATGCTCAAATCTGTTTATACATGCATAACATCTCATGAAGTCAGGCACAGGTACTCAGAGCTACTGTATGCTGTAGTGTGTGTTTAGAGCTCCAGAAGTACAGGGTGCTCAGACTCACAGGGTTCATCTGCTCAGACCAAAAGCTCGTACTTACATATCTGCTCAGCCACATAAAAGTGCACATATAGGCAGACACTATTTTAAACCCAGCAAGTCCTATGCTCATAGCTATGTGTACATGCATGCTAGAACTTGCGGAGGTGACTCACAATACTCAGGTCTGTTGATATACACGCCAAGTGCTCAGAATCATGCATAAATACTCAGACCTTTTAGAATCACTCATGTATTTCAGATGTGTGAGACACATGTGCATTCTGATCATAGCATGTGCACACTTATGCTCATACCCACTGAGGCTCTGCCTTTACAGATCTTTGGATTCTCAGAATTGCACATCCTTGCTCAGCTTACACAGACACAGGTGTATATGAACAGATCTACTCATGTAACACGTGTGTAGACCATGTGATCCCATACGTGTGTTTAGCTTACAGCTGCTTGTGCATGTTTCAGAATGACAGACCAGGCATGTGATGCAGTATGTTCAGGCTTATTGCAACATGTGTATACTGCTTACCTTTGCCTGGGTTTGCAGAGGTTGTGTTACAGCTCTATGCAAGAATACTGCTCACCAAGATCACACATACGTCTGCATGTACTTGGTGCATCAGTGTGTGTGTTTATCTCCCCAGCGTGTCCCTCACCTACAGATTAAGGGACACATGTGCACTGGCATGCCTGAGGCTGCATATGTGCACATTTTCAGAGGAGGCAGTGTGTGCTCAGTCCCAGAGGCCCATGCTCATGCATACATATGCTCAGCCTTACACAACTGCATCCTTGTCCCAGTGCTCCCATGACAGAAGACCCTCAGTGGCCCACCCCAGCTCATTCCTATGGAGTTCTAGTCACACTCATATGCTCAACACAATCAGGCCCCTTGAGGCATGTACTCCGTCTTATGATAGTGTACATGGATACACACGTCACCCCCAGAAACATACTTGTTGGTATCTAATCACAGAAGTCTATGCATACATGCTGAAACTCACAGAAATACAAATACCTATGCTCAGATCCCCAGAGGCACACACGCACGCGTGCAAACACACACTTTCTGAAGTCTGTATCAGCCACATAGGTGCTTACAGCTAAGGGTGCAATCTTGTGCTCAGTGGTAGTCATGCAGTGGCACACAGAGGGGCACACGGTACCCTCAGATCTGCAGGCACACACACACCTATTCAGACCTGACCCACTATATCGTACATGGCTGTATGTTCTCTCTTAAAGTGAGTACTCAACCATTCAGACCTATAAGGTCATGCTTACATGTGCAGAGCCATCGAGATCACATAGGCACATGCATACACAGACCTAGGATGGTCTACACATGTGTGGAGGAACTTGGAGCCTCAGATTCACAGAGGCCCACATGTGTTCAGATGTGGTGGCCTCCTGCACTTAATCCACATGCACCCTTTTGAGGCATCACTCCGTGCACACATACGTGAGAACTTTGGAGTCATGCACAGAGTTCATTTCACAGGGACACACACATTTGTTCAGGCCCACAGAAATGCAAATGTGCTCAGATTCCCAGAGGCTCTGAAAGTGACGCTAGTAGTGATAACAGACAAACTAACTGCACAACATCTGTGTTTGAATACACAGAAATGCATGTGTCTCTCACCTACATTATAAACAGGTACTCCTGATTGGTGGGGAGCTCTTCTCCAGTGATGACTCAGGGCCTGGTCTCCTGTCTGTGGCCCTACCATCTTTTACTTGTGATCTCCTGAGTAGTGGGAAAGGGGACGGGCACTTAGTCAGGAAGGTGAGGCGCTCACAAGCCAAGCCCGAGGGTAGTGTGCATCCTGCCCACATTCTGCTGTTGTGATCTCAGTCATGGGACAACAGCTTTGCTTTAAGGAAGTGTGGAAGGAAGAGATTTTGGGACGAGCTAGCAAATTACTTGCCATGGTCAGGCCTTCAGGGTCATCAAGAATCTGTTTCATTCTTCCTCCTGTCCTAGAAGAAACTCACTATTCACCAAGGCATGCAGTCCAGAGTCCCTCCCAGAGAGGGCATTTGTCCCAAAACAGGATCTTTGGGGGACAGTAGTTGGCAACACATATGTAGCCTGGAAACCTATGAGCTACAGGCTAATTTATCACACTACCCTACAGCCCAGCACCGACCTATGATGCCGTGCTGGGGCAGAGATAGCCACCTCAGTGCCACCTCCCATTAAAAAAGAGAGAATGGATTCCACATAGCATCTCCCAGCTTGTACTTCGGGACAGACTGATGCACACAAAGCGTGTGTGCTCATGCAGGGAGGAGACCCGGTAGGGCAGGTGGGTGGCAAACCCTGCCTCTGCTCTCTGGGAGGGTCCCCTCTACCTTGCCTGAGCCCTGCCCTGCTTGCCGGGGAGCTCTTCCCATCCTTCACCGTGGCAGCAGGTGAGTGTCAAAAGGAACATTCTGCTTGGGCACATGCTAATGCTGGCAGCCCACTCCCCCTCGTGTGCCTTTTGGGGTATGGGGTGACTATAAGGCTCAGACAGTCATAATGACCAAACCATCACTCCTGTCTTGGCTCAGTTGTCAAGCTCATGGCTCTTGTTTTTCTTCCCTATGTGGGGAGGGGAAGCCACATCCTGATGTGACCCATGAGCACGCCTGAGCCCTTTATTCAGCTGGGAAGTTTCCTGGGCTGGTCGTTAGTCCTGTGAAGTCTTGTTGCTGTTTGAGGTTGGAAGCCCTGGCTTCACTCACTCTTGTTTGACCCACGTTTCCTTTCCTGCTTACAAGTGAGCTAGTTCTTGCTGAAGTTTGCCCCCATGTAACACTTTGCTAAGAGTAGGAATGTAAAAGCTGCCATAATACCTGGATGCTTTCCCAGGCCTTGCCTCAGCGCCTCGGCCTCAGAAGGTGCGGAGCCTGCTCTCTGTTTGTCTCAGCCTAGGTTTGTACCAAATGATTTATCCCTGCATTACATAGGTCTTCATCTTATCAGGCTTTTTGTCCTTTCATTGGCTTGTCAGCCATGTGCCATACAGTTTTATTATCCTGACACCCAGTTTGACCTGGTGATGCATGCCTGTAATCCCAGCGCTCTGGAAGGCTGAGGGAGTAGAACTGCAAATTTGAGCTCAGCCTGGACAACTTAGTTGTCTGGCTAGACCCTGTCTTAAAAATAAAGCTAAAAAGTGGGCTAGGGATATGGCTCATGTGAAGGTCCCGGAGCCAATCCCCATACCACCACACGTAGACACACACACACACACACACACACACACACACACACACACACACACACACACACAGATATATATACACAGTTATTTCTGTAATAGATAATCCTCAAATGTCAGTGGTTAACTCAAAAGAAGTTTCTCACTCAGGTGCACCCTGCTGGTCCTCTCTGTCTGCAGGTCGCTCTCTCCCAAGGACGTGTCAGAACTCCCCACTCCTTTTATCTGTGACTCCTCCATCTTCCACAAGGGCACTGCAGCAGAGAGAACCTTGGAGACTAGCACACAGGAGGCTGTCAGGGCCTTATATTCACAGAGGCCACTACTCAGGGCATGCAGCTGTGCCCAATTTCAGTGGACACTGGGAATTGTAGTCCAGCTGCCCCGGAGAGGGAGGAACCGAATTTGTTAAATGACACGTTCACAGGGATACAGATACTTCCTGTCCTCATGGCCACGGTGGTACCCTTGTATGTTCTCAGGGTCACATTCATGCATTTACACATGTACAGAGAGCCTGAGTCCAGGCTCAGGCTGGCAGACACATGCCAGGGCTAGTGTCCACTGGCAGGCAAACACATCTCACTGCCATGCGCACCCACATCTCAGGTCACATTTGTACAAATGTGCTCAGGGTACAGAAACAGACTTTCAGGTGTGTGCACCCTCTTGATGCACCTCATCGTTTCTAGCCCGTAAGCCACTCTGGCCTGACCTTGGCCATGCTGATGGTTCAGGGTGGGGAGGGGCACTGTCCTTAAAGCCCCTTGCAGGAGTGTGAGTTGTTTTCTTCTCAAATAGGTAAGGGCCAAAATTAAACCAGTGCTCTGCTGGCCCAGACATTTGTCCCAGGCCCTGGAGCAGGGCTGGATCCACCTGGGAGAAGAAGTGGCTTTTTCTAATGTTGCACGGAATTGTTACTTGCTAAGCTCTGCTCCTGCAAGGCTGTAACTGTGCAAGGGGTGACCTTTTTCCCAATCTACGCAAAATGTCTTGTGGGTGAGTGGCCTCCCTGCCCCTCACATCCTGGGCAGGGGCCTTGCACAGGATGGTGACTTGCCAGTATACCAGCTG
Source organism: Ctenodactylus gundi (assembly GCA_004027205.1). Classification (NCBI taxonomy): domain Eukaryota; kingdom Metazoa; phylum Chordata; class Mammalia; order Rodentia; family Ctenodactylidae; genus Ctenodactylus; species Ctenodactylus gundi. The sequence goes on from PVKB01001394.1 coordinate 190,623, forward strand.
ATGGCTTAGTCTATGATACTCTTAACCTTGTTTCTTGACTCTCCCAAGGAGGTGGGCATATCTTGTTAGGGTGGGATTGGGGTTTGTAGGTAAATTTCTAGTCAGCCGTCTTCTGTGCGCTAAAGGTAGAAGAGTTTCAATGTGCTAGCCCCTTGTCCCCCAGAGGAGGACAGGGTGCTTGGGAATGGCTGGTAGTAGGATTCTTAGTCAGGATGGAATTCTCTAGCAAGTGTGCCTGATATATACCAAAAGTCTATTTTCTTAGGATGCAGAGGAACAGAAGTGGGTGAGTAGTATCTCTAAGCATGCACCGTATTTTCCAAATTCTACAGCTATCTGAAGTGAGGGAAGCCGGAGGCTGCCCTGGGTTCTGACTAGGCTCTGCTGGCTGCTCAGGGAATGCCTCCGAGGATGCACCCACAGTGTCGAACTGGACCCAGGCCCTTGGCACCTTGAGTCATCATGTCATCCCAGTGGCAGTTGGACTTTACCCAGGGAGGAGGCTTTGAGGAGTCCTCCTCTTCTAGATCCTGTGGGCTTCTCACCTTGACAGGCAGGCTCTCTTCATCCTTCATGAACCAGCACACACTGTCCAAGGAAGGACCAGGAAAGCCCAGTACCTTCTGTTGCACATGGCTTGAGTGCCCCAGAATCCCAGCCAGACCAAGTGCAGATGGGGAAAGAAAGTATCTCAGAGAGGATGTGGAATGTAGGACGCAAGGAGGAACTTAAGTGTGAGGGACAAAGCTGTCACGTAAAGGGGCAGTGAAGGGAAGTTATGACGGTATGGGAGTCATGGGGTGGGGAGCGGGGGACAAGTTGTCCCCAGAGATGTGCATCTAAGCCTTGGGCAGGCCTAGAGAGCTCGGAGGAGCTAGGACTGCTGCAAAGGGCAGTTGCGCAGACATGGAGTCTTGGAGGTTCTGGGCCTGGGTTGGAGGAACAAGGAATCCAATGTGTCCCAAGGACCAGTGACTGGGGAGAATGGTTTGGGGTGGGAGGGCTCAGCCTAGGAAGGACTCGTGTCCAAGATCTGAAGTCCCCACCTCCCCTTACATTGCTGGAGGATACAGATTAGCAGAAAGCCAAAGTCGAAGCTCTGAGGAGCCCTCTGGGGCAGGATGTGTCCCCAGCAAGGACTTCTGGGTCTGGCCCTGCACTCTTTGAGTCTGGCAGTTCACTGGGACCCAACTATAGCCCCACTGTGGTTGAGGGTCATAAGGCAACTTAGGGCAAGCCTTGGCTCCCAAGTTCCTAAGAGTATCTGGTTGTCAGCCTAAGATAGAAGGTGGGGCTGGCAGAGGATGGGAGAGGAACTCATGGAGCAAGGTACGTACCAGGTTGAGTTAAGCAGTGCCTGCTGCCAGAGAGGGAGGTTGTGCAGAGCTTAACTGCTCAGGTCTGTGAGAGAGCTCCTACTATTTCCCCAGATGAGTAGAGTGACTTGGGTCAGAAGAAATGCCCAAGGAATATTTTCCCTTTCCTGTGGAAAAGCATAATGACCCCCAGCTCTGTGCCAGGCCCACTGCTGGGTGGCAGAGAGAGTGGCAGATGGGTCTTGGATCTTTGGGCCTTCACTGGCAGTGAGTCCAAACCCTCACCTCTAGCACAGAGCAGGGGACAGGGTGTCAGAGACAGCAGAGACAGAGAAATTCTCTGGAGTCTGCTGGAAAAAGTGTTCTTTGGCTAGACTCTGAAGGTGAGTGAGATATCTGGGGAACACATTCTGACCAGAAGACAGAGGTCAGGCAGGTGGCAGGTACATGGGCCAGCAGGGAGGACCAAGATGAGCGCAGGGTCCATGCAAGGAGGCGATTCTGTCATGATGGGTCCCAGGAAGCCACTACTTGAGGGCCTGCCTGCTCTCATCCTGCAGGCTATAACCTGAACTTGCCCTTTACTTAGCGGTGAGGTTGTGTCTTTCGGTGGGTGTGGGGCTCAGGTGGGGGTGGAAGGACATATTATGTTTTTTTATAGGCTGGAGAGACCACAGAGCCAGGCCTTGGCCTCGACCCGGTCCTGAATTCACTACCCTACCTTTACTTGTGGGGAAACTGAGGCCAGGGGGAAAGGGAACTTGCCCACTGTCACATGGGAGTTCAGTGACATAATAGGTGTACGGTTTCCCGGGTTGGTGTTTAAGCCAGTAGTCTAGCCCTGGCAGCCTACCGAGGCATGAGGATGATGATTCATATTTTCCTGGCTTCTGAGACCTGGCTCTTCCCTGGGCTGGGGGCCACAGAGAGGATTGGGCAGCCCATTCTATCATCTTGCCTGACACTGACACTGGTGACCTTGGAAAGTCCTGCCCGCCCCAGGCCTCAGCATCTGCCCCCACTGAAAGGCAGAATTGGAGACTCAGCTGGACAAAGCATACATCTCTGTTCTTGTCTCAGCTTTTCATTGTGGCTGGACCCATATAGGGGCCCTGGGGCTCTGACTTTTGGAGTCAGTGGGAGATTTGAGCCTAGTGGGAAGAGTAGCCTGGGAAGCTCTGCTAGGTTTCCAATTCTGTGGCAAGGTCCTGGGTACAGCCACTGGTGTGGCCGAGGAGGCCTCTGTGGCACTGATACAGCTGGTGGTGGGTGTCCATAGAGGTGTGTGAGCAGTGGCACTCATGAGAGGCCTGAGTGTGGGAGGAGCAGGAGAAGAGGTGCCACGATATGAAGATGAAACCAGGTTGGCTTGTCTGTTGGGGGTCTGCAGGGGGCTAGATCTAGCAGTGGAGGTCCTGGGATGCTTTCCTTGGGGGGGTGGGGTGGGGGCTTGTGTGCATGCCCTGCAGAGACCAGGGAGAGGTACTTAGGTGTGAGTGAGGCTTAGGCTGTACTGGAGGGAGAACCAGAGGGGAAGCCTCTTGTCCCCACTAGGCCCAGAAGTATCCTCTCCAGGAGGAATCAACCCTCTCCAGCCACCTAGAGCCTGGCTCCAGCTCCCTTCTACCAGAGGTCAGTGGGTTGCAGCATTTTGGTTTGAGAGGAGGCCCAGCAAGCTGATGGGAGTTAGAGTTGTTGACCCAGGGGCTGATGAGAATTGTAGTTCATGCCCTTTCAAAGGGTAATGGGAGTTGTATTCTCTCCCTTTGGGGGCTGATGGGAACTGCAGTTTCTGCCCAGGAACTCCTATTATCAGATCTAGAGATAAGACTTGCCCCCTTCAAGACCTTTTCCACTAGCTCCCCTGGGCCCTATTTTAGCAAGTGCATCCCTCCCAGATGGCTGTGTATGTGTTTTCTTTTCTTTTTTTGCTTTCTTCTTCTTTTTGTTTTATTATTGATTTAACAATAATAAGAAGGCCAAAGGCAGTCAAGCCTTGGCCAGGTCCTGGTGGTCCATGGGGGTTCTGGGGAGGGGGTGGGGGGCAGTCACTGGGGGTCAGAGGTGGAGGGTAAAGAAAGAAAATTGGGGAGAGTGGTTTAGCTCAGGAATCATGTGACCGCTTCCCTCACTTGCTCCCAGCCTTTACCCACTCCCTGCCTCTCACTGCCCTTCCCAGATGCCTGTGAGACAGGATCCTCCTCCAGTGTGTTTGACTCCTGCCCACTTTCCTCATGGGCCTCCCCCTTCTCCTCCAGTGCCTCCTTTTCTGTGGCCAACCAACCCGCAAGGCCCCTTCCCATGGCTAGCCCTTCCTGAGACCCTCACCCACACAGCAGCTCCTACATGGTGTCCCCTCCTGCCCGTCCTTTCCAAGGCTTCTTCCCCTGATCCCCCCCTTACCCCAAACACTGATACTAAGTACAGTGGTAGCAACTCCTCAGGTCCAGCCTACAAATTTCAGCTTTGTGTTTAATGGGGAGAGGGCCGAGAGAGGGAGGAGAGAGAGGCTGCAGGAGGAAGCAAGTTGTTCAGGGAAAGAAGAGTGAGGGAGGGAGTTACCAAACAGATAGAAAACGTTGTTCGGAAAAGTTGTTTTTTCTTATTTTTTTCCGGGAGAACCCGCTTACACAGCTCTGTTTGTAATTTTTTTCTTCATGCTAAAATCACACGGCCTATTTGTTGATGTAAGTTGCCTGAATTCCGTGGTATGCTATCTTCTTTTTTAAAACAAAAGCAAAAAAAAAAAGCAAAAAATATCTAGAAAAACCCTAAAAGATATTGTTGTTAGGTTTGTTTAAATGCTGCTGTTGTATCTGTTTTTAAAGCCTTAAACCAGTAGAGTTTTTTATTTTTTTCCATTTCTTTTCTATTTCCTTTCCTTTCTGTTCCTTTTGGTTTCTTAAGACAAACGAAAGACCAAAATCCAAAGAGTCACAGAGCCCGTGCGTGGGGTGCCCAGGGCATCCAGCGCTGCTGCTTAAAGCGCAGTGCTCCGGCTGGCTGGCGGTGGGCCTGGCCCGCTCTAGTCTCCGCCAAAGCCAATTGGAACCGATTGGGTGTGTGAGGCTGTTGTTTCTCTCTCTGTGCCGGCCCCCCAAGCCCCGGCCCCCGCTGACGCCCTGTCTTTTCTCTTCTCTTTCTTGTTCTAGGAGGAGAGTTAATATTGCCCATTATCACGGAGGACTCCTTAGATCCCCCTCCCGTGGCCACCCGGTCCCCCTTCGTGCCCCCACCCCCCACCTTCTACCCCTTCCTCACTGGCGTGGGTGCCACCCAAGACACGCTGCCCCCGCCCGCGGCGCGCCGCCCGCCCTCCGGGGGCCCGTGCCAGGCCGAGCGGGACGACAGCGACTGCGAGGAGCCCATGGAGGCCTCGGGCTTTGCCTCCGGGGAGGTCTTTGATTCCAGCCTCCCCCCCACGGACGACGAGGACTTTTACACCACCTTTCCCCTGGTCACGGACCGCACTACCCTTCTCTCACCCCGCAAACCCGCTCCCCGGCCCAACCTCAGGACAGATGGGGCCACAGGTGCCCCCGGGGTGCTGCTCACCCCGTCTGCCGCAGCCCCCAATCTGCCGGCAGGCAAAATGAACCACCGAGACCCATTGCAGCCCCTGCTGGAGAACCCACCTCTGGGGCCGGGGGGCCCCACCGCCTTCGAGCCTCGGAGGCCCCCTCCCCTGCGGCCCGGTGTGACCTCGGCCCCCGGCTTCCCCCATCTGCCCACAGCCAACCCCACGGGGCCTGGGGAGCGCGGCCCGCCCGGCGCGGTGGAGGTGATCCGGGAGTCCAGCAGCACCACGGGCATGGTGGTGGGCATCGTGGCGGCGGCGGCGCTGTGCATCCTCATCCTCCTGTACGCCATGTACAAGTACCGCAACCGCGACGAGGGCTCGTACCAGGTGGACCAGAGCCGGAACTACATCAGTAACTCGGCCCAGAGCAATGGGGCGGTGGTGAAGGAGAAGGCCCCCGCCGCGCCCAAGACGCCCAGCAAGGCCAAGAAGAACAAAGACAAGGAGTACTACGTGTGAGCCCCCCGCGGCGCCCACCGCGCCCACTGCCAGCGGCCCCTCCCGGGAGGGCCCGGGAGGGTGCAGCCTTCTCCCCGCCTGCCGTGGGCCTGGGGACCCTCTCCTCGGCTGCCTCAGGCTTTCTCAGAAGAGGAAACGCAAAAAAGAAAGGAAGAAATGGAGTAACTCGCGCTCGTCCCCTTCCTCCTGCCGCCCAAGGAGCACCTCACTGTCAGTCCTGGGCTGTCCGTCCCTCCAGGCTCCGCGCCAGCCTGGAAGGGCATGTGCTCACAGCCCTGGATTGATTTATTTTTTTAAGGGGGTAGTTTTATTTTGGTGGGGTTGGGTGGGAAGGAAGGTTGGGGTTTTGTAAAGTGTCCGCTACGTCCTGTCCATTGCCCTTGACTTTCCTTCTTTCTCCCTGCGTCCCTCTTGCCTTCCTTCCCTTTCCAGCCCTCCGGCCCCCGCCCCGGGCTTGCTCTGCCTTTCTGTCCCTCCCTCCCACCTTCCTCACTTTTTTATTTTTATTTTTTATTTTTATTTTGTACGTGTATGCATCTGGTTTCTCCCTTTCCTTCCTTTGGGCAGGAGAAGGGTGGGCGGGGGCCTGGAGCAGCCCAGTGGGTGGGTGGGGAGTGGCCAGGCAGTGGGCTTGTCCCTGAGTGTCCTACCTCCCTTCGCCAGGAGAGGCGCCTGCTGGCTGCCCAGGGAAGGAGTGCAGGCCTGGCTCAGCCCTGTTCTGCGCGCCGCCGGGCAACGTGCATTGCTGGGGAAGCTGCTGGAGGAGTGGGGGTGGGGGGTGGGGGGAGGGGAAAGGCAAAGGCAAATGCAGATATATATTAAAGACAAATAATCTAGATACTAAGAGCAGCGGCCTGTGGCACCTGCTGGGCGCAGGCACAGGAACGGGAGGGAGCAAGGCAGCGTCTGCGAACTGCTGGGGTCACCTCTGGGCCTACAGGCTCCCTGCTCCCCCAGTTTTTTTTTCTCTCTTTGTTAACAAATGTGTCTGAGTCTTGGAAAACACCCCAACCCCGGAAATGTGTGGGAAAAAGAAAACAAAACTTTCCAAATTCCAACAGTCCTGTGCAGTTTGTTCGGGGTAGATGCTGTTAAGACCCTGATGGCTGGGCATGAAGCCCATGTGGGGGCTCCTGTAGGCTTGCAAGTTGCCCTGGACTTGAGCTGAGCATAGTTTTGTGCTCCTGGGGCAGCACATATCCCTCTCAGGTCCCTGCTGAGCCAGGGAGAGAGCAGGAGAGACCCGCAGGCTTGTGAGCCATGGCTGGTCTCCGGTAGTGGTTCTGCAGACTGGCTTCTCAGAGGCATTTGTCCTGTTGCCCCAGAGACCCTATATTGCCCACACCTGTGAAGCTTTGTGTACCAGGCTCCCATGCTACCTGGCTTTGCAAGGTGGGCCAGTTCTGGGTTATGACAGCGTCTGTGGGTGTTACAAGGTCTAAGGGAGGAGTGGGCTGGGTCTAAGCTGCATTCTGCTCTGTGTGCTTCAGAGTCTCTGCTCCTTCCCTTGTGCCACCAGCAGCCTGGGCTCTGGGGAAACCTCCTGTCCCTAAGTCCACCTGGCTGACTTTAGCAGCTTCTGGGATCAGGTGGCATAGAGCCAGGCTCTCAGCTTCCATGGGGTCCGCACCTGCATGGGGACATGAGGGGCTGTGTTGAGGGAATGGGCTTGGGCTTCTTGAGCTTTTCACATGTGAGGAACAGACTCAGGAGGTACAGTATCTATATGAAGACTTGAATATGTGGTGTCCTTGGGAAAGTATGGTGGGTCTGGATCCTAGGGCTGGTGGTGGTGGGTGGTCACGCCACTTGACACGTGGAACGTGACTCAGGCCTGACTCAGGCCTTGTCACTCAGGACTCCTCCCTCATTCACCTTGCTCTTGCACCTTCCCTGTGGTCAGTCTCGCCTCCCTTCCAGCTCTGTTTCTGGGGCCCTTGGCGCCTGTCATTCTTCATTGTCTCTTTTGTGGTGGGCAGCTCTGGCTACAGGGTAGCTTGTGCTTGATGCCTTTTCCAGACCAAGAGCCTGGCCTAGATTTGGGCCCAGAATCCTGGGTGCCTGTGGAGGACTATTCATTAGTAGGATGGCAGCCTCTGTCCATCTCCAAAGGTCCAGCCTGACCTCCTGTCTTCCTTGTCTTCACTTTATACTGGAAGGGGGCTCAGGTTTTGGGGACCCCCTCCCCCGCATGGTGCTCTCTCTGGCCTTTCAGAGAGCAGCTCCTATCCCTCCTTGCTTTCTGGGGCAGAGCCTTCAGCCCTGCCCATCTTTCAGCTGTTCCTAGTCTTGGAGCCTGAAGTCAGCATGAGGCCACCTCCCAATGGGGTCTGGAGAGGCCCTGGCTTGGGTCAGTGTTCCAGGGCACCTGTCCCCAGGCCGGTGACAGCCTCTGCACAAGGACAAAATTTACCTCGGGCTCCCGCTACCCCTGCGTCATTGATGAAGGAAAGTAGACAGGAGGTTGGGGTACAAGTGGGAAGGTAAACACCCTTACTTCTGAGGGTTAGAATGGCCCTGAATGCAGTGTAGCTCGGGAGTTGGATGGGTCTCTGTGGGACTCCGCCTCTTCCAGGTACGTAAGTTGGCTGAGAGCTGCTGTCCCTGAGGGGTTTCGTTGTAAAAGAACAGATTCCGGGGCCTGTCTGTTGGTTCAGCTTGCCCATCTGTGAGAGATGAGCATCTAAGGCTCGGCCTCGCTGTTCTGTGCATAGGAATTTGAATGTTTGAATGTGTCACCTTGGCCTAACCTGGAGTTCTCGGGGCTTGGCTTGCTAGGCAGGGACCCAAACAGCATCTGGGGATTGCTGAAATTCCGGGAACCAGTGCGGTCTTGGTGCTTTTTGAGTTGAAGCCCCACCTAGTCACCCAATCCTCCATAGAGGGAATATTAGCCTAGTCAGTGCTGGGGACCTTCTGGGGGGAATCGCCCTCTTGGAGGTGGCTCTAGTGCCCACAGTCTCAGCACTGTCCCACCTGGCATATCTTCCAGGGTGAGCTGTGGCCTGCCAGGAGGCACGAGAATGGACAGAGGGATCCTGAACCCCTTTCCTCACTCCCTGGTACCCAAGGCCTCTGCCTCCACAGGGATGTTGGTGTGTGCGGCTCCCACACCTAGTTCCCTTGGCCCCTCTAGGGTGGGATGCCCCAGCTGCATCAGAGATCAGGAGACCCTGCAGTGGACATTAAAAGGGGGTGTCCCTACGGGAGGCTTGCCACTTGGACAGGCAGCACCTGCCAGGTACCCACTTGGCTGTGGGTGATGCAGCTCTCTCCTAGGGTGGCCCTAGGCATTCAGCTCTGTCTAGTTAGTAGAGGGGTGACTTATGGCATAGGTACAAAGACCGGGTCCTGGAAGGTTATGACCACTTGGGAAGACCAGGAGTGAGGCCACTTGGAGGGACAGCATGACCTGCTTGGTGAGTTGCAGGGATACTTAGGGACAAAGGGAGCCATCTAGTCTCTGGACTCTGCCTCTGGAAGTTTCTGGATCTCCTGGGACCCCAAGAATGATGAACAAGTCTAAGAAAGGCAGCTACTCTCAGCCAGACAGAAGGTAGACGAAGGATGGAGACCAGGCATGTGCTGCTTGTCTTAGAGCACCTTTATAAACATAATCCCCACCTCTGCCCTTTTGCCCTAGGCGTAGTCCCTGAGGGTGGCCACAGGCAGGTGGCCACAGGACATGTTGACCCAGAAGCCAGCTCTGACAAAGGTTGTAGCTGACAAAGCGAGGCCCAGTTGGGGGCCAGGAGCAACTGTTTTCCCACTGACCTTCCTGTGCGGAGGTGTGGGTGTGTGCATGTGTGTATGCACGGGAGTACACATCTGTGTGTATGAGTGGGGGTGGCACAGCCCTTTGCTGAGGTGTCTGGCTGTAGGTGGGTCCAGAGACCCGTTGAGCGTGGTCCTGGGTGTTGCGAGCTGGTAGGGATCTGGCCAGAGTGAGCAGTCCTAGGGGTTCTGGCTCATTCTGGGAGACGTGACATCATGTGGCTGACCTTGGGAAGTGTCTCTGCACAGTGGTAGAGTGCACACACGTGTGTGTGTGTGTGTGTGTGTGTGTGCAGCCTGGGGAGTGAGGTGGTTGTGATTCTACCTCTTTGAGCAGCATCTCCTCACAGGGTTCAGGAAACTAAAATGTGTTGGTGCTTTGAGTAGCCTAGCAAGAGTGCCTGGGCTGCGATGAGATAGTCGCCTCTGCTGGCCCAGGGGAAGGAGAGGTGGCCCCAGGTTTCCCCTCACTGTCCTGGGCAGTTCCAGGGACTCCTCATTGGCAGCACTGAAGGGCAATCGTGCTTTGTCCCTTTCGTCACTCTTTGCTTCACCCTCATGTGAAAGTCCCTCTAGCTGGCTCTCCCTGTGCCCTCTGGGGACAGTCTGCTGGTGGGGAAGGAGATCACGCGTGGCTATGACTGTGGGTCCCGGAGGGAAGGCCTTGCCCTGGATCTGGGAGGCCCGGATGAGTGTCAAGTGTGAAGGTGGGGAGGAAACTTCAGGCAGATGATTGGGCTTGGCATGTGATGGGCTCGTGGCTAGTGTGGCCAGGGGCTGAAGTGGCTGGGCCAGGCTGCCCCAGGCCTTGGGTGCCACTGAGCGGCTGAGCCAGCTATTGTTTATTGGAGCCAGGGAGCCGCTGGCTTACTCCAAACCCTGAGGCAAGTGGAAGGTGGGACTGTGAGCAGGGAGAGGTGACCCCTGGCCTGGCCCCTCTCTGGGCAGCCGTGGTGGAGGGGGCCAGGGTGACAAGAACAGTGGTGTATAGGGTAGCCTCCTGCTAATCACACTGTCATTGGCTTCCTTTGTGTGGGGCAGGCTCATGACAGCAAGGGACACAGGGGAGTACAGCCCCAGGGCCCTGAGAGTGGAGGCCTTTGAGTGCCTCTGTGGTTTCTGGTGGAGAGAAGTAGCTGCCTCGCCTTTTTCCGTCACAGGCTCCAGGACACTAGAGTTGTGCAGACTTGAGGACGAAGGGCCCTGGCGTGCTGGGCGTGGCCTTCCTTGTGTCTCTGTTCAGGGTTGACACAGAGGGTGTATCTTTAGGGTGGCACAACCTCTGACCTGTTTCCACCCTGAGGACTTGGGGGATCCTGCTGCCTGCTCAGGACAGAGCCTCTTGAGCACATCATGGAGTGGGGTGGGCGGTGACAACTCTGTCGGCCACCTTGGGATTTTGTAGTAGCGTCTGGGGCCAGTGAGGACTCCAGTAACATCGGTCAACCCTTGGGCCTTTCCGGGCTTCTGCCTGGTTTCTCTCTAGGGGACGTGAGGGTAGCTGGGCCATTTGGGCCTTGTGTGATAGAAGATAAAGCTACACTGTCAGTGAAGGCTGCAGCCTGGGCTTCCACTTTGCCACAGATGTGCTCTATGACTCTGGGTCAATCCTACTTCTCTCTGGATCTGGACCTCACTTTCCCCTCTATTCTGTGAAGGGGAAGGGGTGCCCAGGCCACCTGAGGTCTTTGGAGGAAGTAAAATAAGGAAGGAAGCAGAGAGACAAGGGTCCCCAGGGCCCCTCCACTCACTGGTTCTGTACATCCTGGATGGTGTCGGGCAGTGGCAAGTTCCGGGTCTCAGGTAGAAGTAGCGCAGCCACGCCGCTCAGAATTGGCACTGCCCCATATATCGTCAGCGGCAGGGAAGGGCTGTAAATGCTCAGCAGCCGGACCAGAGGCCCCAGGATGGCTCCCCCTCGGGCTGCCACCTGGCACAGGCCCACTGCTGTCATTCTGCCAGGGTAGGTGCATGTGTGAGCAGCTGCCTTGCCTGCCTGACCCAGCCCACTTGACCCTGGGAGGCCCCCAGGGGTCAGGCCCAGGTTAAGGGCTTTGGTATACTTGGGCAGCCCTGATGCTACAAGGAAAGGAGACCCACAGTATACACACCCGAGTCCAGGGATGGAGCCAGGACAGCCTCACCTGAGCACAGTGGGGAAGAGCTCACCACTGGAGATGGATACACATGTGAAGGCGGCTCCCACAGCTCCCAGTCCCAGCACGGCCAGCGTGGAGCGCAGTGCCCCCATCTCTGTGGAGGGAGCCGGGTCACAAGGTTGGCAGCAGAGGTCTGGGTGCTGAAGGGAGCTTCCTTCACAGGGGGCTTCCCTGCACTCCAGGCCTGCCAAATGTCTGAGTGTTGCCTTCATCGGGGATCCCTGACCTATCCTATGCCCTAAGTGACTTCTGACCACACTTCTAATCGGCTCCCCACCAAGAGTTAGGCCTTGGGAGTCCTTCTCACCTTCCCTCCATTGTCTCTGCCTGAGATCCATCTTGTCTTCTGTGTCATGTCCCCGGACTTCATGGCTGCTCGTGGCCACCCAACCTGGCTGCTGCCCCTGTTCCCTGGCGGATCCCAGCAGCCACCTTCCTACCAAGGCCTTCTGGGCCCTCAGAAAAGGAACCCCAGGCTCTATTCTTGGTTCTGACCTGGGAGCCCTCCGCTGCGTCCCTGCACGCCCACCCTGGGGACTCCCACCCGGCACGCCTGGCTGCACTGCTCACCGTGGGGCACCAGCATGTTGGCCAAGATGCAGAGGCCAGGCAGCACCAGGGAGCCAGCCTGTGAGGGGCGGCGGCCCAGATGGCTCAGCAGCACCTTGGTGCCCACCTTCGTTGGGATGTCCACAACCCCGATGAGCATTTGGAGCAGGAAGATGTTGCTGCCCAGAGCCTGCAAGTCCAGGGCCAGGCCATAGAAAGTGAAGCCGAAGGCAAACCTGGGTGGGGGGAGATGTGGCAGGTGAGTGGGGTTGCGGAGGAGGAGCTGCTCTTTTCCTGTTCTCAGACCATGCTCCCCAAGCTTGCTTGCCAGAGGGGGCTCCCCTAGGGTTTGGCCAGTGGGGAGGCATTAGTGAGAACCAGCCGGTGGGAGAAGAGCCGGGTGGGATGAGACCAGGAGCCAAACTCTGTCTTGCCGCCCCAGCCTCTTCTGGGCAGGTCCTCCTGTGCCTCAGAGTTTTTGATCTTTGCCGGGTGGCCTGGGCTCCTGGGCTACGTCCGCAGCCTGGCCGCCTCCCTGGGCCTCCTGAAGAGGCTGGGTATGCCTGTCTACTGCTCCATGGATTCCCTCTTGTCTCATATGACTTTTCTTGCCCAGCATGACACTATCACTCAGACCCTTACAGCCCCAAAAAGGTCCATCCAGCCTGGCTGGCTCCCATTGGACTAAACTGTGCTGCAGGCCTCGTCAGCCCAGCCTGATTCCAGTCTCCCCTGTGGTAGTGGCCGGAGTGGGGGAGGATCCTGGGTGGGGGTTCAGGCACTTACCAGCACATCATGGAGACCCACAGCCGGAGGCGCAGCCCAGGTATGCGGAGTAGGGCAGCCAGGCCGGCAGGAGCCTGGGTCCTGCTCTGCTCCTCTTGCATGGCTGAGAGCACAGCCTGTGGGGATGGGGTGAGGCGGGCACTGGGGTACCTGGCAGTCTCTTCCCTGAGACCCTTATCCCCAGGTCGTTGGTTGGTTTCTCAGGGGACCCCGTGCAGGACCAGGTAGAGGGCCTGAGGGGACAGGCCTGAGGGACAACCTGGCCCTGCCTTACCTCCCCCGTCAGTGCTTCCCCAGCTGCCTTCTTCCTGTTGATGGTGGCCACCTTCTGTAGCTCCTGTAGACCCTGCTCTAGCATGCCCGTGGAGAGGAGCCATCGGGCCGACTCTGGCAACCACCTGCAGTGAAAGGCCGTGGGAAGGAATCATGGCCGGTGGCTTCCAGGGCCTGGCCTCCCTGCCTCTCTGTCCTCCCTGCCTGTGGCAGTAGTCTCAGTGGCACCACAGGCTCCAGGGTCAGGGCAGCTGAGGTCATGGACTGGCAGTGAAGGGCACTGTGGCATGTGCCACCTGGCTGTCATGGTCATCTTTCCCAGTGGGTGGCCCCTTTTGCCTCCTTCTCTAGGGCTGGGGATCCGTGTTCTCCTGTCCTTTCCTGCTATGGGTAGCGCAGGGATTCTGTGTGCCTGACCCATCTTGTTCCCGCCCCACGGCCTTTCCTTGGCCTCGGCATGGAACTAGGATGAGTGGGCCTAGGTGCAGCAAGGACCCTCAGGGGCTACAGGAGCTCAGTGCTACAGGACTGCCAGGGTCACTGCTGCCCTGACACCCCCTGTGTCACATGGCCCTCCTGCTCCCTGCACAGCTGCATCTCTCTTCCTGTTGAAAGCAGTGCCTCACATCCCTCCCCTGGCCAAGCAAAGAGTCTGTAACATCCCCAGCCCCTGCTGCCTGTACCGGATGGCCACCAACCCCACCCATCCAACCCCGGCGTGTGCACCTGTCCTCACGCATCCCATGGCAGATGCAGCTGTCAGACAATAACCTCACCCCCTGACTCCTAGCCCCCAGTCTAGCCCCTGAGCAGTACCCCATCCAGCTGGGAGGACCCTGGGTGCTCCTGTGCACTGTGTCTGCCTCCGGGGCTGCTCACACAGGTTCCCTGGTCAGACATGCTCCCTGTAAGCAGGAACCAGTTTGGGCTTTACACCCAGCGGATACTAAGCTCCCCTTGGGTTTGTAGGATGGGGGAATAGGATTTCCAGGGGCAGATGAGGGCTGATGAGTCCGCTTGGCCTGTTGGGCTTTGGGGACAGTGAGGAAGAGAGAAACATGGGGGCCACTTAACCTTCTTGGGGTGATTGTGTGTCAGGACCACCCTTAGGGGAGTGGGTTCTTTAGGTAGAAACACCACTGCAGGCAGTGGATGGCTGGGTGGGAGGCAAGACAGGAGACTTGGGCTTTGCAGCACTGGCGAAGCTTGGAGCTACTGGCTAAAGGGACCCCCTGAAGGAGGGAACATGGCTACACATGCTGCAGGGGTCCAAAGCTATGGTACCTTCAGGGGTTGCAGGGGAGGGGCACCTTTGGGCACAGGAATGAGTGAGTCCTGGGTGCCTGTGTCTTGGGCTGGAGGGTTCAGTGCCTCAAGGTGGCAGTCAGCCTGTGTGCCAGGGTCTTGGGGCTCTCCTCCAGCTTTAGGACCCCTGGCTTCGAGTGACCCTGGCACTGTGTCCCCAGGGAAAGGAGAGTGCACTGCACAGGAATGGACGGGGTCTCTTCTGAAGAGGGTAGGGGGGCATAGAACCTACCATGAGTACACAAAGCAGACAAAGAAGGGGGTGGAGACTATTAGCTGCAGTAGTGCCCAGTCACGCACGCCATAGGCCACAGCTGCGATCAGGATGTGGCCAAAGCTGAAGCCCAGAGAGTTCAAGGTCATCATCAGGACACGAGCCTGTGCTGATGTCCACTCCATCACTGCAAGGAGACTGAAGCGTCAGGCCTGGGGGCTGCACAGAGCCTCCCTGCCTGGCTCCCAGCCAGAGACCTACACAGGCTGCTCGTGTTCATCATGACAGCTGCCACAGCGAAGGCCACCAGGAAGCGGAACAGGCAGTAGAGGGGGAAGATGGGGACGAAGGTGACCACAGTGCCCGACACGGCTATCAGAAGGTAGCTCCAGGTCAGCACCATCCTGCGCCCAAACCTGCAGGACACACACCAGGAGCCTGGTCGGGGCCATGGTGGGCCACGGGGCCAGCCACGGGGACATGGGCCGCTAGGAGCCCTCTTGTGCTCGCTACACTTGGGACCAGACCTGTGTTCTCTACCTGTGGACGGCCATGAGCATAGAGAGAATTTGAGGTCAGAACCATGGGTGCACTCAGGAGGGGATGGCTTCTCTGTCACCAGCAGCACTTACGTAGCAGCTGAAGGCAGGCATGTGGCCCAGTAGTGTGTGTGTGTGTGTGTGTGTGTGTGTGTGTGTGTGTGTGATATGAGGATGAATGCAGCACCTCAGCTACATCTCCAGTCAAGTTCATTTTTCCATTTTGATTTTGATATAGCATCTTGCTAAGCCACCAAATTGCCCAGGCTGGGCTTGAGCTTGTGATGCTCCTGCCTCAGCCTCCCAGAATGCTAAGATTATGGGTGTGTGCCACCATTTTTCCACCTAGCAATGTTTAGCAGTGAATATTTAGTGAGAAACAATGATCCTCTATAATCACAAGGTAAATCTGAATCTGTGGCTCAGAAAAGGAGAGATGACGTTTGTCTGTAGTTCCAGCACTCTGAGAGGCTGAGGCAGGAGGCTCACAAGTTTGAGGCAAGCCAGCCTGGACAATTTAGTGACTTAGTAAGACCCTATCTTAAGTAAAACAACAACAACAACAACAACAACAACAAAAATAGAAGTGTAGTTCAGTGTGAAGGTTCTGGGTTCAAACTCTAGTATAGATAAAAAAATAACACAAGTTGGGTATGGTGGTGCACACCTCTAACCCCAGCACTTTGGAGACTGAAGCAAGAGGATTACTGTGAGTTTGAGGCCAGCCTGGTCTTGACATAGTAAGTTCAGGACCAGCGTGAACTACAGAGCAAGATAAGACCCTGTTTCAAAAGAAGGACAGAAAAGGAAGTAAGGAAGGAAAGGAGGGAAAGAGAAATGTGCTCAGGCGGCAGAGGGGAAAGGGGCCTGCCAGGACTGCAGCATTCACCTGTCAGAAGCACGGCCACACACAGCAGCTCCCACTAGGATCCCAGCCAGGTAGATGGATTGGGCCACAGGCTTCAGGGCCTGAGAGTCACACACCAGGTCCCACTGGATGGAGAAAAGAGAAGTGGAGCTCAGGAGGCTGAGAGAGCCCAGTTGTGTGTGTGTGTGTGTGTGTGTGTGTGTGTGTGTGTGTGTGTGTGTGTGTGTGGGAGGCAGAGGACCTGGAGGGGGCAAACCCCAAATATCTGGCCTGCAGGGTTGCAGAACAGGGCTGAGGACAGCCAGGGCGTGTCCTGAGGGGTATCTTGACACTCCTTGCCTATGCCCCTCATGACTCCCAGTTGCCCAAGGGTCATAGCTCAAGCCTTGGCTAACCTCATCCACCGCGTGGCTCTTTTCACCTGCCATAGCCATCTGGCCAACCCTTACCCCTTCTTCAGAGGCTGCTCCACCCTCTTCTTACAAAGAGACTGTCTGGCTTGCTGGGACAAGCCATCTGTCCTCAGGGATCAAATCTGCCTGATTTCCCTCTGGACGGCCCCTGCTCTTGTCCCTATCATGGGCACTTCAGCCTCGGGGAACCAGAGAGTGGTCACCCAGTTCCCAGGGACCGAATTGCTGAGCATCTGTTGGCTGGGACCGTGTGTAGGTGCAAATGTGTGTGATGCTCACGCTTGGGCCAGGCTGCAGACAAATTCCTGCCTTTGCTTCCTCTGTGAGACATGGGGCTCAGGAGGGACTGTGAGCCAGTCCAAGGGTGAGGGAGGCCTGGGAGCTTACATTCCTCCCAGGACTGAGGCTTTTTCAGTCCAGCCAACCATGTTATGTGACTTTGCCCTCCAAGGTTCCAGGACTTGCAGTGGGCGTGGGGCAGCCCTTACCTTGGTCACAATGGTGGACGTGAAGGTCCTGTAGTCATACACCCAGCCGTCCATGCATGGCTCCGTGGTGGCTTCGCTCCAGTTGGTGGCAGTGGCATTGGGGTCCAGGAGCTGCCACTGTGGCTGGCGGAAGCGAAGGCACGGGTGGGGCTGTCGGTTGGCACCCTGTGGGATGGAGATGGCCAGGATGGCTTCAGTATTCAGGGTTCCTGAGAAACTGGCCTGGATAGTGCTGTTGTCCAGGAGGGGCACCCAGCAGCGGTGGCTGGGTACGGCGGCTGAGAAGTTCTCCAACATGTTCTGGGTGGTAGCACACATGATGGGTATCAGGAGGGCCACCGTCTGGAGCATCTGAAACCTGCCCTGGCCGCCTACTTGGTCCAGAAGCTCAGGAAATGCCATGGAGCCTGAGGGGACCCAAGGAGTGGGGGCCTGCTCAGCAGAATCTGGCCTAGGGCCACAGGGATAATGCGACAAACCCACTTTCTCACAGTGGCACCCACAGTGGCTTTCCCGGCCAGGTGGCAGGGGGCATGTCAGGGGCCGCTGGTTTCAGGAGCTGGGGCTGTGGTTCTCTGGCATCCACCTGCTGGCTGCCAATAAGTGTGGCTCCAGCTGACACCTGAAATCTGTGCTGTAACCCTCTGCAAGACCTCTAGCAAAAGCTGAATCTCGGGCACGTGGAGACTGAAGTCACCCAGACTGAAATTAAAGTGTGACTAGGAGCATTTATGGAAGAAGGTTTAATAATCATTCCCTCAGACACAGTTTAACCCGGCTCTGAGGGAGATACAAATGCATCAACTGGGCACCTCCTCCTGCCCCATGCTGGGGCCTCCACAGCTGTGGAAGTGCTGTAGGATCACTCAGGAGACGGTGGGCTGGGGGTTGTCCTGATATCAGGGCTGGTGTGTAGGACATGGGGACACGGGTGTCCTCATGCCTCTCACCGGCGGGCCTCACCTCAGTCACCTGCCCTAGCGCCCTCCTTGCGATCATTCTGTCTGTGAACTCAGAGTGACTGAAGCTGTCCCTAGATTGGGACCCCTTCTCAAACCTACTCTTCTAGGGTTTGTGTCTTGGCTGTGGCCTTCTGTCTCAGGGTCCCTGCCCAGAGCTCAGTGTCACAGTTCCCACCCCCTGCTCCTCACTGCTCAGGGTCACTAGTGGCCAGTTCTTCCTCCTAAGCATTGCTCCCCCATGTCGGCGCTATCAGCCCTGCCTGTCCTTTAGGTCCATCTCCACACTGCACACCCATATGCCAAATCTTGCTGAAACTGAATCCGTCACAGCTTCTGGTACCGCAGGAAGGTGGCAGTGCATGCCGGGTGGTGGCAGGAGGCTGGAACAGGCCCAAGAGAGGCCCCTCTTGGTTGTGAAAGTGAATTTCCTGGGCCAGGGCTAGAGAAGAGGAAGCAGCAAACATGTTGTGTGTACACAGGTATGTGCATATGCATGTGTCCACATATGAGCACATGTATGCCCACATTGTACACACATGGATGTGCACTGCGGCAGCAATGGCGATCCGGCGGCCATCTGCTCCCACATGCTCTGGTCACGAGATGCCCCCTGGAGGAATGACTCCTCCCATAGGCTTTCTTTGCTTTTCCCGTATTTCCCTCTGCCCTTCCGAACTAACCAAACATGGCCTCTGCGCCTCCCTGGGTCCTGTCCCTGCCTCCTCCATGGCTTCCAGCCCTGGACGCCGTGCCAGCGGGCTGGGCTCCTCCCTTGCTCGTGCCTTGCCCCAAACCTGAAATGTCTTCTCTAGGCTCACTCTGGGGCCACATCCTGCAGGTGCCATAAGGGCCTCTTCCTCCAGAGGGCTCTTCTTGCTTATTTCTTCCCACACTTGGCTGTGGCTGGGCATTGGCAGCCAAGATCTGTTTTTACACAGGACTGCTGTATTCTGTTGTGGTCTGGCTTGTCTTACAGCCAGCCAGTTCCTGGAGGGCAGGCACATTTCTTTAAATCCTCCTTAGACGGTTCCATAAAGATTTGCTCAAGGGGTTGGAGGAGTGGCCCAGTGGTTAAAGTGCTTGCCTAGCAAACAGAAGGCCCTGGGTTCAATTTCCCAGCATCACATAAAGCTGTGTTGTGGTGGTGCGTGATTGTAATCCCAGCAATTGAGAGGCTGAGGCAGGCGGATGGTCCTGAGTCCAAGGCCAGCCTGGGCTACACCAGTGAGCCAGGACCAGTCTGGGCTACAGAGCGAGATCCTGTCTCAAAAAAAAAAAAAAAAGAAAAAGAAAAAAAAAGGATTTGCTCAAGTGCATGGATTTTAAAAAAACTCAATTTTTCTGATTATGAAAATAATTTACATACATTCTTAGAAATTCAGAAAACATCAAAACGCATAACAAAAATGAAAATTAGTCCTCAGTCCATCAATCATTGATCAGCACTACTTACATTTTGGGGCATAACTATGTCAGGTCAGACACATCATCTCCTTTTGTAAACTCCGGGAGGAAAGCCCCTGACCTTTAAATTACTGATTTTAACCCATTCGCATTTACTGTGATTATTGACACGTGTGAGTTATAATTGTTTTTTTTATTATCATTCTCTCACTTTAAGTCTTTCTTTCCTTGTTTCTATTTCCCATTAAGCTTTCTTGTCCTATTTTCCTCTGTCTTGGTGTGATATTGCATAACTATACATTTATTTCTACCGTCCTTCCCTTTGAACATAAAAACCGAGAGTTCCTTTCTGCCATCTCTCCCCTTTAAACCTCCTGCTGCCCTTGCTGTCCATAGGTGATGGCCTGGCTTCTTGTTTCACCAGAAAGTAGGAGCTGCTGGAAGCCAACAGTCTGATTGTCCCAGCCCTGCTGGCCTCGCTGGCTCCCCTTTCCTGTCCTCTCTCATCCACACCAGTCCCTCAGGTGGTGCCTGGATTCCGCCTCTTCATTTGCCGCTTCTCCCTTCTCTTTTGGGCTTCTGCATTTGTCTCCCTACTGGGTAATTCCCGTCTCTGTGAGTGCCAGCTGTTTTTCTCCAGCCACTCACGAGCCCGTTCCTTGGGATCGTCTTCGGCGCCTCTGTACAGCTAGATTCTGTGACTGCGTTGTTGACATTGGCCTCCCTCCCTTTCCTGCCATCCTTCTTCTGATTCATTCCAATCAATTTCTTGCCTGACACTCCGCCTTCTCCAGTGTCCCCACCTGCTGGGACTGGTGGCATTTCTGGTTTTCCCCTTTGAGCCATCCCAGGCTCGAGATCCTTCCTCGGAGACCCTCTTCCCTGGGCGTCCAGATGCCGCGTGGCTCTCAGGGCCCTCGGCTGGCTTCTCCTCTTTTGCCTCTCGATGTTCTCGGTTTTCTTCGGCCTCCATTCTCCACGCTGCCCAGGCCGTTTGCATCGTCACCCCTTGTGGTGCTTCACTTTCAATCCCAGGGCCTCACTCGGGGCCTGCTGAGCATCTCCCACTGCACGTCACAGTGGAGTTCCCCAAGCAGGCTCCTCCGCGGCCCTCCGCTGCTCAGCTGCTCGGCGTGCTATCCCCAGGTCGTCTCCAACTCCTCTTTTCCCGTTGTATCCCATGGCATTTGCCAGGAAATCCTCCTGGCTTGGCCCAGCACGTGGGCGCCTTTCACCTCTTCTGCTGCTATCCTCTTGGCCTGCGCCAGGATTATCCCCTGGGGCACTCACTCCATTTAAGCCTTTACCGCTTGTTCTCCATGTGCACAGTGTTTCCCTCTCTTCAGGCAGACGCATCACTATGCTCAAAACCTGTCAGTGTCACACTGAGAATAAAAGTCAGTCTTCACAAGTGGGACTGCTGGCTGCTACTGCCACTTCGAGTCCACCTCGGCCAGTCCTCACTCTCCCTTCTCCAGCCCCATTGGTCTCCTGTCTGCCACTTGAATGTGCCAGGTGAGCCTCTGGCTCAGGGCCTTTGCACTTGCTATACCTCCAGCCCTCAGATCCTCACGGCTCATTTTCTTCAAGTCTTTGTTAGGAATTCTTGTCCTTGCTGAGAATGTCCCAAACCACCTTATCTGGACTTTCTGAGCCTTTGCCCTCTGCACCCCGGTTCCGTTTCCTGTTTCTCTTTTCTCTACTGCACTTACCACCCTCCCTTGCAATTCACATTTTATTCATTTATTTTATTGCTGTGTCATGTCCCAGCTTTAGAGTGTAAGCCCCTCGAAGGCCAGAACAACAGAGACTCATTCACGGCTTATCTCCCTCACCTGGAGCGATGCAATTAAGTGGGAATTGAGGTCGGACTCATAAACTCACCAGTGAGAAAACGCTTAAGATGCTTACTACCGAGCTTTCCAGAATCTGTCCGAGTCAGCGTCCTCCTTTTGGGGGGATGTTCACTTCCAGGGTCCAGCTCACCAATTTGCTCTTTAGTCGAGAACCCTAACTTCTCTTAAGATCTTTGCATCCCAAGTCACGGACATTTTGATATAATTTCTGTTTCTAATTTCCGAATTGTCGTCTGGATCTTCCTATTCTGATTCTGCCACTCCCCTGGCTCTGCCTGTTCTTGTTTCCAAGCTTCTGCTTCTGCTTCACGGGTGGGTCATCTTCTCATCTCTTGGACGACGCTAGCTGCGCCGCCCCTGTCCACGCGAGGCTGCGTTCGCTGAGCGCGTTGTACCGTGTGTTAGTGATGCGCCAGCTGCCGTCTGAGGCAACCGGTTAGGGGCGCAGCCGGGAACACGTGAGACAATATTGTACCCTTACGTTTCGTGAGAAGACATACCCGTGGGATGGGGTGGCGGTCCAGGAAATAAGCGAATTCAATGTACTTACAAGTAATGGCCCTGTTGTGGAGAGCAACAAGCAGTGCAAAGGGTGGAGACGGACAAGGCTGTGCCGGGAGAGTGATAAGAGCCTGGTGGAAGGGATCAGGACAGGCTGGAGGGCAAGATGTGTGGCTACCTGGGGAGAGAACATTCCAGGCAGAGGAAAGAGCCCGTGCAAAGGCCCTGAGTGCTCGTAAGCTCTGGGAGTGGTGAGGAGACTACTGTGGTTGGTATGAGTGAGCCGGAGAGCCCAGCGGGGTTGGGGGAAGGCAGTGAGGGCAGAGCAGCCATGAGGCCAGAACCTGCAGATCCTCGTAGGGTTTGGAGGAGACAAGTGACCATCTGATCTGTGCTTTGGGTGCTCCCGGCTGTGGTGAGAAGAGCCTGAAAAAGGGACAAATGTGGAGGGAGGGACCCCTGGGAGGCTGGGGTCACCCGTGCACGCAATGGTGAGGGCTGTCAGCTCCGGCACAGGCAGAGAGGTAGATGCGTGGTTGTGCGCAGTATGGTGATTGGTTTTTGGCCATATTCGTTCTGAGAGAAGAGGAAAAGGGAGTGTGTGTGGGGCTGCGGCCCCGCGGACATGGAGAACCCTGGGGAGGGGCAAGCTTCCTGGACAGGAGGCTCGCGTGCTCATGAGCCATCCGAGGGGCAGAATTGTAGAGTGGCTGGGGAGTGGCCAGGGCACGAAGGGTGTTTCAAGTCACAGGACAGGGTGAGCTCACTTGGGGAGTGACTTTTCATAGCGTAGTGCTGGGTTTGAGGCAGGGCCTCTAGACTCTGATGTTCAGGAGTCAGAGAGGAGGAACTCAGTGAGGTATGAAAACCAGGACAGCGAAGTACCCGGCGGGGGGTTGAGGGGGCGGGGCAGGGCTGAGAGCTCATCTTCACTTCAGACATCCTGGAGAGGGGGTGAGGGCAGAGGAGGGGACCAGGCCTCCACGTGTGGGCCTCTCTGATGTTGGGCCCCGAGGGCCTGCTGTGGGCTGTGGGGTGGAATCCAGGCGGCTGTGGGGTCACATAAATGTTGGAGGAAAGGAAGCGGAACCAGAGGACACGGGAAGTGGAATCATTTGAGGAGTTTCGCTATAAGGAGAGACCGGAAAATGCAGCATGGCTTGAACGGAGCTGGCTGCTGTAACAAGTAGCCTCTGGTGTGATGGCAGTGTAGACGATGTGGAAATTTGTATCTGAAACTTGTAAAGTCCTGGATGGATGCTGCCGAAGGGTGGGAAGGTGGAGTACGGCAACGCAGGCCCTGCCCACTCATGGCTTTGGCTTGCCACCATGGCCACCGTGCCTGGGTGTCAGGCTGTGGAGGGGAAGGGGCAGTGGGGAAGCCACTCATGTTCGGATCTTGTCAGACTCCAGATGACCCACGTCAATTCTGTTTGCACCACCCTGATGAGACCCAGGCACAGGGCCCCATGTGGGAGGCGATACGGCCCTACCCAGAACATTACCTCCTTCCTGGACGCACCTGGGTGGGGATATGGCTCCTGCCTGGGTGGCTGCTTTCAGCCTTGGCTCTACCAAGGAGGGAGAGCCAGGGTGCCAGTGAACAGCTGGTTGTCATCGCTGTGGGTGTCATAGAATTGTGTTGTTGGTGACTTACTCTTTTTTATTTTTTACTTTATTTATTTATTTAATCTATTTATTTATTTTTTTGAGACAGAGTCTCACTTTGTAGTCCAGGATGGTTCTGAGCTCACTATGTAGCCCAGATTGGCCATGGACTCACAGCAATCCTCCTGCCTCAGCCTCCCGAGTGCTGGGATTACCCTGCTTATGTGGTGCTGGGGCATCGAACTTGGGTACCTACTGCTTGCTAACCACTGAGCTACCCCTCCAGCCCTGTTGGTGATTGACTCTGTGGGGGGAGATGTTAGCACTAGCTTGTGTATTGACGGAAGTCCTACTAGAAGGAGAGGCTTTGATGATGTTGGAAGGAGGGGAGCTGTTTGTGGGAGCAGGGTCCTTGGGCCCTCAGAGGGGACAGGGTCCAGGCACAGAGGAGGCTGTAAGGGGAAGGGTAAGCGGGGCACCGGTGAAACCCCTTGTGGTTCTGGGAGGGAGGTCTAGAGAGGTGATGAGTGGGGAGCAGGTCGTGCCGCAGCTGGGGTGCTCTTAAGGTGTGTGATAAGGTTTTGGGTGATCAGTACCCCTGGGGTGGAGTGGACCTTGGGTTTGGCAGTGGTGGACCCGGCTCTGCACAGGTGCTGAGGAGGACAGGCAGCTGTCTTGTGAGGGCAGAGGACGCAGGCCTGGAACAGTGTTTCCCCACCTCCTTGGAGCAAAGCCGGTAGAACAAGGCAGAGGGGCATGGGGACCTCTGGGGTACAGATGCTGGGGGCTTCAGAGCAGGATTGTCACCACCTAGGTCTGGAGTGGGGTGGGGTGGTGGTAGCAGGTCCAGTTCTGACTGGACTGTGGGTGGTGAGGGGTGGGATGGGAGGATCTGAAGACGGGGGTCAGCAGGCAGGGTGCTGCTAAAGGCGCTGAGCGTTGCCCCCGTGCCTGTGCAGAACAGGAGAGGGTGACACTGCGGCCAAGTGATGTGTTTTCTGAAATGGACATGGGTGATTTTTCCTGTCTTATGGTTTTTTGTTTTTTGTTTTTTGTTTTTTTGTCCTGAGGTACCTGGTGGCCATCTTCCTGGCTGGATTGGACAGCAGGATTTTTGTGTTTCCTTCCCCGCTCGATGTCCTGTGGTGACAGCAGCTGCCTCTGGTCTTGAGCCAGGCGGGAGAAAGGGCAGGCCGGAGAGCTGACTGTCAGTGACTCAGCAAAGCCTGGGAGCCGGGGCTGGCTGAATCCAGGGAGGCGGCTGGAGGAGGCAGTGGGAGGCTGGCCACGTGTGCTGCCTGCCTGGGGACTCTGTGCCTGCCAGGGTCCCCTGGGAAACTTCAGGGAAGGATGGAACCTCTACTGTTGTTCCCAGCCTCCAGATGTAGTGGCACTTCTAGGCTCGCCTCTTAGAAGGAACCTGCCAACCTCCGGCCTCTTCTCTGAGTCTTGGGGACTCCCGGTGCTTCACAGAGAAGGGCCCAGCTCCCGCAAGCTCTTTCTCATCTCCTGCCTGTGCGGCCCTACCCTGTAGGACATTACCTCCTTCCTGGATGCACCTGTGCCTGGCCCCCACCCTGGGGCCTGCCTCCTGCCTGAGCATGTACCACCTCCCCACACTCTTCCTCCCACTCTAGAGCTCCCCTCGAGCAGTGGCCCCAATCCTTTGGACTCCAGGGATGATTTAGTGGAAGGTCAGGTGTTGGCGGGTAGCTTTGAAGGCAGCAGGAGGCAGGGGGCATGGGGACCCCTGCTTAGACGGTCCTCCTCCCCAGGCCATTGCCTTGAGTCACAACACAGCCTTCAGATCTCCTGAGAGCTGGGTCTGAGACACCATTTCTCAGGAGTGCCCAGTGCAGGCTGAGGGCCCCGGGGAGGCTCTCGAGATGTACGGCCACCCTTCCAACCTGCACTTGAACCCAGGTGTCCTGGGCCTTGGTGTCCTCATATGTGGAAAGGCGGTATGCTCCTTGCTTGCCTTTAGCATCGGGTCCCTGAGGTCCTGTGCTTCTCCAGCCACTCAGCATCCAACCGGGAATACTCAAGTCCCCACCTGGAGGTCTGATCGTGCTGCTGATCGTCCAAAGGGCTTGACTCCTAGGTGTAGCTCATTCCAAACAACTGTTGTTTCTGGTAGCTCCGGAAGTCTGGGTTCCCGTCCTTCAGAAAAACTGCAGTGGCTCCATTCTCTATTACAGCCAAATGGGTCCCAAGCATGGTCACAGGTTCATGCTCAACCTCACCACAGAGCGACCAAGAGACACCTCGGTGGCTGTGATGGTGATGGTGGTGATGGTGGCAGTGACTGAGGTGGCCATGCGAGTGTCCCCTGAGACTTCAGTGCGTGTTGGCTGCTGTTGATCGAGACTCCCGTAACCCTTCCACCATTGTTCCCAACACTGTGTGCCTTTGTTATTCCCATTTTCACAGTGATGGAAATTGACTCCTAGAATGGTGAAGTATGTCACCCCGGTAATCCGCCAGGATTGGGACTGCCTCCTTGCGTCTGCCCAACCCTGACATCTGTGTTCTCAAGCCCCAAGCCTGGTGGAGCCGTGTACTCCAAGGCGGGCTCCCTGAGCTACACCCTGACCTCTTGTCTCCCTGAGCCCCAGGGCCCATCCCTCAGCTCCAGCCCCTCCACGTACAGACCCCCAACTCAGCTATAGTCGTGCCTACTGTAGAGGATGGTTGCTCGTGCCAACGGCCTGGCCTTCTCCCCTCTGAACCAGATTCCAGCTTTCTGCACATGTAGACAAAAAACCCAACCGCTTCCCCCAGGCTGACTTCTGGAGCCAATCTAGAGCAGCTGTTGCATCCCTGGTGCCCTGCTTGTTGGTACCCAGTGGACGCTGGCACCCAGGACGCTCTCCCCATCCTGCAGCATTCCAGAGTATTTGTGGACGTTACTAAAATCAAAATAAACCTTCCTCTGTGTGTCCCTGGGAGTCAATAATGGCCTGCCACCTGTGTGTGCCTCAAGTACCACACAGAGCCTGACAGGGCTGGGTGGGGAGGTAGCCAGGGTGGGCTGGGGCCTGCTGGCCCCGCACCAGCAGGATGGGTGGCCAGGACTTGGGGTGAGCACATCTGTGGCTTTAATCAGCCCCCTCACATGAGCCCCCAGCACCGGGCAGCCCCTTCCTGTGGGCAGCCCAGGCTCCTCTGGCCCATGAGCAGATCTGCTCTAAGTAGGTCAAGGAGAGCGTGGGGCAGCTGGCTCTGCTCTCGCGTTTTCATGTGCCCAGCGGCTCCTGTAAGTCTGGCCTTCCTGCTCCAAAGGGACTTCGCTCTCCTTGCTGTGTCAAAAAGATATTTCATGTTAAAATTCAATGGAGAGATGTTAACCAGCCATCGGAACCAGACTGTCAAGACGGAAGCCGCTCAAACAGGTTGAACTTCGCACTGTGCTCTCCCTGTGTTGTCCTGCCCGCAGCTCACGGCAGCCAGTGGGCACCTTTGAACCCCACAGGCACGGTGCCACCCCCGGCCTGCGCCTCATTCTCCTGGAGCCTGGCCGAGGGGTCTCTGGTCTGGGGTCAGAGCCCAGGCGGCCTGCAGGTCTCCCCTTCCCTGTGGGTATCAGCATTGGTGGAGAGTCACAAGTGTGTGGGGCACACAGCAGCACCCTCAGGCCTGCCTGCCTGCACCTCTAGCAGGGAACTGGCTTTGCTGATTGTATGGCTTGCAGCCTACTGTTCAAAGGAGAAATCTTAAGAGGATTGTGAGTGGGAGAGACTGTGGCAGGGTGTGTGTGTGTGTGTGTGTGTGTGTGTGTGTGTGTGTGTGTGTGAATTTTGGCACGATCTCTCACTGGAAATGCGGTGGCTCTTGGCCAGCAGTGCACAGACACAGTCCATGAAAGGAAGCTTTCGTCTTTGCTTCTGTGGATAAAGGAGCCACGCAGACAGAGATCACAGTAGCCAGTACCAGCCAAAGCTAGCAAACCTGGTGAATTCTTCCCAAATAAGAAGCAGTCCTGTCCAAAGGTTACACACACAGATCCTGGCTCCAGGCTGCCTGAATTTAAATCCCCATGCTGTTCAAGCTGTGTGGTCTTGGGAAAGTTGCGTAGTAACCTCTCTGTGTTTTAGGTTGCAACTTTGAGCACAGGAATGGGCTCTTCTGAGGACTCAACCAGTTATGTAAATAGCTTAGGAGAGCCCCTGAGTGCAGCAAATGCTCTGCACACATCCCAATTGTTGCCATGGTAATTATTGTTATCACTGGTTTTTGCCAAGGAGGCCCCTGGGAAGCAGAGGGGAGGCCCCCAGGGCTGATCCCGAGAAGGGACCGTGGCAGCTGGGTGGGCCCACGGTCCCAGGAAGTTTGGAGGTCAGAGTCTTCGCTGTGTCCTGGAGTGAGGCGGGTGGAAACCTGGGTCAAAATGTGATTCAGCCTTCGCATGTAGCGAATGTGCGCTTGGTGGCTTTGATGAAGACTGCTAATTTTTCTAGCAAGAAACCTGTGTTGCCCTGGAGAGCTAACTTCAGTCGGCTCCCCCGACCTGTACTGCTCGAACGGAGCTCCGGGGGCTGGCAGAGAAAGAGCAGCCAGCGGGTGTTCGCCATACTCCCTTGTCCCCAACCAAGTCTCTCCCAGCTGCAGACTTGCAATTCTGGGTGTCACTATCCTGGGTGGGTTTGTATCCTGTGAGCATGAGTGTCAGTCCCTAGTCACTAACTACACAGATGCACACTCCACGTGCATGCGTGCACACAGTGCACACCCAGAAACTTCAACTACATAGATGCACACCCACATGCAGGTACATACATGGCACATCCAGGGACTGCAACTGCACAGAGACAGAGCCCACATGCAGGTGTACACACACGGTCACATGCAGGGACTGTAACTACACAGAGACACATCCTACATGCAGTTATGCACTCATGGTCACATGCAGATACTGTAATTACACAAAGACACACACCTACATGCAGGAGCACACACACAGGCACACCCAGGGACTGTAACTATACAGAGGCACACCCCCACATGCAGGTGTACACACATGGTCACACGCAGGGACTGTAACTACACAGAAGCACATTCCTACATGCAGGTGCGCACACACAAGGGCACACCCAGGGGCTGTAACTACACAGAGACACACCCCCACATCCAGGGCACACATGGGCACACCAAGGAACTGTAACTACACAGAACACTCCCACACACAGGTGCACACACACGGGCACACCCAGGGACTATAACTACACAGAGACACCCCCCTACATGCAGGTGCACACACAAGCACACTAAAGGACCGTAACCACACAGAAGCCCACTTCCACACACAGGTGCGCACACATGGGCACATTCAGGGACTGTAACTACACAGAGACACAACCCCACATGCAGGGACACACATGGGCACACCAAGGAACTGTAACTACATAGAACACTTCCACATGCATGTGCACACACACAGGCACACCCAGGGACTGTAACTACACAGAGACACACCCCCACATGCAGGTGCACACACAAGCACACTAAGGGACTGTAACCACACAGAAGCACACTTCCACACACAGGTGCACACACGGGTGTCCTCAGGGACTGTAACTACACAGAGACACACCCACACGCAGGTGCGCACACATGGTCACACCCAGGCACACACACACAAGTGTGCATGTGGAAACGCAGGACATTCGCACACACGTGAACTCAAACCGTGTGAGCCTGTCACTTCACGGGCCAGCAGTCCGCAGGGGTGGGGAGGGAAAGGAGGCGGGACTGAGCTCTAGAGCGCTCCCTAGGGCGTCATTCCTCCTGCCCTTTGCTCGTTTGTCCAGCAGTGGCAAAACAACTTGCATCCCTGCGAGCGTGGTGGGACGGCGGGTCTGACGGCGGGTCTCAAGGCCTGGTTGCCTGCCTGCTACCTTTATGAAGACAGCTTCGCCAAGGGGAACAGGAGGAGTGGAGAAGGCGTGGAATCGCACTGGGCTGGGTGGGCAAGGCCTGGCTGAGGAGAGTGCGTGGTTAGCCCCCACATCCCAGCAGGGGCCCAGACTGCAGAGGGGCAGAGCCTGCTGTGCAGCCTCCGTGGGAGTTTGCAGGGAACTGGTTTGTGTGGGGGAGGGGTCTCAGAAGGACTTAGGATGGGAACCCAGAGTGGACGGGAAGTGGGGGGACCTTGTGATCGGGGATGAGGGCATGAGAGAGGCCTCCAGGCCAACACTCAGGCGTCCAGCTCCAGCACCTGAGAGCAGAACTGTGCCACTGACCGGGCTGGAGCAGCCCAGGGTCTGGAGAAGCTGAACTTTCAGCCTCATGTGGCACAGTTGGGGCCGGGGGGCGGGGTGGTTGGTCCCTTCTGGCATGGGAAGTGTGCACTGTTGCAGAGAAGTCTCCAATTAGCCCAGGTGGAGGGGCCAAGAAAAGAGGTGGCAGCAGCTGGGCTGGCTGCCTGGGGGTGAGCCAGGCTCCTCCAGAATGTTCCACATGGCCCAGGGTTGTGAGGTAGATGACCCAACTAAGGGTAAGCACTTGAAGATTTCACACAAAAGTTGTGTCTCCTTTGACCTTAAAACAAAACGAAATGAAACCAAACCAAAACCCCCATGCTCACACCTCCATGGTAGCCAGTGGCAGGAGCAGTGTGGCCACCGCTCCAGCTGCATGGGCTGCATCCAGCGCCCACCCGATGGGCCTCACGCTGGTCCCCAGGCTGGTACCGCTACCAAACCCCGGGCTTTGGGCTCAAAGCTCATGCCCCTTCCCGCTGATCTTGCTTCCCTCCAGGATCCAGTCCAGGGAGCGGCGTTACATGTCCTCACTGTTTCCTTTGCCTCTGGCCCATTGACGTTTCTCCGTCTTTCAGTTTTACAGAGCAAGGTGCAGGTATCCCGTAGGAAGCCCTTGGCTGGGGCTTGTCCAGTGCTCGCCTCATGCCCAGGCTAGGGAAGACCAGTGAGGGATGGGCCCTCTGCATCACGTACAACCTCGGGTGCATGCATGGGGACCTGAGTGCCTAACATGTATTACCTGGGATGTAGGAAAACTGATGTCTGCTGAGTTTATTGGGGACCATTGCTAGATTCACCACTTGGGGCCAGTTCTCTGCATCCCAGGCTATTCCTGAGCACTCAGATGTGGCTGGGAAATAATACTCACAGGCTTGGAAGGTGGGTCAGTGGTAGAGCACCTGCTTAGCACGTGTAAGGCCCTGGCTTTGATCCCCAGCACTGCAAAATAAAATTTTAACAAGTACACACAGCCCAGCTGAGAAGCTCCACTGAATTCATAACCCAATCAAAATGGAGCCAGGCCAGAGCCTGCCTCTGGTGACTCATTCGCTCTCTCCCTACTCTCTTTTCCATTTCAGTCCCTGCCTTAATGCCTTCCCCTATCCCTGTCCTGGTCCTTCCTCTGAGCCTCAGTGGAGAAGTCACACCCTCCTCCAACCCTGCCAGCCCCTCTGGGCCCTGTCCTGGGCCTCTCAGCTGTGTTCCACACTGCCACAGCCACCAATGGTGGGTCTAGATGCTAACTTGAAAGAAGTACCTCACAGAAGATCACAGCCTCTCCTGCTGGCACCACCAAACAGCACAGAGGCGAGTGTTACGGAAGCAGATAGTGTAGTTACGAGGCAACCAAGAGAATCGGGACGATGGATCTTGGGTGAGGCGCAGAATTAGGCAGGATCACATGGGGGCTGTCAAGGACTGGGAAGGCTCTGGTTCGTCAGCCAGGCTGGGGCTAAATGGGGATTTGTTTGATTCTAATGTATGCATTTGTTAGTGTGTGTGTGACACAGGGATGCAACCTAGGGCTCAGTGCAAGTAAGGTAAGTGCTTTACCACTGAGCTGTATCTCCAGCCCTGCCACTTTAAATCTTGATTATAATTTTGAATGAGGAAACTTTCTTGAGTATACTTGGCCACACACATTCGGTAAGTACACCTTGTCTACTCCTGCAAAGCTGCCCTTGTGCCGCCCTGTGACCAGGGTCGTGACCGCCTCCCTGGCTTCCTTCCCGTCCCAGTTCCCCACACGGCTTTGTCTCTTCTTGTCCTCCGGCCCCTCTCCTAGACTTGGGCAGAACTGATCAACAGTCATTGTAGATTAATTTGCATTTCCTAGAATCGTGTATAAATTTTACATAAAATGTATAAATTGTATATAATAGTGTTTTATTGTATGGATATGCCTATACAACTGTTGGTTGGTAACTGGTTTGCTCTCAGTGCTTGATAATTGTAAATAAAGCCTCAATTGCCCATTCACACGAACACTCGTGAATGGAACGGCTGGGCTCTATGCCGAATATTTTGTGTTTGTGCGTGGGCCTTAGAACAGAGCCTGGTCCTTGCACATCTACTATTGAGCTACATTCGCAGTCATGGATGTTAAACCTTCTAAGAAACTGCCACGTCTTTTGGCAAGTAGCTGTTTCATTCTCACGTCCCGACTGTTGCTCCACGTTCTTGTCAGCACTTGGTCTTTTCAGATTTTGCCACCTTGGGGTGCGTGGTGGCGGTGACTGTGGTCCTGGCTGTGTCATTTCCCTAACAATGTTGCCCTTCCTTTCCTATGTATGTTTGGTGCCCAGATGTCCTCTTTAGTGAAGAATTTATCCAAATCTTTTGCCTGTTTTCAAAACTGGGCCGTCTCAATGCTGAGCTCTAAGCACCCTCCCTACTTCCTAGGTAGAACCCTTTGTCAGATAGCAATTTCTCCAACACTTTCCTCAAGCTTGTGGTCTACCTTTTTATTTTGTAACAGTGGCTTCTGGGAAGTCGAAGTTTTGAGTTTTTATGGCCTCTGGTGCATAATTTTTCTTCCAGAGTTTTGGTGTGTGTGTGTGTGTGTATGTGTTACTGGGAATTGGAGTCCAGGGCCTCATGCACGCAAGGCAGGTGTTCTGCCTTGAGAGCTACACCCCCAGCCCTTTTTTCTTCTTTGAATTGTTTTAGCCAATCCAGATTCTTTGCAGATTTATGCAGACATTAGGATGTACTTGTGAAACTGTGCATTGTGGTTTGGGTCTGAATATGTCCCCCAAAAGTCTCATACATTTGAATATTATAGATTGTCTATGGAACCATGTGCTGTTGGGAGTCTGGAAGGGTGGGTTACAGGCGTATAAACTGGATTACAGGCATGTAGTGGGGACTTACTACACCTTCCACAACTGGGTCCAGGAGGGGCTGATCACTGGAATGAGACCTGGAAGGATATATAAGCGGCTTCCTGCCTTCCTTCGAGGAATAGACCCACCTTGCTTTGACTTGCCTGCCTGTTCGTGATGTCGTGAGAAGCTGCCTCCACCTCTGCCTCTGCCATGGACTTCCATTGCTGCCAGCTGCCCCTGAATGGACTGTGACCTTCTGAAACTGTGAACAAAAATAAACCTTTCCTCCCCTAAATTTGTGGATGTCAGGTATTGAGTCACAGCAATGAAAAAGTAACTCGACCAGAAATTGGTACCGAGAAGTGGGGTTGTTGCTGTGACTTTATCTGATCACATGGCTTGGAAGCCTTTGGAACCGGTTTACAGGAGAAGTTTGTGAAAGTTTGAGGATGTTGGCTGGAGAAGCCTTGGCGCGCTCTAAGCTGAGCTTGGTGGGAGATTCTGGTTGGGGCTCAGTAGACCAGAACGCTGATAGAAGTGTGGATCAGAAAGAAGTTTCAGATGGGAAGGAGGACTATATCAGCAGGTAGCCTAAAAACCACGTGTGCTATGCTGTGGTGAAAAGTTTGTCTGCATTTTTCCCTTGTCTAGAGACTTTGCCTGAAGCTGAGAGTAAGGGCGGTGGACTGCTTACTCTAGTGGAAGAAATCTCGAGGCAGACTGGTGTTCAACTGTTACACGGCTGCTATTTAGCTAGCTCTATGACAAAAGACAGGAGACAACGGGCAGAGAGAACAGATGTAAAAACCTTGTGATCTGGAGTGAAATAGCATGTGGTTATTCAAGAGACTAACATTGGAAGAAGCCAGGTACTTGGAACCAGGACTGTAGGAAAGAAGCCTTGAAGATGTCTCAGGAATCAAAAGATCCCATTCTTTACCAATTAAAGGGTGCAAAGGCAAGAGATGCTGTTGTGTGAAGAGTACCCCAGGACTCCCCGTAGGGCCAAAGAGGGAAGTGTTTGTTGGAGTTCAGCTTCCTAGAGTTCAGCAATCCAGGCACTCAGAAGCTGCTGCAGCCATGGCACAAGGGGGCCAGACCACTGCTCAAGCCATGGCGGATCTTGGCGACGTCCATGCAGTCCCGGTTTTACAAGCTTGCAAAGCCCAAGAGTTGTGGGTTCATGGAGGCTTCCACGCAGATTTCAGAGGAAGGCCTTAGAGGCCAGTCCGTGTGCCCCTGGGAGGGCAGTGTGTGAAGTTGTGAAGGAGAAGCCTAACGTGCAATGGAGAGCCTGAAAATTTGGTGAAGCTACGAGCATGGATTGTCAGCTGAGAAAAGCTGCAGGCTTTGAGTGGATCCAGCCCAAAGGAGGGAAGATGAAGGTTGCAGCCAGCAGCAATGCCATGGGGGAAGGGGGGCACCCAAGCCCTTTGGAGTTCTACCCTACCACAGTTTAACCCTTGCTGGACATGGAGTTATATGATTTAACCCTTGTCCTGCTGGGTTTAGGAACTGTTTTGTTCCTGTTGCCTTTTATCCCTTTATTCCTCCTTTTTGGAATGAAAATGTTTACGCTGTGCCATTTTATGCTGCAAGTGCTTAACTCTTTGGTTTTAACAGGAGCTCACAGGAGTTTCTTTAATAGCACTGAAACTGTTAAGACTTTGGTGACTCTTGGAGAAGGACTAAATGCATTTTGCATGGGGAGAAGAAGGTGAGTCTTTTGTAGGCCAGGGGTGGGAATATTGTGGTTTAGATCTGAATATGACCCCTAAAATTCTCTTGTATTAGAATGCTATAGATTGCCTGTGGAACACGTGTGCTGTTGGGAGATTGGGGCCTAGACTGGAGGGGTGGATTACAGGTGTGTAAATTGGTTTATGGGTAGTGAGGGTTTACCACACCTTCCACACCTGGATCCAGGAGGGGCTGGTCACTGGGCTGAGACCTGGAAGGATACATAAGCTGCTTCCTGCCTTCCTTGGAGGACTAGTCTCAACTTGCCCTGACTTGGCTTCCTGTGTGTGATGTCGTGAGAAGCTGCCTCCACCTCTGTCTCGGCCATGTACTTCCATTGCTGCCAGATGCCCTGAATGGACTGTGACCTTCTGAAACTGTGAACGAAAATAAACCTTTTCCTCCCCTAAATTTGTGGATGTCACGTATGGAGTCACAACAACCAAAAAATAATGAGAACACTGTGTAAAATAGTCTGTTGGCATTTTGATTGGGATTTCATTGAGCTTTTAGATTAAATTTTGGAGAATCGATATTCTGATAATATTGAGTTGTCCAATTCCTGAACATGGTGTGCCTCTTCCCTTGCTCAGGCCCTTTTCACTGCCTTGTAGTTTTCAGTTATAGTTTATCCCTAGGTGTCACCTTTCCTGTTAGGTCATTATTAAATAGTATTGCAATAAAATATTAGTTTTTAGTAGTTAGTAGTATGCAGAAATAAAATAGATTCTCAAATATTGATTTTGAATTTTGTAATTTCACTAATTTCATGTGTTTGTTCTACTAACACTTTCGTGAATTCTTTAGGATTTTCTTCCTGCAGTTTTTTTGTCTTCATTACTAACCGATATGCCTTTTATTTATTTCTTATCTTATTGTACTGACTGGGACCACTAGAGAATAGAATTGGTGAGAGTGGGCATCCTAGGCACGGTCCTGATCTTAGAGAAAGCACTGAGTCTCCCAGCTGTAGCACCATGTCACCCTGTGGGCGGCAGGATGCTCTGTGCAGGGCACATGTGCCCCATGCCCGGGGAGACATTCCT
This sequence comes from Ctenodactylus gundi, assembly GCA_004027205.1. NCBI lineage: Eukaryota > Metazoa > Chordata > Mammalia > Rodentia > Ctenodactylidae > Ctenodactylus > Ctenodactylus gundi. Next base: position 225,551 of record PVKB01001394.1, read on the forward strand.
TATTCTAGTTTGCTGGATGTTGTTTATAAGAATTGGGTTTTGAGTTTTGTTAATGCTTTTTATAGATCTATTGAAATGAACTTTTTTGTTAATAATTTAGTTTGCTAACCCTGGTTTTCAAATGTTAAGCCAACGTTGCATTCCTGGAATAAAGTTCACTGGATTACAATGCCTTTTTTTCAGTATGTTGTTAGACTCAACTTGGTGTCTGTTAGAAAATTTTGTGCCTTAGGCTGGAAAAACAGCTCAGCGGTAGAACACCAGCCTAGCATGTGTGATTCCATTTGATTCCCAAACAAACCAAAACCAAACCAAACCAACCAACCAACCAGCCAAACAAACAAACAAACAAAAAAAGAGTTTCTGTGTTTGTGTTCATAGGAATATTTATTTGTAGTTTTCTTACATGTCTTTTTCTGGTTTTAATACCACGGCAATGCCAGGCTCATGGAACCAACTGGGAAGCGTTAACTTTTTCAGTTTTCTAGAGGAATTTGTGTAGAATTGCTATCATGTCTTGCTTAATGTTTTGCAGAATTTACCAGCAAAGCTACCCATGCTGGGAGTTTTCTCTGGGAGAAAGGTTTCGACCATAAATTTCACTTCTTTCATAGTTTCAGAGCTAGAAGGGTTACATATTTCCTTTTGAGATTATGTTCTTCAAGAAATTTGTTAGTTTTGCCTAAGTAGTCAAAAGCCTTGATGAACCATTATTAATGATAGCCTCTGTTGATTTCATGCCTATAGGATTTGCAATGAAGACGCCTCTCCTGTTCTCTACGGTGGTGGTGGTGGATGGCATTCCCCTCTTTTTCCTGATCTGCATGGCTAGATGTTCATGCATTTTACCAATTCTCTCAAAGAATCGACTTCAGGTCCCACTGATTTTGCTGCTTCTCCGATTTATTGTCTCCTTTCTTCTTACTTCGGGTTGAGTTGACGCTTTTCTACTTCCTGTTTTTATTTGCATATCTCCTCCTTTGCCCTTCCCACCCCCCAGTCCCCTCAACTTTCCGTTTCCCTCTCCACAGACTCCATCTTCTTACTTTCTTCTGTATTTCATAACAGTTTTTGGTTTTCTTGTATTCTTTTCTGCTTTCTTAAAGTGTGAGCCGAGGCATTTGCTCTGAGCTTTTTCTCTGTTTCTGACAGTGACATACATTTTCCTTGCATCCCAGGGGATGGGGAGTGGAACCCCTCCTGGGCTTAGCCTCATCCCACACAATTTTTTTTTTTTGGTCTATTTTGTGGTCTTTTGTTTTGGAACCTGGAATCAAATCCAGGGCATTGCGCAGGCCAGACAAGCACAGTACCACTGAGCTATGTCCTCAGCCCCGTCCCACACATTTTTACGTCAGTCCTTCACTGTCAGTCAGCTCAGAATATTTCCCAGTTTCTCTTGGGATTTCTCCTTTGACTGATAGGGTATTTAGGGCGCTGTACCTGGTTCAAAGGTTTGCTGGATACCTTTCTGTTACTGATTTCTAATGTAATTCTATATGACCCAAGAACACTCTTCAAAGGATTTGAATCTGTTCAAATTTATTGTGTGTTGAAGAAGGCTAGGGAGCCACAAGGGCCTGGTCTCACCCTTCCTGGGGGGACAAGGTGAAGGGTGACAGTGATATTGGAGGAGAAATGGATGGGCTTGGGGGCTGTGAGGTGGTAAAATGGACCTGGCATGCATTGGAAGGACACGGTGCCTCTTTACCAAGGGGACGGAGGCAATTCCTATCCATCTCACTGGGAGGGGTTCCACTCCCTCCCACCTTGAAACAGCCATGCTGGCCTCCTGCAGGAAGCAGGTGTCACCCCTCTCTTGATACCACAGATCCTGCCTCCCGTAGTTGCTGGTGGTTTCTGTTCCTGGGAGCACCGCCCCCCCCCCCCCCCCCGCCCATGCAAATATGTGTAGCTGCTGACAGTCTCGTCTGCCCAGTGCTCGGGTCACGGGACCCACACAGCGGGAAGACCTCCTTTACCCAAGGGCAAATAGGAGGTCATTAAGACAGTACCTTTCTTGGAGTGGACAGTTTTTGTGTCGCAAGTGTCTGGGCCAGGGATGCCTGGGCTGGATTTCAGACCCCATGTGCATGCTTAGCTGGGTGCCCAGGGACAGACCAGCCTGGACGCACGTGCCTGAGTGTCCTGTTGTACTCCGCCCTGTGCCACGATTGCCCCCTACCCCCAGAGGGGAGCCCCGTGACATCTTCATCTCACAGGTGAGGACTGTGAGTGATGTGGTAAGACTGGAACCCCATCTCTGCCGGGGATGCTGAGGGAAGTGTGAGACCTGTAGGGTCTCAGACTAGGGCTGGCTGCTGCCACGGGCTCGCATCAGGCTGAGCACGGGATGGAGGGCAGGAGTGACCGGCAGGCGCACCAATGGGACAGTCTCGCCCTGGCCCCGCCCTCCTGCCTGGCCAACCCTCAGGCTGCCAGCTTTGCTTTCACCCTCAGACTGAAGAAGAGGCAACTTCTTCCCCAGATGTTTTGACAAGAGGGGTGCCAGGAGGGCAGGACTTCTAGAGCCAGGTGCTTTTCATGACAACCACCTTTTGCTTGTGGCCTCCAGCTGTAGGTGATCCCCTGGAAGAGTCCAGAGAGACAGCCGTGACACACAGCAGGTGGCCCGCATGCTTGAAGAGCAGAGCAGCCCCTAGTCCTACATGGAAGGGAGTTTCAGGGTGACTTGGGTTTCAGCCACCTCCTCACCCCCCTTACCCCATGCCTAGGACAGGGCCTGGCACACACGTACCTACAGAACAGAATGCATTAACTACAAGAATAAAGTCCTGACGAGCGTCGTCATGCCCACAACCACGACCCTGGTTCTGCTCGGATGGAGGGACCCCCAGGACAGACACCAGTCCCTGCCGCCTTCCAGCCGCCGGTGTTTACGTTTTAATATTTATTTTACAGGTGAGAGAGCTGGGCGTGCGGGTGAGATTCTAGCTGTCAGAGGGGGGTGGGGATCCCCCTTAGTCTGTGTGAGTCGGCAGCCCCGTCCCTGCGTGCTTTTTGGAACAAGCCCCCGGGGGCCTGCCCAGACTTAGTAGGCTCCACGGGCACCCTGAACGAGGACCCCGGAGGCCAGCGGGGGTCCAGGGTGTCGGTTTTGCAGAGAGAGGCCACATGACTTACCCAGGCTGTGGTGGCCGAGCCCGCACACCCAGCTTCTCCCGGGGACCTGTCACTTCCCCCTTTCAAGCGCCCCTTCAGCCTGTGAGTGGGGGCAGCGTGGGACTTCCAGCAGGGGCAGGGACGCAGGTGTACGTGGGTAGCGTGAGCCCCGCTGTCCTCTGGTTCTCGCCCTGGGGAAGGAGCCTCAGCTCCTGTCTGCCCGGGGCAGCTGTGGTCACTCACCGCCTCTGCAGGTCCTGGATGGTGTCCGGGAGTGGGAGTCCCCGCGTCTCTGGGAGGAGCAGCAGGAGGAACAGGCTGGACACCAAGGGGATGGCGCCGTAGGAGAGCGGAGGCAGCAGGGGCAGAGCCTGGTGGGCTGTGCGGATCAGCGGCCCCATCATGGCCCCCAGGCGGCCGACAGACTGTAGGAAGCCATCCGCCGTCATCCTGTTGGGAAGGGGCCGTGCGGTCAGCACTGCTGCGGAGGGAGGATGGGCCCGGGAAAGCCGGGGAAGAAAAAGCTGGGCTTAGAAATTGCTCTCCTCAGGACCACCAAAATGCCACCTCCTCCTTGGAACCTGACTAGATTTTCCCACCTGGTCTTCAGGGACACTCAAAGGCTTCCTGTGTGAGATCACTTGGGGGACCAGCCTCAGAGCTCCTGTGGGCCACCCAGCTGCCAGGCTGGCTTCACAAAACCAGGAAGTACCATCAAAAACACGTGGGTAAAAGAATGACCAGATGCGCGGAGGAGTGGGCATCGTGGTGGTGGGAAGAAAGGCAGGTTAGTCCGGAGGGCAGGAGGACCAGGGCCACCCTCCGCCTCAGTTTCTCCACTGTCGATGTAGGAGCAGTGGGTGCTCCGGACAACTGGAGCTCTGGGTTTTGAGGAGGGACCTTGAGCTCTGCGGAGAAGGAGGGGCAGTGGCGGGTGAGTGGGGCCATGCAGCCACCCGGGCTTGGTCTCCTTGCCAGTTTTTTTTTTTTTGGGGGGGGGGACTGAACCCAGGGCCTTTGCACTGAGCTACATTTCTAGGTTTTCTTTTCTTTTTTCGAGATAGGGTTTTACTGTTGCTCACGTGGGGCTCAAACTTGTGATCCTCTTGATTCAGCCTCCAGAGTGCTGGGTTGTAGGTATGCACCACTAGGCCTGGCGACCAGGTTTTTAAATTTTATTTTATTTTTTTTAGTATATGTGCTGCCGAAGTGAGCACTTTATTTTATTTTTTAAGTTTTACCTGAACAGGAAGGATTTTGAAGCGCGCACTGGCACACCCGCAGTCCACCTGCACTATCTTCTTGGCAAGGGCTGTTCTGCAGGTCCCCTCCCGGCCCGCACCCTGGCTGCCATCCTCACCGTCCCTCCCAGTGTCCCCTGGTGTGCCTCCTCCAGCCCGGCCCAGCCTACCGCAGCGGGGTGGGGTAGAGCTCCGTCCTGTAGACAGTGAGGCAGGTCAGGCTTATCCCGAAGCACCCTTTCCCCAGCACGGCAAGGGCCACACGCAGGGTCTGTAGCTCTGGGCAGAGGAAGGGGTGAGCAGAGTCTGCCCGAGGGCACCCCAGGGCAGCCTGATGATGATGGAGAGGCAGTGCTCACGTGGTGCCAGGCCAGGGGCCAAACAGGGATACACATAGAATACGGCACCCCGACAGCAGGCCAGGTCTGGTGGCTGAGCCTGAAAGCAGCTTTTGAGGCTTTGGGGTACTTCCAGCCCATAGTGGGACTCTGAGGTGACCACAGCCGCTCAGCCTGCCTCTAGGGACCAATAGTGGGCCAGTGGCAGGAGACCTCCGCAAGAAGCCCCAGGTGCGATTATTCTGGCCATCAGGCTGGGCCTGGGCCGTGTCCTTCCCATGCCCAGTTGTGGAGTCTCACAGGCTGGGACTGGAGCTCACAGGCAGGGTGCTTGTCTAGCATGCAGATGGTTCTAGGTTTTGTTCCCAGAATCACAAAAGAAAAAAGTTTCTGGTTCAATCTTTAGTATTGCAAAAGGAAAAAAAAAATCCACTTATATAACTTCTGGCTGGGCATGGAGCAGGTCTGTAATCCCAGCATTCTGGAGGCTGAGGCAGGATGACTGCCTTGAGTTCAAGGCCAGCCTGGGTTACATAATGAATCAAAACTATGAGAACACATTAAATTTGTGGCGTCCTCAGAGCCTCAGTGTGAGCAGTCAGCCTTCCAAGCCCTTCCTCTTCCCTCGGGTTCAAGCCCTTGCTCTGATACTCACTAGCTGAGTGACCCTGGGCACCTGCTTCACCCCTGAACCTCAGTTTCCTCTAGAAAAATGGGCAGGGTGTGGCTGAGGGAGGGTTGCCATGGCAGCAAAGGCTGCCAATGCACAGGGGCCTCCTCTAGAGGAGGGGGCAGGGCGTGGGTGTGGCAGTCAGGACAGCGGGCCCAGCTCGAAACCACCCAGCTCACCTGGAGATACCAGCACATTGGCCAGGATGCAGCAGCCGGCCAGGGCCAGGGAGCCCGCCAGGGTCTTGCGGCGGCCCAGGAACCTGAGCAAGGGGACGGCGGTGGCCCGGCCCAGGAAGTCCACGGCTCCAAAGAGGGCCTGCAGGAGGAAGATGTCCCGGCCCAGGCTCTGCAGGTCCAGGACCAGCCCGTAGTAGGATAGCATCAGGGAGAAGCTGCAGGGCAGAGCCGCAGGTCATGACACCACAGAGGAGAGGGACCCCAGCTGGCACCCTGGGAGCCTGGGAAGTCTGTCACATGTGGCTTGTCAGAGCTGATCTAGGCCAGAGCACCTCAAGCTCTGTGGGATGCAGGCCGTATGTCCTAGGGCTCGTCCCAGAAAAGGGCACATGTCCCTCACGTGGCCACGGTGAGGTGGCAACGGGCTGTCCCTTCAGAGCTGCCTGGGACCAGCATTTCCAAAAGCCAGTCTTGCTTTGCGCCTGCCTGGATGCCCAGATCTCTGGAGGTATTGAAGAGTGGAAGTAACGAAGGCTCTCTGTGAGGCGCTGGCTGTGCTGACCACAGGCCTTACTCCCTGACCCCTGCGAGCGCTCCCTCTCAGGTGGGGACACCAGAGGAACATGGAGAGGTCTGCTCCAGGTCTCCCCACTCCTCGACCTACTTCCTGAGTGGGGCAGTCCCACTCTCAAGCTCCTGAGTAGCTGGACTTACAGTATCTGAACTTTCACAGTTTGAGATAAAATTTGGATTTATAAGCGGTGCCATGGTTAAATTATTCCCCCCCACCACTTTTTTTGAGCCTTTGAACTATTTTACATTACTAGTGACATTACCAGTGACTGTCACAGCCTTTGCTGCCACGGCAACCCTCCCTCAGCAACACCTTACCCATTTTTCTGGAGGAAACTGAGGTTCAGAGGTAAAAAAGGTGCCCACGGTCACTAGTAATGTAATTTTTGGTTTTGATTTCCAGACAGATTCTCCCTAAATTTCTAAGTTACCCGGGCTAGGCTCAAACTTGCCATCCTTCTGCCTCAGACTCCCAGAGGGCAGGGACGACAGGCCTGTGCCACTGGCCAGCTTCCTACCACTTTTAAAATCTGTCCCTATCTCTGCTTAACCGGCCACGTATCTCAGTTACTCCCAGCAAGTGGCCCAGAAGGCTCCACCCAATAGAGGCAGCCCAGGTGACCTCTGTAGAGTGTAGGAGCTACAGCCTTGCACGAAGTTTGCACACGTGGCCCGTGTGTCTGGAGACTGGCCCGGTTGGGACCCAAAGTAGCCAGCCCACGGGAGTGGAGGGGGGTGGGGGTGGGGCAGCACGGGGTCAAGTTGGGAGCTTACAGGACAGAAGCTCAAAGCCTCTAATTTCAACAACAAAGGGTGTGTGGCCACCCCAGGGACCCAGGTGGAGGGGGTGGTGCTGGATGCTGGTCTCTTCATTTATCAGGAATAATTAGGCTAAAAATAAAAAGATTTTAAAAAAGCATTTAATCCCATTCTTTGTTTGGAGATGCAGTAGATACTTGCTATAATGGCCTATCTGTGGATAAATATAGCATAAAGTAAAGGTTTCCTAATTGTTATTTTTATATCTAGATAAAGTTGCAATTAAACTTTATTTTCACATTACCATGTGCTCATGGCTGTCACCTCCATTGAGGGTAAGGGCCCCGATGCCCTTGGGTGCTGGGGGCAGGGCCTTCTGGGAGTGGCCTGGGGTGTGCCAGGCCCCACGAGGGCCAGAGGCGGCTTGGCTGGGGGCTCTCATGAGGCGCCACCATCTGGGGCCGGTTATTCACCCTGCTGGGCTCTACTTTTCCTGCCTGTGAGGTGGGTGATGTAATGGGAAAGGGGCACCCAGGGTGTGTCATCCTCCTGGGGTGTGGCTGTCAGGATGAGGCTCCAGGCCTTTTCAGCCGTGATGGTTCCCCAGACCTCAGTTGGATCCTGGTGTCCTGTGGGGCTGGCATCCCAGCTTAGTCACTGCAGCGGCTTGCCGAGAATGCCCACCTCCCCCCAGACTCCCCCAACCCACCACACTTCCTCTTCCCTGCCTGCTGGGTCTAGCCTCCTGGGCACCCTGTGAGGACTGAGGATGCTGTATTCCCTGGACACTGTCCACATAGCCCAGCCCTGTCTCCGAGACAGGTGACTACATAGCGTACTTCCCCATCAACATGGTGTAGGTCCTTCTGCGGAGCGTGGGCACGCGGAACAGGTCCAGCACCGACCTGTGGGTCCTTGCAGACAGGGCCTCCTCCTCCATACTGGCCAGCAGCACCTGCAAGGGAGCAGGAGCACAGCGAGTGTCCAGATCACAGCCCCACCCTGCCTTCCTGCCAGGGAATGGTGCCAGGCCGCAGGCATGGGGAAGCTGGGCTTTGGCCTCTGGCTATTGGTGCCCCACCGCTGGTTAAAAAGAGCCTCTCTGGCCCCTGGCTCTTCCACAGGCCTGGCCCACAAAGCCTGAGCCATGGAGAGGGCCTCGTGTACCAGCTCTGGTCCACTGAGCAGCAGGTCAGGTCCCTCTCGGCAGGCACCACACGAACCCAACACCGCTCTTCGGCAGCCCTGGCTACTCTGGCTAAGCAGCCTCCTCTTCACTCCCCGAGTGCCCACCAGCCCTCCCACGCCCCCCAGCCCGGCCTGCTCTCTGGCTCGGTTGCACCAGCTCTAGCTTGCCTTCTCCCAGAAGCCTTCCCCCATCCTCCTACCCCAAGGAGTCTTGCCTGCCCAAGTCTTGGGCAGCACAGCCTCCATCTGACACCTGCTTTCTCAAAATAGTGCCTTCAAACAAGCTCGCTGTTCCCCAAATACACTGAGAAGCCCTGAGAGGCAGGTGTGCGGTACACGTGGGACGGGGTGGGTGGGACGGGTGGTGGGGATGGGGAGGACGGCCGTGGGGTCATGGGTCAGGTGAGGCTGGCGCCCTGTAGAGACGCTGACGAGGTGGTGGTGTCTGCGGTAATGAAGGTGGCATCGGTGGTGGAGGGGGTGACGGTGGCAAAGGTGTTGCGGGTGGGGAGGCTGGAACACTGCCCACGAGGGAGCTCATGATGGTCCTACGGGTGGTGGTGATGGAGCTTGTGTGGCCGTGGTGATGGTGATAGTAGCTAATGGGGTTTTTTTGAATTTTTGTTTTGTTTTGCTTTGTTTTGAACTGTATCCCACACCCATTTTTTATTTTGAAAAAAAATTTTTTTTTTTTTTTTTGAGACAGGTTCTTGCTCTGCAGCCCAGGCTGGTTCTAAACTCACTGTGTAGCCCAGCCTGGCCTCAAACTCACAGCAGTCCTCCTGTCTCAGCCTCCTGACTGCTGGGATTAGCACCCTACCTGATTAATTTTTATACTGTGCTGGGAAATCAAATCAAGGGCCTTGTGCATGCTAGGCAAGTGCTTTTACCGCTGAGCTGCACCTCCAGCCCCTTATTTTGGATTTTGAGACAGGGTCTCGCTAAGTCTCTAGGTTGCCCAGGCTGGGTTTGGATTTGTAATCCTCCTGCCTCAGTCGCCCACTGTGCCGGGATGACAGGCCTGGCCATTGGGCCTGGCTGGGTTGATGGTGTAGAGATACTGACAGAGAAGGTGGGGGCCATGCTGGTGGGGACCCTGGTGACGGCGCGTGCGTGGGCGTCTTCTGCTGGGTTAGCTCTCACACTGTGAGTCTCGCAGCAGCACCTCACCTCTGCGGTCAGTGTCTTCTTGGCTTGCTTGTGGCCGTTTATCCTGGCTACTTTCCTGAGTTCCTGAAGTGCTCTCTCTGGGTTGCCCATGACAATCAGCCATCGAGCAGATTCTGGCAGCCAGCTGTTAAAGAAGCAGGTGCACGGGTGGATCTTGGCTCTCCTGGCCCACACTGGGTCTCCCGAGGTCTCAGAGAAGGGGTGGTAGGTAGGTGACTGTCCCTCTGGTTCAAGAGGCAGGCTGCGGGATGCTAAGTGCTTGGTTTTTCATTTTGTTTTACTTTGTTTCACATGTGAAACGTTCCTGGGCATAACTGGCTGCCTATCCAGCGTGTCTGCTCTCCCAGCCTCACAGGCAGATGGGCCCAAGGCAATTCCCTGGTGAAGGGCACAGGATTTGCTTGGCACATGGGGCTCAGCCCGGTTTGCTGGGGAGTACAGAGCTTCCCGAGGCAGGTTGACACAGCTGTTGAGAGAGTCAGCCTGCCAGGGCTCAAATCCTGCCTTTGGCACTCACCGCTTGGGTGACCTTGGGCAGGGATTTAGCCTCTCTGGGCCCTTGTGCATCATCTGAAAATGATAGCAAGGCACCATCTTCCTCATCAGAAGGCATCTTGGTCCATTCCTGGTGCCACTAACTGTCACGTATATGCTCAACCTGTTGACCTGGGGCCTAACGCATGCAGTTATGGGATGACTCTCCTTGTTCCCTAATCTTGTTTGTGGAGTATCAACTTCAGGTCACTGGTGGCTTTTTGTCTGTTTTGGTCACCAGTAAGGCTCCACTGCCTAAAACCATGACTGGCTTGACCTAGGGCAGGAGCTCAGTAACTATTTGAGAATGACTGAGCTTTTGTCCCTCCTCCCCCGACCCCTCCACCAGATAGCTTATCTGGACGCGGCTCTACTTGGCTCCAGCCCAGGGGCAGGAGAGAACCCACGGTGGCACTGGTTGGCGTTTGTGTCCCCGCGTCCCTTCCCCTAGTCTCTGTCCAAGCAGGTACTTCCAGACTTCTGGGACCTTTACAACACTGACCACAACAGTGGCAGGGGTCTATTGTCATATCTGTCACTGACTTGGATGCCAGTGAAGGGAGAAAGGAGGCCAGAGGGTGAGGCCGGTGCCAGGATGTGGGAGGATCATGCCCAAGGGAGAGAGGCTGCTGACATACTCTGCTGAGACTCACTCAGCTTGGCACCTCCAGATCTTCCCCTTTTCAAGAAAAGGATAGATCTTTGTTTGTTTTAAAATGTCTCCTAATTTTTAAATTTTGGCAACTAGGTAAGATTTTATTTATTTATTTATTTATTTTACATCATTAGTTACGCCAATGCTGTGCTAGCCTATGGGCGCCTGACCAGTCTGGACAGCATCCACAGGCCTGCGGCTGAAACGCCCCCTTAGAATCCTGCATGGAAAAGGTGTGTCCCCAGGAAGGGCCCAGCCCTTGCCATTGCCCTGCAGTGGCTCTCCAAGTGTCAGGATGTGGCCAGGAAGCGACACCCTCCCGCCAACACCTCCCACAGGCAGAGGCCCACAGTACTGACCAGGATATGATGGAGAAGGCAAAGAAAGGCGCTGACACGGCCAGCTGGAGGTCTCGCCAGTCCCGCAGGGCAAGGGCCAGGCCAGCCACGGCCATCTGGCCCATGCTGTAGGTACATCCCAGCACTGTCATGGTAACAGCCCTCCTGCGGGTCGTGGTCCACTCTGCTACTGCAAGGCCATGCAGACATGCAGATGAGGGCCCGTTCTTCCCACCTGTCACCCCAGAGCAGGGGCCTGAGCAAGCGAGGGACTCACTTAATGTGGATGACACCAGTATGATGCCGGCCACTCCAAAAGCACTCAGGAACCGGAGGCCACAGTAGATGAAGAAATTTGGGGCGAAGATTGTGGCGGTGCCGGTCACAGCCACCTGTAGGCAGCACCAGCTCAGCATTGGCTTCCTCCCAAACCTGGGGAGGAGATAAGTTTGTGAGGCCTGGAGAGACCCCTGGGGGACACAGACACGTCAGTGGTGTCCCTGAGCCTGGCCACTGGAGCTCCTCAGAGCCTTTAGGAGTCCACGCAAGTGGTTATCACAGTGGTAGGTGACTGGCTCTAAGGGGGTAGTGCAGCCCTGTGGCCACAATCCCAGGCTTTGGTGCCAGATGGCTGGGCTCCATCCTCCCTGGGTGGGCCTGGACATGTGACCAGGTGCTCTTATGATGAGCCTTGTGGAGCCTTGGCTTGTGAAAACACAGATCCTGAGTGAGGGGGCAGGGGCATAAGGAAAGCCAAATGCACACAACCATGACAAGCCAACTCCATTTTCATCTGCATTCTAGGGGACCCATTAAGGGTCCTCAGCCGAGGGTCCAGCCTCCAGGTAGGCTCCGCTGAAGCACTGGCAGGATTTGGCACAGCCAAGAGGGGCTGGTCAGATAGAGATAACGCAGGGCTGGCCTGGAACATCTGGGCAGCACCTAGAGGCAAGGACACCTGTCCCCGGCCTGGGGGGCCTCACAGGTGACTCACCAGGGGACCTACAGGCAATTGCAATTTGGCTTCCTGCATGGGTGGTACTTGGAACAGGGCAATAGATCTCTGTTACCCACACACAGTAACTGGCTGTCCTCTAAATGCCCCAAGTGGACCCCACATGCCCCTGCCTGCAGGCTCCTAGCTGTACCAGGGAGATGCAGTGATGCTGGCAGTAATCGCGCTGGGCCCAGCTCCAAGCCGCATGTGGATCAGCTCACTTAACTCTCACAAAGGTACATGGTAAGCATGAGTCCCCACTGATGGGGGAGACTGAGGCAAAGAGAAGGGAAGAGACCTCTCCCCGCCCCCCTCCCCTTACTACCAGGCTTGTACTGTGAGGCTGCAACTGAGACAGAGGGGGGCTTCAGTCCCCACCGTGATCCATATGCACTCGCTCCAAAGCCATGTGCCCTCACCTTCCGTGGGGACCTGGCCACATACAGCTCCAGTGAGGAACCCAGGTGAGAGTGGGTGGGGCGGGTGGGCAGCTGTGCCGGACCTGGACCAGGCCAGTCTCTACCTCCACGAAGGCCGAGTCCTGAGTGCTGGGCACGAGGCTGCCACAGGCAGGACCCTCTGGGCAGGCAGGTCCCTGCGAGGAGGCTGCACAGCTGGGGGTGGCTAGGCAAGGGCCTCTTCGGGCCAGGCATCAGCCAAATCCACCTACAAGTCTGTGCAGGGGTCCTCTGAGCCCTGTGGCCACGTGGGTGGGGTGGCAGAGAGCCACACTGGAGGCTCAGCTGTCCTGTATGGGAGAGTGGCTGGGCGGGGGTGGGGGAGGAGGGAGGATGAAGGGGGAGCCAGAGGGATGTGAGGAAGGAGAGCTGGGGATGCCTCTATCCTCCTGGAGGTTTGGAGTGGGGGACACGGGGAGGGGGCAGCACTTCAGTTTTGATTGAGTGTACACCGCCTCCTGAACTCCTAGCTGGAGGTGCCCAGTGGGCAGGTGGGTCTGTGAGTGGGGAGCCTCTTAGGTGTTACTAGCACTGGGGGCGATGCCTCAGGCAGAGGGCCATGTAGAGGTGCTGGACTGAGCCCTGGCTCTTCCCCTCGGGCGGGGTGTCGGGAAGGGGAGGAAGGCAAGTGTGTGGACCCTCTGGAAAGGCAACCTTTTTCTCATCACAGATCTGAGTGTAGATGTCACTCGGCCAGCAGTTTCTAAGCTGCTTGGCTAATTGGCTACTACCGCCTTGCTCATCTAGCGCTCCACCTGTGCTGTGCTCCTTATAGCCAAGTCGCTTTCTGTGGTGGCCATCCCTGCTGACCTGTGCTCTGGGAGACCAGGCTCTCCAGGCTCTCAGCTGCAAATACTGAACACTTGGCTCCCCCTCCCTTCTCTGGTCTCCTCCTCTCGTGTCTTCAGGGGACCCAGCGTGTCTCTGGCACCCGGGGCAGGGTATAGCAACCAAGGGAAGGCCTTGGGCCTGGGGACAAAGGGGCAGTGGAGACCATGCCAGGGCAGTGAGGGCTACTACATGGCAAGTGAAGGACGGGAGTGCTGCAGGAAGGAGGCCTGTGACAATGTAGCTGGGAAGGAGGTGGCAGAAGGTGGCCCCAGGGCTTCAAGGCAGGGAGCCAGACCAGGGCCTGGGGATATCTGGAGCAGCCTGTGGGCTGGTGTATCAGCTAGGAGGAGACCCTGAGGAGGCAGAGATAGAGGAGGCCTGGGTCCTCAGTAGCTAGCAGGGCTGTGGTCCACATGCAGGGGTGGTCTCAACACCTGCCCCCTGTGCAAATGGGGGCACATGGCTGGAGGCAGGCCTGGTGCTGCCTGGGTGGGTGAGGACAGATAAGTGACCCCTCTCAGGGCTTGTGAGACAAGGCCAACGGCTGAGACTAAGGGGCGCAGAAGCTGGCATCTTTAGACCCGAGAACACCTTAACGGCCTCCAAGCCCACACGCCCTGGCCATTGTGCACCTCTCAGGCTCACGTGACACACAAGATGTCATCTGTCCCCTGAGTGCTCAATGACTGCAGCCTCAGCACGTACCTGCACCCTGTCCCCTCTCTGCTCCTCTGCCAAGTTTGTCTCAGCTACTTGCTAGGTTTTGCTCAGGTGCTGCTGCCTTCCAGAAAAGCCCTACCATCCTCCAGGGTGGGTCTGGCCGTACCTGTGCCCACAGCCTCTGGGTTTCTAAGTCATAGCACGTCCTGTGCCTGGAGGTCCGTGGCTCTCAGGGGCAGGAGCTGCACAGCACCTGGCATACAGTAGGTGCTTGATGCAGCCTAGTGCCGCAGCTGAAGGTTGGTCTCTCGCAGTGCAGTCTAGCCTAGACATCAGGCCCCCAAGAGTTACTATCCCCTGGGGCTTGGTGACCCGAGGCTGATCCCAGAGTTCCCTCCTTTAGGGAACACTGATGCTCACTGGACACTGCTGATCTTGCTGTCCCCCAACCCTCAAGGCTGTTCTGAGGGAGCTGGGCGGGAGAGGACACTCACCGAGAGGACAGGAGGCCCCAGATGAAGGACCCGACCAGGATCCCAGCCATGTAGATGGACTGTCCCATGGGCTTCAGGCCTTGGGAGTGACACACCAGGTCCCACTAGAAGAGGAACAAACGTGGCAGCTTTTAAGACATGACACAGCAGGGCTGAGGTATCTGGGGAGGTCAAAGGGAGAGTCTTCCAAGACCTTGGACAACCTGGGTCCTCAGGGTCCAGTCACATGACCCCTGGGTTCCTAGTAGCAAGCTATGAAGGAGACGTCTGCTGAGCCCCGTGACCCCACTCAAAACCTGGTGGCACCATAGACACATCTGACATGTTCATTCGTTGATAAGGACCTTAACAGAACCTACCCTGCAGGGCTGCTGATGCAGGACCAGAAGGCAAGTGCACAAGCAGTGCTGGCCACCTAAGAGGGTCAGGGTCAAGAGGGGTGTCACTATTGTGACTGGTCAGAAATCTGACTCAGTGGACCGGCCGCCCTTTGAGTCCTCTGCGCCCATCCTCACCTCAGCCCAGGTTCTATAAGCAGCCAGGAAATGTGCGCTTAATGATAACAACGATTTGCTTGGCCACACTTTTTTTTAGACCCCAGAACTTTCTCCCAGGCTCCCTATGTGCTTTCTCATACAGTTCAGTTTCAGTAAAGAACTCTGTAAATCACCTTAGCAAGAGCCTCCCCTAGGTGTATCTGATCACCAGTGCCGGCCTCGGCAAGAATCCTTCGGGGGACGTCGCTTCAGCTGCTGTCCACCTTGTCTCCTCTCCCTACCAGCTGCCTTGACTGTAAATCACTGGGGAGTGGAGCCCAGCCTCTCCCACAGCAAGGCCCCGGGCTGTGGTGCCTGTGCCCATCATGACTGTCCTGGACAATCCTCCTTCCCTAGTGTCCTTGAGTCTTTCCTCTGACGTGAGGGAAGTGATTTGAATCTCCTAGTTAAGGGTGCACGGCTGTTGCCAGTGGCTGGGAAGGAAGTGGCGCGTAGGTCTGCTTGGGACGGCCCTTACCTTCGTCACAATGGTGGACGTGAAGGTGCTGCGGTCGTACACCCAGCCATCCACACACGGCTCCGTGGCGGCCTCGCTCCAGTTGGTGGCGGTGGCATTGGGGTCCAGGAGCTGCCACTGTGGCTGGCGGAAGCGGAGGCACGGGTGGGGCTGCCGGTCGGCACCCTGTGGGATGGAGATGGCCAGGATGGCCTCACGGGTGAGGCCTGCAGGGATCTCAGAGCTGTTGTCCAGTATGTGGGCCCAGCAGCGATGGCTTGGGACGGCAGCTGAGAAGTTCTCCAGGAGCATCTGGGAAGGTGTAAAGATTGCGGGGAGGAGGAGGGTGATGACCTGGAGGGTCTGGAAGAGGCCCGCACCCCCAGCTTGCTTCAAAAGCTCCTCAAATGCCATGAACAGAGCTGCTCCTGGTGGTCAGTGGGTGGGTGGTGCCTGACCAGCTGCTTGAGACCAGCTGCAAGTGCAAGTTGGATCCCAGGCCACCCAGACCTTCCACGCTGTCCTCCCAGCTGGGCCAGGGTCGGGGAAGCTGCGCTGTGACCAGCTGTCGGTCCTGAGAGGCCCCGGACTGCTTCGAGGGCGTTTCTCCTTCTCTTGTTTCCTGGAGTGACCCCTCAGAAGTCCCAGCACTGTGGAGGGGACATCAGGAGACAGCACCACTGTGCCTGGGCCCCGGGGGTTCTGAGCTGCCCACTGAGCCAGGACCAGGGACCTTCTTACTGTGGACCTGGTTTGTCCACAGTAAGAAGTCAAGGAGTGTTTTAAAAGCTAAGGCACAAAGCTGCAATGTTACTGAATTATAGCTGCGGAAGACACCGTGACTGGGCGGCTAACTATCTTGGTTGGTTAAAGTTTAATTTCAGTGTGGGTTCCAGGCTCTAGTGCCAGGGATCAGGCGGTACAGCCAGGCGCACTGGCTGGCTGATTGCATCCTAAGTTTTGACCCTTTTGAATCTTCTGGTGCCCACTTAATTCATCTGGACAGCATGTTGAGTGGCTGAAGTTAGCAGTGAGGTCCATGGAGGGCCTGCCTTAGCTGAGAAGCTGGCAGAAGACCCCTGGCCCGGCTCAGTCGCCCGTCCTACCCCTGTCGCACAAGGCTCACAGAGGTATTATTTCAAGAAGCTTTTATTTTTGAGGTTCCAGATTACCCTAGTTAGACTGTAAGGTCCCTCCAGGGCAGGAAACATGATTACCAGTCCCTGACATCCCCTAGGAGCCCTGGCTGGGCTGAGCGTGGCTGATGTCAGGCTGGAAAGTGGACGCCTTCCTGCCCTCAGCACTGCTCCATCCTTGGTGTGAGAGGAGTAAAGTCAGTGCTACCTCAGGGCCTCCGCAGCTTAAGCCTGGCAGTGACCTCATCTCCAAAGCCCAGGGCCGGCGGTGGGCTCACACTCCGTACCCTCACCCACTCCGCACGGCAGCCCAGAAGAGAGGTAGTGTTCACTCCCCTCAAGGAAATTAATGCTCAGGCCGGGTAGCCAACTTACCCAAGGCCTTCTCCAGTGCCCCTGGGCAGCCTTAGGTGCTTCCCAGCCCCTTATGGAGCAAATCCTGACAGAAAGCTGGGATGCGGAATTTGGGGAAGAGTTAGGACCAGCCCCAGGGTGGTGCCTCTCAGAGTGTCTGAGTAAGTTGCCAAGAGAAGTGTGGAGGTGTGGGTGATGTGTGGGTGGGTGTCCGTACCCTGAACTTCCGAGACTTCCCCAGAGGGCTCGGGGAGCTCGGCCAAGATGGCCGCCAGCCACGAAGGCTACAAATCAAGCTGCTAGGTCTGAATTTGGAAGCCAGGCTCCTTTCTCACTTTGTGTCTCTGGACAGGAACACAGTGTAAATATTAAAATAGCAGAGAGGGAGGGAGGGAGGGAAGGAGAGAGAGAGAGAGAGAGAGAGAGAGAGAGAGAGAGAGAGAGAGAGAACAGGGCCAATCTAGCTAAAGAAAGGACGTTTCCAGGAAGAGAGCTAAAGAGGGCATAGGCACAGCCTGCTGAGTCCGCATGCGACAGCTGGTATTTCCTGTACCACCTCATCCTAACCCGAAAGCCTGGACCTAGGAAGTCACCCCTGAGCGGTAGCTCCCCTCCTGGCATCTGGGTGCTAGCCTGTGAAAAGAGGTCTTCTGCCGCAAGCATGCTGGGCTGGGCATGGCTGGGAGGCTGGGGCAGGAATTTGTATTTTAAAATACCCCCCCCCCCCCCGGAGGATTTTCCTACCCTGGGACCTGGGCCTTGCTTGGAGAGTCACTAGGCCACAGGTAACTATTGGAATCAAGGTGTCCAGGAGGGAGTGAGTCCACTCCCCGTGCCCCTTCCTTCTTCCATATGCTTTTGCAATTTGTTTCTTCTTTCCTGCCCTTTGCCGGTCATGGGCACCCCTAGGCTTTGCTTACAGCAGAAGGTCAAAGCTCCCGGATTTGACAGAAGGCTCCCGGAACCTCCAACTGACTTTCTGCTTCCAGGCCAAAGAATTTTAAATTTGTATTTCTCTTTTCCTGGGACTGCCAGGGGCAGGGCTCAGTGCTGCTGCTCTGCCACCTAGTGGTGACACCCAGGACTGCAGCAACCCTGGAACGGAGCTCATCCTTGCCCGAGGGGCGACTGACTCCCCAAGGACACCAGAGAAGCTGGAGAAGGGGCCTAGGGAGGAGCGGAGAGATCCCCAGATTTCCCTCAGGGTGTTTCATTAAGAGAGTGAAGAGGGAGCACCTGTTACAGGACCAGAGTTGCCAGGGTTGTTTCCTGGTCAAGGGCTCCCATGGAGTAAACCAAACCTTTAGCAAGTTGTCAAATAACCTCGGGCAGTTCACAAGCCTTTTCTGAGCTCCAGTGTCCTTAGGATGGGGTCTTCCGCTTAAAGTGATAACATTAACTGGGGCAATGCATGAAACTAACAATAAGTATTAACCGCTCTAGGGGTCATTAGCACTTCGCTATGGCCACTGTTGCCAGAGTCACCACCACCACCAACCCCGCCACAGCCGCCATCACCACTCTCACCGCCATCAGCACCGTCACCTTGGCCGACTCGCCTGGCCCCGTGTCCTTCCTTCGCGTCTCTCCTGTTTGAAGCCACAGTGTTTCAGATCAGCTGGAATCACTGGGTCCCGTGTGTAGCTTCTCCCTGCAGCCTTTTTCAGGAAAAGATCTTTCCTGAGTTTGGATTCCTCGGTAAGCACAAGGCTGGCCAAGGGCTTAGACCTGCATTCAGTTTCACCGTACCTGCATTCAGATGCCCAAAGATGGGTCAGAAAGTGCAAACAAACAAACAAACCCCCCCCCCAAAAAAAATGAGCCATCATAAAACATCAAATTATCTGCATTCTCGGGAACAAGCTTGAGGCTGCCTGGCAGGAGGCACTGATAGACCACAGTAAGGACAGACTCAGAGTGGCCCCTTCAGTGCTGTACTTCCATCTTGGGGACACTGCTGTGGGGGTTCCCCACAGCAGCACCAGGCTAAGTCACTGCTCTCTCCTCCTCCCACTTCAAGTCACTGCCGGTAGCAGCTGAGGTCTCCTGGGCCTTTGTGTTATAAAAAATCACCTTGGCAAACTTTTCAGAATTCACTACGTGCCTTTGTAGGGGGAAGGAGGATGGAAGGACCCTCCTTAACCTCCTTCCTTCTTTTCTTTTTTCTTTTCTTTCTCTTGCAGTGCTAGGAATGGTCGTGCCCTTGCTAAGCACAGCACAAGTTCTACCACTGAGCTACACCACCAGCTCCCCTGCCGCATGTGGTAAGAATCACAGACTCAGATCGGGATGAGAGGAAAACCCCTTTCTGTCCCCCCCTCCCAACTACTGCACTCTCTGGAGAAACCCCCACACACCTCTTTTCTACGGTCAGAAATATGGCCACAGAACACATAAAAATTAACCATGTTTAATTACGAAGTCATACCTGCACGTAGCATAACCCAAACGATCTGGAAGTGTGTCAAAGTGACAGGTTAAAGTCTTTCCTCTACTGCCCAGAGGCGGCTGCCACCCACAATGTGTTTTTTTTTTCCCCAGAAAGATCTTAATGAATTTTTAAACATGTAAACTACTAAAATTGTTGGATAACGAGGTCACATCATTCGAAAACAGAAAAAGATTTTTAAAAAGGGGTGTGTGTGTGTGTGTGTGTGACAATCAGTCTCTGTCCCACTCCACCCTGTCTCAGCCACTCTAATCCCGCACGCCAGCTGCCAGGTCACCATTTTACTAGCTTGTTTACTCCTTCTGAGTTTCTTTTGCAAGTGTGAGGAAGGTAAGTGAGTGTGTCTAACTTGAACTTGTCCCCCCCAACCCCGGAAGGGGTCACGTGCTGCTGCGGTGGCCTTGGATGCCCTTCCCTGTGCATCTGGGCACCACCCTTCCTGTCTCAGGGTAGTGGTGGGGAGCACCGTGCTCGCTCCTCACAAGGATTTAACATAAGTGACTTAAATGGCCCCCTGCTCATAGCCACTGGGTTGGGTTACAGTTCTGATATTACAAAAAGAAAAAGAACTTCACATGAATAGCTTTGCATACACACTATTTCCAGTGTGGGCTGGCATATCTGTAACATAATGTTCTCGAAGGAGGTTTGCTCCAGGGAAGGAAGGGGAGGTGGGTGGTGGCTTTCAGAGGCAGCTGTCACCCTGCCAGCGACAGGCCCACTGTCCCCTGCTCTCTAATACAGTAGGTTATGATCTGCTTGTGGAAGCTGCCCAGTATCATGGGTGAAAACGGTATCTTGGTGTCGGGTCAAACAAGCCCTGGTGAAACCCAAAGTGTGACTGGCAGCAAGAGAATTTGGAGTTAAGGTTCACTGCTCCAGTGACCTTGCACCTGGGTAACAAGGCCCCCTCGACCCTCTGTCTGGTAGCAAGTGCAAGCATAGGTCCCATGACCCCACTCCTGGGTAGGCAGTCCAAGTGTAAGGCCGTCATAGCCTTAAGCTTTCATGCAGTTTGGGTAGATCAGCATGAGGGCCTGGGATTGGGCTGTTTAGCTGGTGGGTTGATCAGGGATTGGGCAGAAGAGGACGAAGTGGAGTTGCCTGATAGGCTGGGGAGACAGGCAGGTGGGCTATGGGTTTGTGGGAGGCAGGTTACCTGTTGGGGTTGAGGGGGGGTCATCATTAGAGGGCCAACAGCTGGAGCCAGAAAAGTTGTCACCTGCTGGGGCCTATGAAGGTTGCTGAGGCTGGGAAGGTCACCGTGGCTGGGGAGGAATGCGGTGTAGCTGCCTCTGAGGTCACATGCAGAAAGCCAAGCTCTGAGGGTGGGGATGATGGAGAAGTTCAGTGCAGCATCCCTAGGCACAATGGGGCTTTATTTTGTAGTTCTTTTCTTCCAAATGAGGCTGAACATCTTTTACTAAGATGTCTGCATGTCTTCACCTGTGCACGTTTCTTCCCATTCCTTGTCTATTCCCAGTTATAACTCCTCATAGTTGACTACGTAGCCTTCTCGGTTCCTCTCAGGACCTTGAAGACCAGGGAAGCTGCATCTTTGTGATAGAAGTTGCAAATAGTTTCTCAAATTCATCTTCTGATTCTGATGTTATGTTGTTGTTATTGGTAGAATTTGTTGTCATTTATCACTTTTTCTAGCTTTCTTTCTCTTTTAAATTTACTTTGTAAGGGTCCATTTTAAGGAATGTTAATGACAGTGCAAAAGAAAAACAAAAATAAAGAGAAACATGAGTGACAGACAAGGAAAACATCGGTAGGTATGGAGGACTTAAGAACCTCCGGAAGTGTTACACCCTCTTTTTTTCAGCTTGAGAAATTGGTGTGTTTACACGTTATGTGATCATTTTTACTTCCCTTTCTCCTTTTGCTCCCTCACCCCTTCCCCTTTCACATCTCCTTTCCCTCTACACAAAGTTTATCTTGTTTTATTCCATTTCTCTTTTACTTTTTTTAAAAAATCATTTGGCTTTCTCATAATAGACAAACCATGTAATATTTAACCTTCTGTTTCTGATTCATTTGCTAAGCATAATGGTCTCAATGTGTACTGATTTTCCTATGGATGATTCCAATTTGTCTTTCTTGATGGCAGGCTGGTACTCTAGGGTGCCACTCTATTGTACCACATCTTCTTTATCCATTTGTCTTAGTTGCTTTTTCACAGCTGTGACTCAATACTCGACATGCACAAATTAGGAGAAGGAAATGTATTTTTCAGCTCACAGTTTCAGAAATTCACAGTCCATTCATGGGTGACTGGCAGGAGCACATGGCAGGAGCAGAGAAGGAGGCAGCTCCTCATGGCATTGCAAACAGAAAGCCAAGTCCCAGATGGACATCTGTCCTTCCAGGTCCTGTTCCAGTGATCCATCTGTTCTGGGTCTAGCCTCAGTGTTCTTCCCCTTGTCCCTAATCCACCACATGCCTATAATCTACCATGTACTACATACCTGTCTTCTACCACACACCTACAGTCCACCACATACCCATAATCCACCCCATCCAGACCTGGCCCCCAGCTCCTAACAGTACATGGTTCTATAGATAATTGATAACATCCAAATACATGAGACTTTTCCAGATCCAAGCCACAATATTATTCATCTGTTGAGGAACATATCAGCTGCTTCTAAGATTTGTCTATTATAAATTGTGCTGCTATAAACATGGGTATATATGTATCACTCCTGTGTGATGACTGTCACTCTTTTGGGAAGATTCCCCATAAGAGGCATAGCTGAATCAAATGAGATATCTATTTTCAATTTTTGGAGGAATCTATACTGCTTTGCGTAATGGTCATACCAGTTTATAGTTCCACCAACAGTGGAGAAGTGTTCCCTTTGGCCCACAACCTCTCCAGCATTTATTATTTTTTGAGTTCTTGATACCAGCCATTCTTATTGGAGTTTCATGGAACCTCAAGATTGTTTGGTTTGCATTTGTCTGATGGCTAAAGATGCTGAACTTTTTTTTTTTTTTTTTTGGTGTGTGTAGTAATTGGCCATTCAGACTCCTTCTGAGAACACTTCGTTTCAGTTGCTCACTTTCTGATGGCGTCTTTCATTTTGGGATAGTCAAACATTTTCAGTTCTCTGTATATTCTAGATAATAGTGCTCTCTCCGAGGAGTAGCTGGCAAAAATTTTTTCCCATTCCACAGGTTCTATCTTCACTTTATTGATTGTTTCTTTTGCTGTGCAGAAGATTTTTAGTATGATATAATCCCATTGGTTGGTTCTTGGAGATATTGTCTGTGTATTGAGTGCTTTATTGATAAACTCCTTGCCTATGCGTATATCTTCAAGGAGTTTGCTTATTTTTTATTCTAACAAATTCAGTGTTCAGTGTTTCCATTTTATTGTCTAGGTCCTTGATCCATTTTGATTTGATTTTGATAGGTTTGCGTCATGGTAAAAGATGTAGATCTAGATTCATTCTTTTGCATATGGCTAGCTAGTTTTCTTAGCACCATTTGTTAGAGGTTTTGTTTTCTCCAGCATGTGTTTTTGGCCCCTTAGTCTAAGATCAAATGACTGGAGGTTTGGGGATTGCCTCTGCATCCTCAGTTCTGTTCCCTTGATTCACTTGTCTGTGTTAGTGCCAATACCATGTGGAGTTTTTTTTTTTTTAAATCTTTGTTGCTTTGTAATATAACTTGATGTCTTCTAATGTGCTACCTCCTGCTTCTTGTTTTGTTGCTCAGGAATGTTTTGGGTATTCTGGTCTCTTCTGGTTCCTTACAAATTTTCAGCTCTATCTCTGTGAAAAATGTTTTTGGTATCTAGAGATTACATTGAATCTGTATATCACATTTCATAGTATGGCCATTTTGGCAATGTTGATTTTACCTATCCAGGAACAGGGGATTTCCATTTTCTAATGTATTCTCAATTCTTTTTCAGAGGACTGTATTTTTTCAGTATAGAGGTCCTTCACTTCTTTAGTTAGGTTGATTTCTAGGTGTTTACTTTTTTTTTTGAGGCTACCTTAAATGGGATTGTTTTTCTACTATCTTTCTCTGTGTTTTCATTGTTGCTTTAGACAAATGCTATTGGATTTTTGTGTATTAACTTTATATCCTGCAGGTTGGCTGAATTTGTTGGTTAGTTCTAAGAGTTTTCTGGTAGATTTTTTGGAGTCCTCTGTGTAAAGGATCATGTTGTCTTCACACAAGGATAGTTTGACTTCTTCCTTTATTGTGCATATTCCCTTTATTCCAGGCTCTTGCCTGATTGCACTGGCTATGGTTTCAAGCACTATTTTGAGTAGACATGGTAAGAGTGGACATCCTTGTCTTATTCCTGATTTGAGCAGAAATGTTTTCAGTTTCTCCCCATTTAGGATAATTTTGGCAGTAGGATTGTCATACACTGCTTTTATCAGCTTGAGGTAAGATCCTTTTATACCTATTTTCATCAGAATTTTGATCAGAAAGGGGTGTTGTATTTTGTCAAAGGTATTTTCTGCATCTATTGAGATGACCATGTGGTTTTTGTCCTTGCATTTGTTAATGTGGTATATTACATATATTGATTTATGTATGTTGAACCAGCCTTTCATCTCCACGAAGAAGCCAAATTTGTCATGGTGTACAATCTTTTTAATAATTTGTTGCATTCTGTTTGCATGTCTTATTAAGGATTTTTGCATTTATATTCAATAAGGAAATTGACTCATAGGTTTTTGTTTGTTGGGTCTCTATCTGTTTTGAGAATCAAGGTGATGCTAGCTTCCACGAAGGAGTGTGGCAGTGTTCCTTCACTTTCAATTTTACTAACTCTTCTCCAAAGCTGTGATAAAATTCTATGGTGAGTCCATTAGGTTCTGGCTTTTCTTTGTTGGTAAGACATGTTATTATTGCCTCAATATTAATCCTGGTTGTTACCGTATTCAGGATTTTTGTATTTCTTGGTTCAATTTTGGTATCTCACTATGAGACTAGGAATTTATCCATTTCTTGTGAGGCTTCAAATTTATTGAAGTAGAAGGTTCTTTTTTGGTGAGTTTGGCTAACAGTTTACCAATCTTATTTATCCTTTTGAAGAACAAATTATTTGATTCATTAATTTTTTGTCTTTTGTTTCAATTTCATTGATCTCCACTCCAACTCTTATAATTTCCTTCCTTCTACTGCCTTTGGATTTGGCCGGTTCTTGTTTCTCCAGGATTTTGAGCTACATGATTGCTTATTAGAGATTGCTCTGTTTTTTTTTATACGTGTATTCACAGCTATAGACTTCCTCCTTAGTATTGCTTTCATTGTGCCCCCCAGGTTCTGGTATGGTGTGCTTCCATTGTCACTTACGTTATGAAGTTTTGGATTTCTTTGTCAGCTTCTTCTGTGTTCACTGCTTATGCAACTATGTATTATTTAATTTTCATGTATTTGCATAGTTTCTTTTGTTGCTGATTTCTAGTTTTATTCCACTATGATCTGAAAGTATGCAGAGAATGATTTCAGTTTTATTGTATTTATGTAAGCATGCCTATGTCCAAGGATACGGTCTATTTTGGAAAAAGTCCCATGTGCTGCTGAGAAAAAGGTGTATTCTATTGATGTTGGATAAAACAGCCTGTAGATACCCATTAAGTCCATTTGTCCCGTGGTGTGATTTAGCCATGATGTTCCTTTGTTGATTTTTTTGGTCAGGTGACCTATGTGTCAGAGTGGAGTATTGAAGTTTCCTAGTATGATTGTAGTGGGTGCTATCTGGCCCTTCATGTCCAGTAGTTTCTGTTTTATGTAATTAACTACACTTACATTGGGTGCATATATATTTATAATTGTGAGCTCTTGCTATTGGATTGTTCCTTTTACCAGCGTATAGTGTCCATCTTTGTCTCTTCTGATCTGTTTTGGTTTGACATTTATTAGGCCTGAGTATCATGTAGCTACTATTGCTTGTTTTAGGATCCAGTAGCACAGAGTACTAGTTTTCATCTTTAACCTTCAGACTGTGTGCTTCCTTGTGGGTGAACTGTTTCTCTTGTAGACAGCTAATAGTTGGGCTTGTTATTTGGTTCACTCCTCCAGTCAGTGTCTTTTGATTGGCAAGAAAGACCATTAGTACTGAGGGTAATTATTATATGATTTTTACTAAATTCTGTAATTGGATTGTTTTCCTGGAGCTGGTTGTGTTTTCTTTTTGTTATGATATCTGTTTCAATGTTTCCTCTCCTCTGAGTTCTTTGGTGCTGCTTTTCTCTCTGTCTCTCCCTAAGATGCCTTTAACTATTTTCTGCAATGCTGGGCTAGTGGTTGCACATTTCTTTAGGGTTTCTTTGTTTTGAAAAAAATGTTACTTCTTTAATTTTCAGGGATAATTTTTGCTGTCAACCTGGGTTGACATTTGCTTTCTTTGAAAGCTTGAAATATTTCATTACAGGTTCTCCTGGACTTTAATGTTTGCAGTAAGAAATCTGTAGTTATTCACATGGGTTTGCTTTGGTAGAATAATGTCTGGTTTTTAAATTGAGTTTTAGATTCTCTCTTTGTGTTGAATCTATGAAGTTTTTTTATTATGATATGCTGTGGTGAGTTTCTTTCCTGGTCAAGGTTATTTGATGTTCTATAAGCTTCTTGTTCCTGAACATTAATTTCTTTTCCTAGATTTGGGAAATTTTCTATCATGGTTTCGGTGAATAAATTCTCTGTATCTTTTGTGTTGTCTTCTGCTCTTTCCCCCCCACCCATAATTACTAGGTTGGTTCTTTTTGAGTCAGCAGGTGTTGTATCCACCTACCTTGCTCACTCCTTGTTTTGGTGTCATGCCTGAAGATGACATTTAGTTCATCAACATGTCTCCAAAGTCTGAAATTCTGTCCTTGTGATGGTTAAGCAGGTGTCCCCTGCCATTAAGTGAATTTTTCATATCCTGAATTTCAGCTAGATTTCTTTTCTGATTTTCCATTTCTCTACTGAAATGTCTCTTTAAATTTTTTATTGCCTTATTTACCTCAGCCAGCTATTTATTTGTGTCCTCTATAAACTTGGTAAGCTTTGTATTCACTAGGTCCATTTTTTTTTTAGTAAATTCTTCTTTAGGTTCATAAATTATGACCATTGGAGGAATTATGTCAACCTGAGGAGAGGGGCTAAAACCTCAGGATAGGGCTTACAGGTAGGTATGAAAGACTTGTGGACCAGCAAATGAGAGAAGGACCCTGGATGTGGGAGGCCCAACTGGTAGCTTGAACTCAACAGAAATGAAGGCAAAAGATTTTCCTGGGAAAGCTCTGTCTTTCCTGGTTGTCTTTAGACATTGCCTTGCTCCTGTCCACATGTCACTGGTCTCCATCAGAGATTTGCTTCGGTTGCCAGTCTTGCAATTGCTTTTAGAACAACGATGGTCTACAGTGGCAGCGGTTGTGCTGTTTTGGATGGTGGTTCTTCTATGTCACGTGTGAGCAGCCATCAGCTGCTCCAGCTCTAATAGGTGCAGGCTGCCATTTTAACTATCTCTCAGACTTTCAAGCCATCAAAATTAAATTCTCCTTGTTTATAATTTCTGTTAATTCTGCCTGGGTTTGGCTACCTAGTTTTTCGTTTGTTTGTTTATTTTTTTGCTGTTTTGTTATTTTGGCTCTCTAATTTTATAAGACCTGAAGTTGCTATAGTCTCTCCTCCTAATAATGTAAGGAGAACTGATAGCCCGTGGTATGAACTGTTTAAGTTACCCTAATTCTTCACTTGAGAGATGTAATGTTTTTGATGATTCCCTATATATTTGAGTATTTTTGGAAACTTCAAAAATATAACAATGCTGGCTAGTTACTCTTAGCATCTTTGGACAAACTAGTGATGTCAAGAAATGAGCTCTAGGTACACATCAATAATTTAAATTCTTCTCAGTGTGTCAAGAGTGTAATGAAAGGGAACAATGAGGTCAATGACTCAGAGTCCCAGCTCCAGACATTCATAAACACCTCAAAGGTTTCCAAGCATGTCTTGAAGGAGAATCTTCTCTCCTTTAGCCATAGGGCTAAAGTTGCTGAAAATTGAGCTCAAGTCTTCATCATGAGATTTGCAGAACTATAGCATCAGGTCATTGCTCAGGCTCAAAGGATGTATGCAGTTAAAGTGATGGTGCTGATTAGACAGAATGGGATCTTGTTACTTGGGATGGAGATGTGTGGAAGGAACGGGGAAAGGGGGAGCAATTCATGAGTCCTGAAGGGATTATTTTTGCCAGAAGCAGATTTCTCCAGTCTCAGCAGCAGAGGCATCCCCGAGCCTCCCCCTGTGGTGTTGACTTCTCTCCCTGTACCTGAGAAAACTAATCCTGTGTTGTCTATGGAAACAGTAATGACACTCCCTGATGCAGTTACCAGGCAAGATAATGCTGATGCTCCTTAGGACCTGCCCTCAACACCCACCTTTGTCTTCAGGCCAGTAACCAGGCTCAAACCTCAGCGTGGAAGTGGATTTTAAGAGTGTGGGACAATGGTGGAAGAAATGTACACCTGGATCAGGCTGAATTTCTTGATCTGGGTCCATTGAGGAGAGATTCTGGATTTAATGTTGTAGCTCATAAGGCTAACAAGGCATTAATAGTTTATTTGGTTGGTTGTCAGAAACATGAGTCAAAAGATGACCCACTGCTGGTGAACTAGAAATGCCTGACATTCTTTGGTTTACTGTTGAGAGTGTTCAAATGCTGAGGAAAGTGGGAATGCTCGAGTGGATCTGTCACATGAGACCCACTCCTCTGCACTGGGAGGGTTGGGAAAAGGTACTTCTTACTATGCCCTTAAGAAACTGGTTGGTGAGGGGAGCACCAGCATCTTTGAAGTGCCCTGTCGGCGCTCTTCCCTGTATGCCAGACCTTATATTGGGAATGGTAGTCACCCAACTAATACAGTTAAATGTTATGGGTTTGACTGGATCCCAGAGTGGCGGGGGTGGGAGGGGGGGCATGTGACAGCACTTCACCACCAAAGGCAGGGTAGGCATGCTTATCGTAATGTACAGCAGAGGCAAAGCAATGGTCAGAGGGCATGGGCATGCGTGGACCTGTGGCACTGGCTAATCAGTCATGATGGGCCAGAAGTGAAATAGATAGGAAGCCTACTAAATTTTTATTGGATTTATATGGGAAAAATTTTCTAGGCAACTGAACATCTACCTCAAATACTAGCAACAGAGAAGCACGTTTCCTCAATCAATTTCCAGACCTCAACCAGTTTACAGACCCAGTACCCCTGAATGAAAGGAAGACTGAGTCTCCTTGAGGAAGGATCTTGATGCATTACCAAAGAGTTACACTGTCAATATTTCTCCTATCATTCCCCAGAGGGGTCTACAGTTACCAGAGTAACTGTACACGGGGGAAAGGGAAATGATCAGACATTTCAGGGACTACTGGACACTGGTTCTGAACTAATGCCACTACCAGGAGATACAAAATGTCATCATAGGCCTCCAGTTAAGGTAGGGGCCAATAGCGGTCAGGTGATCAGGGGAGTATTAGCTGAGGTCTGACTCATGGTGGGTATCAAAGGTCCTCAAGTTCATTCCATAGTCATTTCCTCAGTTTCAGGATATATAATTGAAATAGGTATACTTAGTATTTGGCCGAGTCCATGCATTGGTTCCATAACCTTATGGTATGAAGGCTAATTATGGTGGGAAAGGCCAAATAAAAGCCATTGGAGTTGGCTCTACCTAGAAAAATAGTAAATCAGAAATGATATCACATCCTTGGAGGGACTACAGAGATTAGTGCAACCATCAAGGACTTGAAGGATGTAGGGGTAATGGTTTCTACCACATTCACCTCTCCTGTTTGGCCGGTGCAGAAGATGGATGGGTCTTGGAGGATGATGGTAGATTATTGCAAATGTAATCAAGTGGTGACTCCAAATCACAGCTGCTGTACCAGATGTGATTTCCTTGCTTGAACAAATGAACACACCTCCCTGCACCTGGTGTGCAGCTATTGATTAGGTTAATGCCCTTTTCTCCATACCCATCATAGGGACCACCAGAAGCAATTTACTTTCAGTGGGCAAAGTCAGCAGTGTACCTTTACTGTGCTGCCTCAGGGGTATATCAACTGTCCAGCCCTGTGTCATAATGAAGCCCACAGGGACCTGGGTCATCTTGCTCTTCCTCAGGGTATAACTACTGGTTCACTACATTGATGACATTATATTAATTGGACCCAGTAAGCAAGAGGCAGCAACTGCTCTAGACTTGTTAATAAATCACTTGTATGTCAGAGGCTGGGAAATAAATCCCACTAAAATTCAAGAGCCATTCACTTCAGTGAAATTTCTAGGATTATGGTGGTGTGAGGCATGCAGAGATATTCCTTCTAAGGTGAAGAATAAATTACTGTACCTGGCCCCTCCCACATCCAAGAAGGAGGTACAATGCCTACTATAGGCACCCTTTGGATTTCAGAAGCTACATATTCCTCACATTGGATGTGATACTCTGTGACTTGGAAAGCTGCTGCCTTTAAGTGGGACCTGGAACAGGAGAAGGCTCTGCAGCAGACCCAGGCTGCTATGCAGGCTGCTCTGCGACTCAGACCACATGACCCAGCAGACCCAATAGTGTTTGAGAGGTGAGTGGTGGACAGGGATGCTGTTTGGAGCCTCTGGCAGGCCCCCATGTGCTGTGAATCACAGCGGAGACCCTTGGGATTTTGGAGCAAGGCCCTGCTATCATCTGCAGATAACTACTCTCCCTTTGAGTAGCAGCTTCTGGCCTTAGTAGAAACTGAATGCTGGACCACAGGACACCGTATTGAGCCTGAGCTGCTCATTATAAAGTAGGTGCTGTCTGGCCCTCCAAGGTATAAATTTGGATGTGTGCAACAACTATCTGTCATCAAATGGAAGTGGTATATACGTGACCAGGCCCACATGGGCGCAGAAGGCACAGGTAAATTTCACGAAGTGGCCCCAGTGTACAGCTGCCTATTCCTGATGTACTGCCCTCTGTTCCCAGCTTGCACCTATGGCTTCGTGGGGTGCACCCTGTGATCAGCTAACAGAGAAAGAGATGAACACGGCCCAAGTTACAGATGGTTCTGCACGTTATGCAGGCACCACACAGAAGGGGATAGCTGTAGCACTGCAGCCTCTCTCCAGTACCTCTCTGAGGGACAGTGAGAGCTGAAGGATAATCTTCGCAGTGGGCAGAACTTCAGGCAGTGCATTTGGTCATACACTTTGCTTGGAAGAAAAAAATGGCCAGATGTCTAGCTGTTCATCCCAAGGTGATCGTAGCCACCTACACTCATTCGTAGTCAGTGGTCTGGCGGGATGGTCTGGTATGTTGAATACAACTGGAAGATTGGTGAGAAAGACATTTGGGGATGAAGTATGTGGATAGACCTCTCCATATGGACAAGGGATGTAAAGATATTGGTGTCTCCTGTAAATGCCCACCAATAAGTAGCCTCAGGAGAAGACGACTTTAATAATCAAGTGGACAGGATGACCTGCTCAGTAGAGAGCAGTCAATCTCTTTCCTCAGCCACCTAACCCAATGGGCCATGGTGGCAGTGATGGAGGTTGTGCTTGGGCTCAACAACACGGTCTTTCCCTCGTCTCAGCTGACCTGGCTACAGCTAAGCCTCTGCTGAATACTCACTCTGCCAGCTGCAGAGACCCCATCACTCCTTGGGGTGATCAGTCTGAAACCTGGTGGCAAGTTGATTATACTGGGCCATTTCCATCATGAAAAGGACAGCTTTTTGTCCTTGTGGGGATAGATACTTACTCTAGTAATGGATTTGCTTTTCCTGCACCTGATTCTTCTTCCAGAACTACCATTTGAGGGCTTAAGAATGCTTTACTCATCATAATCATATCCCGCACAGCATTGCTCTGGCCAAGGAACACACTTCACTGCTAAAGAAGTGCTGCAGAGGGCTCATGCTAGAGGAATTCACTGGTCTTACCGTGTTCCCCACCATCCAGAATCGGCTGGATTAATAGAATGGTGGAACAGTCTTTTGAAGGCACAATTACAGCACCATGGAGCAGGGCTCTTACTCAGCTGCCATCTTGTCTGGAAGTTCTCAACTTTTTTTTCGACTTTTGGCTTTTGAGTTGTAAGTAGAACGGTCTTTTCCACTATGTGGTGATATGGAAATTCTTTCACGGTTTGTTGTTCTTTAATCAACACAGCACTTGAATTTATTATGTGCTTTTTAGCACTGGGAGAGTTGACAGTGTGGCGTCTTTACCTTGTGCCCATGATGAACTTTAGAGTGCATTTCCTGGTGTTGAACCATCCTGCCATTCTGGGGCTGAATTTCCCTGGACGTGTTGCATGGTTGTTATTGCGGTTTGGATCTGGAATGTCTCCAAAAAGTCTCATGTATTGGAATGTTATAGATTGTCTATGGAACCATGTGCTGTTGGGAGATTGGTGTCTAGTTGGGAGGGGTGGGTTACAGGCATATAAATTGGATTATAGGCATGTAGTGGGGGTTTACCACACCTTCCACACCTGGATCCAGGAGGGGCTGATCACTGGGCCGAGACCTGGAAGGATACATAAGCTGCTTCCTGCCTTCCTTGGAGGACTAGTCTCAACTGGCCTTGACTCGGCTTCCTGTCTGTGATGTTGTGAGAAGCCTCCACCTCTGTCTCTGCCATGTACTTCCACTGTTGCCAGCCTCCCCCGCATTGACTGTGACCTTCTGAAACTGTGAGATAAAATAAACCTTTCCTCCCCTAAATTTGTGGATGTTGGGTATTGAGTCACAGCAATGAAAAAGTAACTAAGACAGAAATAGGTACCAGAGAAGTGGGGTCGTTGCTGTGACTTTACCTGACCATGTGGTTTGAATGTCTTTGGAACTGGTACGTGGGAGGAATTTGGAAAGGCTTGGGGATGCCAGCTGGAGAAGCCTTGGAGTGCTGTGAACCAAGCTTGGTGGGAGTTTCTGGTCAGAGCTCAGAAGACCAGAACACCGATAGAAGTATGGATTGGATAGGCCAGGCTCAAGAAGTTTCAAATGGAAAGGAGGACTGTATTGGCAAGTGGCCTAAAAACCACGTGTGCTGTGCTCTGGCAAAAAGTTTGATGGCATTTTGCCCTTGTCCAGAGACTTTGCTCTAAACTGAGATTACGAGCTGTGGGCTTCTTACTCTTGTAAAGGAAATCTCAAGGCAGACTGATTTTCAAACTGTTACATGGCTTCTGTTTGCAGCTTTTAGCCAGCTCCATAGTGAAAGGCAGAAGACAATGGCAGGGAGAATAGATGTAAAAATCTTGCAGTCTGCAGTGGGAAAGCATGTGGTTGTTCAAGAGACTAACATTAAACAGAAGCTAAGAACTTGGAACCAGGACTGTAAGAAAGGGGCCTTCACAGTGTCTCAGAAGCAGCAAGATCCCACCCTTTATTAATTAATTAAAAGGTGCAAAGGCAAAAGATCTTGTCCTGTGAAGAGTACCCTAGGACTCCCTGTAGGGCCAAAGAGGGAATTGTTTGTTGGAGTTCAGCTTCCTAGAGTTCAGCAATCCAGGCACTCAGAAGCTGCTGCAGCCATGGCACAAGGGAGCCAGACTACTGCTCAAGCCATGGCGGATCTTGGCGACATCCACGCGGTCCTGGCTTTACAGGCTTGCAGAACCCAAGAGTTGGGGGTTCATGGAGGCTTCCACCTAGATTTCAGAGGCAGGCCTTGGAGGCCAGTCAGTGTGACTCTGGGAGGGCAGTGTGTGAAGTCGTGAAGGAGAAGCCTAAGGTGCAATGAGTAGCCCAAAAATTTGGAGAAACAGGAGCATGGATGGTCAGCTGAGAAACGCAGCAGGCCATGAGTGGATCCAGCCATGCCATAGGGGTGGGACCACCCAAGCCCTTTGGAGTTCATGCCTCGCCAGAATTTACCCCAGTTGCTGGACATGGAGCTATAGGATTTAACCCTTACCCTGCTGGATTTAGGAGTTGTTTTGGTCCTATTGCCTTTTATCCCCTTATTCCTCCCTTTTGGAATAGAAATGTTAACCAGTGTCATTTTATGTTGGAAGTGCTTAACTCTGTTTTGAACAGGAGCCCACTGCTAAAAGTTTGTCTTACCTCTGAGGAGACTATGGACTTGGAGTTTCTTTAACAGCGCTGAAACTGTTAAGACTTTGGTAACTATTGGAGAAGGACTAAATGCAATTTGTATGGGAAGAAGGACTTGAGTCTTTTGGGGGTCAAGGGTGGAATATTGTGGTTTGAATCTGAATACGATCCCCAAAAGTCTCATGTATTTGAATGCTATAGATTATGTATGGAACACATGTGCTGTTGGGAGATTAGGGCCTAGACTGGAGGGGTGGATTACAGGTGTGTAAGTTGGAACATTGGTGTGTAGTGGGGGTTCCTCCCCTAAATTTGTGGTTGACGGGTATTGAATCACAGCAACGAAAAAGTAGCTATGTTATTTTTAAGGTATTGCTAGATCCTGCTATTTAGAGGTTTTCATTAATGTTTACATCTGAGATGAGCTCTGGTTTTGTTCATTCTTTACTGTCTTGGCAAAATCTTTAGGCAAGTTTTAATACCAAAATTATACTCATTGAGAGGGGTTTGGATGTGTTTCTTTTTCTCTGTCTCAGTTAACTTTGGGGAGGGCTTGTTCTCCTTCTTCCATTTTTTCTTAGTTACTTTTTAATTACTGTGCCACATTATCTGATGCCCACAACTTAAGGAATGCAGGTTTGCGGTAGCTCATAGTTTCAGAAGGTCTCAGTCTACTTACGAGCAGTACGTAATGGTGGAAGCCTATGGCAGAGACCTGGCTGATGAAAGGCTATTTAAAGCTATGCAATAGGAAACAGGGTGCCAGAGGAAAGGTGGAGCTAGCATATACCCTTCCAGGTCATTTCCCAGTGTTCTACCTCTTCCAGGTTAAGCCCAATGATCCACTCCTTCCCACCAGGCCCACCTCTTAACAGCACACAGAGCCCAGAATGTTGAATTCCATACAACCAAAAACACGAGGTTTGGGGGGGACGTTTCGCATCCAAATCATAACACCCTGAACTCTTGCCATGTGATCTAGTCCAGCCAGCCTGGCCCTTGACATAGAAGGAGGCTGAGACAAGGCTCGGGGGCTTGGGGATGAAGGAGAGAATGTTTCTAGAGACACTCTTGAGCTGAACCTGTGTTCTGGGAGGTTCAGCTGAGAGGGCTGATTTTAGCTGATGGTGTGGCACCTGAGTTCTGCTCTGTCCGATAGGCACAGCCTCTGGGGCTCTGGTGCCAAATCTGTGCTCATCCTCCAGGGGCCCCCTTGTCACTCTGGGTCTGTTTGAGCTTTCACCAGATACAAGAGGTGTAGTGTCTGCAATCGGAGAGGTCAACTGCGGTTTATGGTGTGGAGCAGCCTGTTCAAAGCAGCACCCCGAGGCTGCCTTTTCCCGCTAGTGCCCACTGTGCAGGCTCATTCTTTGCTATTGGTTTTGGGTTATTTCCTTTGCTTTTGCGATGCTGCAAGTCCTTTCGCTGGAGATTTCAGATGGGTCGCTGTAGCTGCCTGAGGGCTTTCAGTGGCTACAGAAGCTCAAAGGATCCACTCAAAGCAGGTTTAGAAATGCCAGGGACCTAATGCCTGCAAAGCAGTCTCCACAGGGATTGTGGGGCCTGGAGGGTTGAGACCCCAGCTCTCCTGAGAAGCAGGAAGATTCTAGGATGTTTCCTCACCTCTCATCTTGTTCAGAGGCAGGAAGTACTTGTCCTGGAGGTGGGCGGGGCCTGCAGCAGGGCCAGAACCTGGGTCTCCAATGTCCTCTCAGAGCTGCCTGAAGCCCTAACATTCAGGGCACTGGGTCACCTTGGGTGTTGCCTGAATCAACTCACGTCCAGGTGACTCACTCTCTGCATTTACTTGAGAAGTCATGGATCTAGAGTCTCATCATACCCCTAACAAACTGAATGGTGGCCCCTAAAAGATGCAGCACACTCTAATCTCTAGAACCTGTGAATGGGGTCTTGCTTGAAAAAAAGGAATCTGGGATCTGGGAAGATAGCCATCTTAGGTTGTTCACATGGGCCATTACTGTTTTTTTTTTTTTTTTGAGATAGTGTTGTGTCGTGCTCCATAGTTCTGGATGGTCCTGAACTCATTGTGTAGCCCAGGCTGGCCTTAAATTCATGACAATCCTTCTGCCTCAGCCTCCCGAGTGCTGGGATTACAGGCAAGCACCACCACACCTACCTATTATATATAGCTAGGGGATTGAACCTGGGGCCTCATGCATCTTAGGCAAACACTCTAACCATAGACTTATGCTCCCAGCCCCAGTGGGCCCTAAATTCAATGACAAGTGTCCGTAATAAGAGACACACAGCTGAGCCTAGTGGAACAGGTCTGTAGTCCCAGCACTCTGGATGGCTGAGGCAGGAGGATCCCAAGTTCCAACACAGCCTATCTAACTTGGTGACCTAGTGAGAACTTATTTAAAAATAAATAAATAACTAAAAATGGGCTTGGGAAGCTCATTGTGGAAGCTCTGGGCTCCATCCCCTTCTCTCACCCCCAATAAATAATAAAAAATTTAAAAAGAGACACAGAAAAAAAAGGTAGTGGAAGCAAAGAAAGGGCACTGGTGACACAGACCATAGCGGGGTGGCCATGCACCACGGGACACCTAGAGTCGCTGGGGGCTTCTCCCCTGGGGCCTTGGGAGGGACAGAGGGTCTGTTGCCATTAATTTAGAATGTGTAGCTTCCAGAGATGGAAGAGAATAAATTTTGGCCATTCTAAGCCACCTGGTCGGTGGTCTCTTGTTGCAGAGCCCAAGGAAACTGTTATACACTTTAATTCCACTCAGCTCTTGAAATTATTCCTACCAAATTCAGATTTCACAGGCTGCAAAAGAATCATCAGATAATTTCAGCTCCACAAACACAAACATTTCCTGGTGCCAGGCCCCTCTGCTGGCTCTGGGGACCCAGTTGAGTCACCATGGAAGGGACAGCCAATGGCAGAGCATGGAAAAAGACATTTCTGGGTAGTCTGATCACATGCTACCAGCTGAGACGAGGCAGGTGATGTTACTGGGGAGCTCCAAGGAGTATTGGGAGCCCAAGGTTGATAGTAGAGGAGGGAAAATGAGGACAAGGATTCCTAGAAGGGAAACAGCATGTGCAAAGCTCCTGAGGCACCCTGGGAAGGAGGGGAGAGAGTGGAAGTCCTGGGAAGTGTCCGGAGGTGGAAGGCAGTGCTAGGAGGAAGACTGTCCAAAGCTTTGGCCGGCAGTGTGGGGTCTGAGCTGGGCACAGACAGCAGGCCCAGGAGGAGCGACTGAGTTCATAGCCTCAAGGGGCGAATGAACGTGTGCTGCCCGTCAAGTCATGTGAAACCCTGGCCAAGTCTTCCCAGGGCAGGTTTTGTAACGTGCAACTCCTCTGAAGACCCTGATGACTCACCCTGAGTTTCAGGACTTTGGAGTGTCTGTTTTGGGCAAGGAGCCACATTGCCGCATACGGGGTTAACCTGTGAGCCGGTAACTGTAGGTCAGCACCTCCTCCCCACCACACACGCCATTCTTTAGATTTCCCACTTGGCCTGGGATGGCCCGCACCTCCGAGCCAATGTCACAGTCAGTAGAGCATGACTCCAGCTGTCTGGGAGGCTTAACTTGACTCATGGTGAACCGTGGGAGGCGGTCACACAGCAGCCAATGCTGCTGAGTCATTTGGCCCCAGAGCCAGCTGAGGGTCTCTGGGTACCCACTGTGGCGTGCCTTGCCGCGAATGGTCCCACTTGGTGCTCACAAGAGCCCCAGCCTTAACTCCCGACAGAGGGCCACTACAGGACTTCTCTGACGTAGGTGTCTCCCCTGGAGCAATAGAGCCAGCTCTGAAGTTCTGGGGAGAGGTCTCCCTGGCTAAGCTTCCGTCCTGACAGGGACTGTCCGCTCAAGGCAAACTCACCCCAAGACCTTCCCTCTGAGGTGACCTAAAGCCCAGGACAGGGGAGGACCTTAGGCCAGAACGGGCAGTGGGTCTAGGACTGGGACAGGGCCTCCTTCAGGGACCATGGGGCAGCTCCATGCCTGGCAGGGCTTCCTCAGCTCCCCGCTGCACTCACAGTTTAGCCTAAGGGCATAGCAGGAAGCTTGGCCTTCCCTCTGCCCTGGTTACTCAAAATGTGGTCTCAGGACCGGCAGCATCATGTCACCTGGAGTTCTTAGAAAGGCAGAATCTCAGGCACAGCCCCGACCTGCTGGAGCAGAATTTGTACTTATCAGGACTCCTGAGCAATTTGCGTGCCACTGACTTTTGGGAAGCCCTGGACTGGACCGCTCTCCGCAGCCATGGGTGCCAACGCTTCCCAGCTGCCAGCTAGACTTGTCCTTAAGCTCCGTACCTGAACGCTGCTGAGTGAGGGGCGTCCCCGGGGGGTGAGGAATGGAGGCAGGGGAGTGTCACAAAGCTTGCTCACGCAGTCCTCAAATGAAATCTGTGTCTGTTCCCCGCATGTCAGGCAAGGGCGTAAGGAGCTGAAATAGCACATAAAGTAAGGATGGGTGCATGCTGTCCTGCTGGAGCCACGCTAGGACTTCTTTGCATAGGTGGCCAGATGGACATGCCTGTGACACGGGGCCCCCAGCTCTCCCCTTTCTCCAGATGCAGCCCCTGCTCAGGGGCCAGATGACTGCGTGCCCAACATACATACTCGGCTCCATTGTGTCAGCTCAACTACAGGCTGGAAACACAACGCTGCGCCTTTGCTCACCAAGGACCCTGCCTTTAGGGATCTCATCTGACGACATCCCTATGGAACATGGAAGATCTGGGGCCGTGGCTCCAGTCCCCTGAGGCTGCTCCTTGATTCTCAAGGGTGTGGGGATGCGCCTGAGGTTTGAGTACCCATTTATCTCCATTCCCTCACCGTGTTTACATAGATTGGAGTGTGTGTAGGGGGTTTGGTACTGGGGATGGAACCCAGGACTTTTACACTGAGATATATCCCCAGCCCTTTATTTATTTATTTTTAAAATTTGAGATCGAGTTTTGTAGATTTTCTAAATTGCCCAGGCTAGACTCAAACTTGGAATCCTCCTTCCTAAGCTTCCCAGAATATGAAGATTACAGGTGTATGCCACCACACCAAGCTCAAGCGGA
The DNA here is from genome assembly GCA_004027205.1 of Ctenodactylus gundi. NCBI lineage: Eukaryota > Metazoa > Chordata > Mammalia > Rodentia > Ctenodactylidae > Ctenodactylus > Ctenodactylus gundi. The sequence continues at coordinate 263,802 of PVKB01001394.1, forward strand.
TGGAGAAAGAAATGTTCTAGAAACTCTGAGGCAATGCAGGCATGTTGAGAAAAGGCAACTATAAAAAGAATATGTGTAGGGGATGAAGATCATGGCACATATGGGCTATAAAACTCGTAGAGCAAGAGGCCCATAATCACATGCGAGAGAGACAAAGAAGGCTCAGAGCTGGGCCTTTCCTGGGAGAAGAAAAGCCTTGATGAGTCGCTGAGGGGTGAAGGCCAGAGGTGCTGGGATGACTGCAGACAAGGCACACACAGACCATCCCTGTCGCCCCTCTCAGCTCTGAACTTTCTGGGACCAGAGAGAAAGGTTGGCACAGACTACGGTATGATTTGAATCTGGAATGTCCCCCAAGGGCCATGTGATCGTGAAGGTGTGATGTGAAGGTGATCGGATCACAGGGCTTTGTTCTGTTAGGAGGTAATACGGTGTCAGAGCAACAGGAAACAGACTAGGACTATATCCCAGGTGTCTGAAGGATCCCATGAGGAAGTGGAACCCTTCACTCAGGAAATCAGACCCACAAATTCTTTTTGGCCATAGGCATCTTCCACTGTCCCCACTGCACTGTGACATGGTTAGGGCTCTCACAGTTAGAGCTGTCATCTCTGACTACCGCAGCAGGAAGCCCCACTTGGTGTGAGGGACATTCCAGGAACACACGATTTTGGCCACACCTCCTTCAGCCCCAAATACGTATCAACAATCAAGAAACATCAAAACCAGAAGGAACTCCAAAGCCCCGAGGGACACCAGATGCAACAGGGCAAAGAACCAGCGCAGGAGAAGTAAGGCAGGAGGCAGAAGAAGATAGAACGACCCTATGTCCTCTGAGAAATATGAAAGGGTATTTTTTAAACACCTGGTTTCTGTGAAAAAGGATACAGACGCAATCGGCAAAATCTAAAACCACCAGTTTATAGGTTGAATAGTGCAGTAGACCCAGTTACCTGGATGGATATTTGGCACAAAAGAATTTTCCAGAACACAAAGCAAAAGAACAAAGGAACAGAAAGTGTTAGGTTTTCCCTTTCTTCCCACAGGAGTTTTCCTCCTTTTCCCATGGGGAGGTCACCGGGTTCAAAAACTCTTGAGCGGTTAAGAATAAAGTACAGTCTGGAAATAAAACAAGCAACAATTTACTGAACCAAACGAAATAGAAAAGAAAGGCTCTTGGCTGATAAGCCGTGGAAGGAGGCCAAGCAGGTCACTGTCTTACAGAGAAAGAGAGAGAGAGAGAGAGAGAGAGAGAGAGAGAGAGAGAGAGAGAGAGAGAGAGAGAGAGAGAAAGCTCCTGGCAAAGAAGCCATGAGGGAGTGAGATCGCAGATGTGTAGGTCTAAATTAGCTTCCCTATAAAGACTCAGAACAAAAGGAGGCAGGTGCTGGAGCTATGAGATAGCTCCCAGTGGTTGGCTGGAGCTATGAGATGGCTCTCAATGATTGGCTCTTTCACATACTTGAAACCAGAAGAAGTTGGGACTTCCTTAAACACAAGGAAGTACGGCTACTTTACTAACTTCTGGAAACTGAAACGTATTAACTACTTGGTCTCGGAAAACTAAGAGAAAAAAAAAAAATCAAACCAACCTTAACTGAGAAACTGCTGGTGGGAGGGAAGGATCCACCAGATACCTGACTCTGCAGTTTTCCAACCCTAAATGCCTGCCTATCAGAAAATATGAACTGAAAAGCTGTATGACAGAGGTCCTATAGAAAATTTCAACATCTATTTTGAAAACATCGGCTATGGGGGTTGAAATAAAGGGAAAAAATACAAGAAATTATCTCTGAGCTGAATAAGCCTGAGATTGCCAAGTACTAGGAAATGCTGAGCAGGAGTAATGAAAACTCAGTACACCAGGGGTGAAATGTCGAACCCCTAAGAAGGGAGGCGAGATTGTACTGGAGTTCTCTCCAGGACTCCTGCAGTCTGTCGGTGACTAGGGCCTCCACCCAACCATCACTCAACCCTTCCAATCATCAAACCTTTCCTGAGGACGGAGTACCCTGCCAATTGCTGTGTTGCACACTGAAAAAAACAGGCACAGACCTGACCCCATAATGCTCAGTCCTGGGGAGAGCAAACCAGAAGTCAGCCAACCCTGGCAGAGGCCGCACAACACGGTGGCTCAGAATACAGGCTCTGGAGCAAGGCTGCCGGGAGAAACCCAGCTGGGACTTCTCCCTGCCTCTTTCCGTCTATGTGAAATACTTCAGAGTGGTTCCTGGGGTCAATGGAGTTTCTGGTTTCGAAGCACACAGGAAAACTATGTCTATATGATACTGTAACCTATTAAGGGGGCAATGGTGTGTCTGAAAACGTACAGACCATAGCTAAAAATACTTTACTGCTAAAAATGCTAATGATCATCCAAGCTTGTAGACTGGCTGGATGCATGGTTATCAAAACCCCTCAATTTGTAAAAACCCTGCAACATCTGCAGAGCTCGATAAAGCCTAAGACAGTGAAATGGGGCTTGCCTGTGTGTGAGTATTTGATAACTATGGAAGAACACTGGCTAATGCCAAAGGTGTGTGACCGTCTGTGGGGGAGCTGTCCAGCCAGGTCTGGACGTGACCTAGTGGAAGCGGTCTCAGACATGGGCTTCCCCGGGCAGGGGCCAGCACCACTGACCTGAAACAGAACCTTGGCTGTCCACTCGGCTCCTGTGAGGGTCATCAGGCTGCTGCCTGGGGCCCCCAACTTGTCACACCCTGTCTGGGTGACACTGATGAGGACTGCAGTGTCACCAATGCTGTAGGAAGCTGCCTGACACACTAGATATTTCACATTTTATTAGCTAGTCTTGCTCACCCACAAGCTGATTTCTTTTCAGCACATCACACTTTTGTTGTCCCCAAGGCCACGGCAAGGGCTGGCCAGGCAGGGGGGACCCTGGCAGATGAGGGGAGCAGGCTGAGGGAGGCAATTGGTCCTTTTAGAAGGGTGGCAGGAAGATGGCCCATGAGTTGGACTAGGACCAGGGTTTCAGGCCATGTTCCTTCTTCGGGGGGACACTGGAAGTGGGAAGTTGCTGTAAGGTCCCAGGAGGATGAAAACAAGGTTCACTTGATGATTCTTTTCTTTTCTCAACTGGTTCCACTTCCAGACCTCTCTGCTTCTAGAATGGTGAATATAGAAAACAGACTCCTTTCCAGGGGCTGGGCCTGCAGCTGGGCTTTGAGCCTCTGGCCACACTGGGACCTGTGGCCCTGAGCCAGTGCCAGGCAGATCTGGTGCACAGATGGCCTGAAGTGGCCATGGTCACTGACTCTGTGGCCCTTCCTTCCCTGTCCATTGCCCCGCTGACAAGCTGGCAGAGGCCTCCTGCTGCCCATGGTACCAAGCAGGCCACAACCTGGAGCCCTGGGGGCATCTGAAGCTCAGAGCCTCTCAGGAGGCCAAAACCAAGACTCAGCCCAGGGTGACTCCAGAGGATCTCTTGGGGGGCGGGGGTCCCTTCCCTGAATTCTGTCACTAGGACCTCATTTCTGTTCCCTGACAGCAGCTCTCTCTCTCTCAGGACCTGGCTTTCTTGTCTTCTGTGCCCTGGGTGGTGTGGGCTAATGGCCTCTCCCACTCCAGGAAGATGGACAAAGGCCACAAGCTGGGAGTGTGGGAGGGAGGAGTGAGATGCTTCCAGCGAGCTACTCTGTCTATCTACCTGCTCCCCCCTGCTGTCCAGATGCCCCCATTCCCTACCCCAGTGGGAGCCTGTCAGTAACCCTTTCACACTTCAGTGGTCCATGTCCCCCTCAGACTGTCCCCACACTGTGCTGCCAGCTTCAGCTTCCTCAGCTGGGCACATGGCCAAGGTAGCAGCCTCCCTAGTCTCAGGAGATTTCTGCCCCAAGGACTGTGAGTTTTGCTCAAGGAATTTCTTATGCCAGATTCCCTGGAGTCTCCCTGCGCACACAGCCACCAGCCCTAAGGGGGTTTCTCTGAGATAGCCAGCATCAGCATCTGTCCAGGGAAGTGCTTTGAAAAGGCCACATGGAAACGAAACTTAGCAATTTGACATTGTGCTGTGGACCACAAGGGCAAAAAAGCTGGTGGGAATTTACAGCACAGCTCAGTGACAGCCAGCCTGAGTTCAAACCTGGCTCTGTCATGCACTGAGGGAGGACCTTTGCACCTTAGCTAACCTTTCTGCGCCTCAGCTTCCTCATCTGTAAAGTGGGGAGGTGTGGCTGATCTCACAGTGTATGGATGACTGCATATCTGATAGGCCTATGTTCAAGACCTGACAAAAGTCCAGGAACAAGACAGTGACGAGATGAGCACCTGGCCTCACAGGGAGAAGTCACTGTCCCTCGTGCACTGTGCCAACTTTTGTTCAACACGTCTATCTTAGTTACTGTTCAGTTGTTCTGACAAAATGCCTGACATGAACAAATGAAGGGAGGAAAAATTTATTTGAGCTCATAGTTTCAGAAGGTCATAGTTCATCATGGGTGTGACCAATAAAGGGATTATGTCAAATTGAGGGAATCAGGTACCACACCTGGTTTGTGAACCATGCCTAGACTGTGAATCAAGAACCAGTCTGGATTAGAGTGTGAGTGATTTGTGGGCTGGCCAATGAGAGAAGAGTACACACCCAGATGTGGGAGGGCCACCTGGAACTTCAAGGGTATAAAAAGAGGGAAGAGGGAAGATTGTTACAGCTTCTTCCTCTGGGAAAGCTCTCGCCTTCACAATTGTCTATGGACACTGACTTGCTACACATTGCAGATCTTCATCACAGATTTGTTCCAGTCTCCACTTGCGCCTGTCTGCCCATCGCTGCTCTTCAGGCTCCAGTCTTTGCCATTGTTCTGTAAATAACTGAGATCCACAGCAGACTCTCACCTCACTGGCTGTCCTGCAGTCCTGGACAGGAGATCCACTTCACGGCTGAGCAGCCATCTTGGACCACCTCTATCCTTGGATTTGTAAGCCTTCCTAATAGGCCCTTTTGTGATAAAATCTGTAAATTCTGTCTTTTGAAAGAACCTAACCTAATACAAAGGCCCTGGGATAAATAAATCCCCAGTGTCTTCCCTCTTCTGTCCACCCTGGGGACCTGGGTACCCCCTGAATCCACCCTGGCCATGCAGTCCCTTGCGGCACCATGCGGGCGACCGGCCCTGCCTCATCCACCCTTGTCTTCCAACAGCGCAGGGACATGTGGGCCCCAGGCCGGAGGCATCCCAGAGAGAGCGCTGGTGACGCTGGCAGCAGGGGCCGCGCAGGCTCCGGTGGGTTTGAGACGCCTGTGACCTTCGGGGCAAGATGCTCCTGAAGGGCCAGCCTGCTTGCAGCTTCCCCATGGGTAGAAATAACTTGCAGTTTTCACTTTGTTGTGCTTACTTAATATCTGAATTGTTTTCCTCTCACAAAGAGCAGGACCAACCGGCCCTATAAACCCAAACCTGTCCATGAGCTTCTGTCCGCGCCCTGCAGGAAAGTGCGAGTTGGCCAAGGGCTAAGGCGTGGAGAAAATGATGTTGTTAGAACCCGGAGCCCTGGGTCCTCCATCGCAGGGTTTCTGCCCAGGTGTTTAGCTCCGGGATTCATTTCATCTGTGTTCTTAGTTTCTACATGTATTTTCTTAGGTTTATACCTAAGTATTTCATTATGGAGTGTGTTGTTAATGTCATTTTTTATTATTTTATTACTTATTTATTTATTTATTTATTGGTTTTCAGATGTTTCTTGCTGGTTCGGAAATGCAATTGACTTTTTTATGTTGATCTTGTATCTGTGATGGCACTAAAATTTTAGTTCCAGGAGAGTTTATTTGTTTTTGTAGACCCTTAGGTTTTTTTGTTTTGTTTTGTTTTTAATGTAGTTATTTTGGATGTAAAATAGGGACAGTTTTATTTCTTCCTTTTCAGTTGTTAATATCTTCTCTTTCTTTTTCTTCTTCTGTCTTGAGGGCAAAGCATTTGAACTGTTACCACTAAGTGTGTTAACTGTCCTCGGTTTCTGCCTGTCCCCTCACTCCAAAGACATCCATTTGCCCTTTCAGGATGTCTCCTGCTATTCCTAGTTTGCAGGGAGTTGTTTTTCTTTTTCTTTTTTGAAATCAGTAATGGTGTTCAATTTTGCTCATGCTTTTTCTGCATGGAATGATGCACACAGAGCGATAACGGCTGCTTTGTGATTAGCTAGCACCCCAGTCCAAGAGTGGGCAGCGCACACGAAGCCTTTCCTTCCTGGCTCAGTTCGCCTACCACTGGACCCACTAGTCACCCCAAAAGAAGAGCAAGCATCAGTGAAGTGGTGTGGGGGACTAGCCAGGCACAGTTTCTTTATAGGAATCTGCCCCGCAAATGCCCTGCACAGCACCTGCAGGACAGTGGGCAGCCAGGGTGTGGGGAGCAGCAAGGGATCTGCAGACCGGAGCCCTGGATGGTGGCCCTGGGCAGCACCCATCTTGGTCTCTGGGAGAGGTGGAGAGCTTAGGCTAACCCTGCCCTATTCCTTCCTCTGTTCATCTATTCAGAAAATATTTCCCAGGCACCTAGTGGGTGACAGACCCAAGGATGCAGCACAAAGTCCCTGCCTCCAAAGTCTCCATCCCAGCAGGGGAAGAGTGTCTTGGGCACTTCCTCATTGCTGGGGCACAATATCCAGCATCAACAATGTAAAGGAGAAAAGGTTTATCTTGGCCCACAGTTTCAGAAGGCCCGGTCGTTCACCCTTGCAATGGCGGTGTGTGGTGGAGGACAGCTGCTCATAGCCCGCAAGAGGGAGGGCTGGGCTCCTCGAAGGGTTTACGCCCTGTCAGGCCGCCCACCGTAATGTGCCACGTGCTCGGCACCTACCACACACCTGTAGTCCACTCCTCCCGAGCAGGCTCATCTCCTAACATCACATAACATCAAGTACATGAGGCTTTGGGGGACATTGCAGTTCCATATCATGACAAAGAGCCCATGGTAAGTACAGATGTAAAACCCCAGGCAGGATCCAAGGCAGAAGCAGGTGGAGGGGCAGGAGGGGAGTCCCTGAATTCAGGTGGCAAGAAAAGTCTCTCTGAAGAGGACATTTGAGTGGAGACTAGAGTGACATGAGGAGGAATAGCTGCAAAGGCCCGGGACCTGGGGAAGACTGTCATGGGGACTGTGGTGCCCCTCTCCGTCCCAGAACTGGGTACTCGTTTCCCAGCTACTGGAGTTAAGGTGCTGATGTCTCACAGGGTGGGGGCAGCTTATGCACCCTCCATTCAAGACAACTCCCCAGGGATGCCCTGGCTTAGAGCTCCTGTGGCCCTACTCAGTGGCCCTTCTCTAAAACACAGTTAAGTGGGGTGTGGGGAGGGAAGGCGTGCTGGAAGCGTAGCTTACTGGTTAAGAGTGCTTGTCTGCAAGTGTAGGGGCCCTGGGTTTGATTCCCCAGCACCACAAGCACTGGGCAGAGGGCACACACACGCACATACACACACACACGCACACACACACACACACCTGTAGAAAGTAAATGAACGAATAAGCAGAAAATAAAGACCTGCACCACTGGGCCTGGCTCAGTGTAGAGAAAGGAAGAACGAAAGAAAATTGTCATTCTTCATTTTTAAAAAAATGAAAGAGTGAAAGGTTAAATTCACACAAAATTATAAAACATTTGGCTCGATAGACTATTTTTTTCTTTTCCTTCAGCTGGAGGTTGAATCCAGGGCCTTTGCTCTGGGCTATATCTCCTCTCCTTCTCATTTTTTATCCTGAGATGTGGTCTTGCTGTCTTTCCCAGGCTAGCCTTGGGCTTGTGAGCCTCTTGCTCCAGCCTTCCTAGTGACTGGAATTACAGAAAGGCACCACCATGCCTTGCTGATAGATTTGTTTTAGGCACTATATTGTCTTATTTTTCTTCGTGCTTCTAAATTTCAAGGTTAATTTGCTATATTTCTTAGCAAAATAATTTCATTTGATCATCTGTGGGCATGTGCAAGCATGTATGTGCCTACACGGGCGCTTCCGTGTGTGCACAGGTGAATCAGAACTGAGTGTCACCAAACACTTCTTTTAAAGCCTCAATAAATGTAGTCACCCGACATGTGAGTAACAGAGACACTGAGAAGCCCATTGCAGTATTCTGCACTCCGACCCCTGACACCCACTGCCTCTGTGGCCAGCATCTGCACAGTTTCTTTTCTCTCCTTTACTCTGGCCACCTTTCCAAGCCCTGCTCTGCCTGCGACAGTCAGAGTGACTTGGCCACCTGCCATAGTGCCCCAAGGCCACAAAGAGTAGGTGAGTCACAAACTACAGGTCCTTTTTCGGGGCCTCTAATATTCCACCCTCTCCCTGGGGACAAGGCCCAGCCTGGCTGCTAGGGTTAGAAAGCCTGTGCCTCAAGGCAGAGAGTAACTGTGACTGGTCCCAGGTCTCCAGCCTTGCCTGGTCCAGTTGTGAGCTATCTCCACCCACTGCCCTCAAAGTCTCTTTTCTTCCTTCCTTCCTTCCTTTCTTTTTCTTCCTTTCTTTTGTCCTTTCCTTCTTCTCTCTCTGTGTGTAGTGTGGTACTGAAGGTTGAACCCAGGGCTTTCTCGGCCACTAAATTGTCCAAGTTGGGCTTGAACTTGTGATCCTCCTGCCTCAGCCTCCCAGAGTGCTAGGATACAGGCGTGTGCCCCAGGCCCACTGCCTTCAACGTCTCTTAAACCTTCCAACTCTTCCCTCAGGAGGGCAGCTGTAGGATTCCATTCTCACTGGAGCTATGAGGAGAGAAAAATCAAAGTCAGAGTCACTAGGAAAGTAGGCTGTGGATTCTTAGCAGAGGTGCCTGCACTTGCCCACACGCCTAGCTCTCTGCTTGCTGAGGAGGGGGGCAGGCTAACCAGAGACCAGTGGTGGAGCCCTGAATGGCCCCCGGGAGATTGGATTTCCTCCTTTGTAGTGTGAGCAGGTCATGGAGAACTGGTGGGGTTTCCTCTCTGTCCTCCTCCACTCTAGTGCCACAGCTACCTCTCTGAGTATCACAGTACTGAGGCCCGTGTTCCCTCTGAACCCCCCAGAGGTCACCTACTTTGTGCCAGAGGCTCAGGAAGGACAGGTGAAAGGCAGTCAGCACCAACGTACGGGGACAAAGCACACATGAGACTGCTGCCTCTTTGAGACCAGTGCTTGGGGACCTTGAGGTGAATCTGAGGCTCTTGCAGGGGTTCTCTCATACATGACAAAATACCAGCCTTTATTTGCGCTTGCCATATGACAGTTCACATGAAGAGGAATGTGGCCCCATTTTAGAAAGCGACAAACTGAGTGGGACTTGTTTGTTCCCACATGACACGGGAGCTGCTTCTTCAGCTTCATTGGGCCTCCTGTTTAGCATCTGGTAATTGAGATCCAAACATCAGTCCTTCCAACTGGCTCCTGAGAGGTTTCCTAAAGCTAGTGGAGAGAGCCCAGCAACTTCAGGGATGTTTGTGGTGGTGGCATTTGTTCCCAGCAAGGAAACTGAGGCCAGAGAGTTTGGTATGATTACTCAAAGGCCTGCGCAGGCTTCCTGGGTCCCAGTCTGGGCTTTTTCTAGTTATCATACTGGGGTCTGTCCCCCAAAGGACCTGGTCCCACCTCTCCCACCTGTATCCTGTCTTCCATGATTTTGTCTCAACGTGCTTTTCTTCTTCCTGTTTTGCACAAATCACGGGTCTGGCCATTTTATTTCTAACGATATTTCTTGGAACTCATGGTGTGTAAGTCCTCACAGAGTCTTCTGATCCTGTAAGTAGAGGTATTTCTCCACCACGAGGTGAGTGCTGACATGTCCTATGCTTGCTGGGAAACACACATGAGGCGAGTAGCCAGCTGGGCTTAGAAAGTGATTCTGAAGCTGTTGCTGTCACAATTGCTCTGCTGGCCCTTCACCTCCATCACCCAAGGGCCTTCGCATCTTGGCCACCCCAGGGCAAAGCCAGCACCTCGGAGGTGAGGAGGCAGCTCATCCGGCCAGCGAATATCTTCTATGCCCAGCGCCATTTGCAGCAACCTCATGAAGGGGCCTATCTTGCCCCATGAGGCTGTCAGCTGTTTTATGGTTGACTTCACGTTGCCCTTCTGATTCTAAGTCTGTGACCCGAACTCCAAACACCTTCCCAGCTTGTCATGTGGGGCTGCCCTCGGCCCTAAGTGCTGGGCTCATCCTGCTGTCTCATATCCAAGATGCTCCCCAGCACCTAGTACAGTTCTTTGTTCCCAGTACATGATCAATAAACACTGTCAACTCAGTTCACAGTATAAAAACTTTCTTTACTCCATGTCTTTACAGGTAAAAAATTTAAACCATTACCACTTGTCTTAGTTACTTTTTCATTGCTGTGACTCAATACCTGAAATCCACAACTTAGGGAGGAAAGATTTATTTTAGCTTATAGTTTCAGAAGATCACAGTCCATTCTCAGGTGGGTGGTCGGAAAATGGTGGAAGAACACGGCAGAGTTGGAGTAGGGACAGGGCCACAGCCCGAGCTCCAGCGGCAGAGATCCTTACAACATAGTGGTACAGAAAGACCCTGAGAGGAAGGGTGGAAACCAGCACGTACCCCTGAAGGTTGAGCCCCAAGCATGTGTCCCTTCCAGCCAGGCCCCACCTCCCAACACTACACCATATCCACAGGAATATGACGCTTTTGTGGGCCACTCCAGATCCAAACTGTGACACCACCAGCCTTTTAACTGTGGACATATAAACATACTCTCCTATTCTCCAATGTGAAGCACAGTTGGCCTTTGCAGGTTCTGAGGATCAACTGGCCACAGATTGAAAATATCAAGGGGGAAAAAACTGTGTTTGTATTGAACATATAAGGACTAAGAGATTACTTTTTTCTTGTCTTTTATTTTCCTTTTTTTCAGTGCTGGGGATTGAAATACAGGGTCTCACACATGCGAGGTGGGAGTTCTACCACAGAGCTGCACTCCAACCTTTTTATTTACTTTGAGATAGAGTCTTGCTAAGTCATTAACTTGACCAGGCTGGCCTTGAACTTTTGATACTCCTGCCTCAGCCACCCGAGTAGCCGAAGTTACAGATGTGTGTCACTGTGCCCAGCATCATGGTTTTCTTAAAAATATGATTTACATGACATTTACATTGAGCGTCATAACTTATCTAGAGATGAGACTTAAAGTTTACAGGAGGGTGACTTATGTAGGTTACATACGAATACTATACCATTTATGTAAGGACTTGGGCATTTGTGGATTTGTGGAATGTCCTAAATCCCTCAGGCACTGAAGGGTGAGTTAGTCTAATATAAAGATATGAAAGAAGTAGAAATGGAACAGGATGCGCTGAAAAAAATGAGTGTAAATGGGAGCTGGAGGAATGACACAGTGGGTAAAGCACTCGTCTTGAGAGTGCAAGGCCCTGAGTCTGATTCCCTAGCACCACATAAATCCAGGCATGGTGGTTCATGCCTGCAATCTCAGTACTTGGGAGGCTGAGACAGAAAGATTAACATGAGTCCAAGGCCAGCCTGGGTTCCACAGTGAGTTCAGAACCAGCCTGGGCTACAGAGTGAAACCTTGTCTCCAAAAAATGTATATATATATGGAATTTCTGGTACTTCTCTCCAGACCTCAGCAGATTGTCTTGCACCCACCTTAGCATCCTCTGGATCAGATGCTATCATATGGACACACACATGGACTCTGAACTTTAGCTTAACTGCTGTGTGAATTAGCTCAGCCTGGGAGGTGCAAATAGTTGGCTGCCTCCCCCAGCCTCACACCCAGCACAGCTGAGCCATGCAAAGTCCAGCCCACGTCTATCATGAACACAGGAAGACGGGGAAATGGAGATGGAGATGGGACTTGCAGTTGCCCAGGACCCCAGGACGGGAAGCCCACCAGCTAGTAACAAGTGATACAAGCACTATGGTGGCTTGGCCCAGTTTGCGACCCACACCACCACTGCATGGAAGCCCGGAGAGGAGGCGGTGCTGGGAGGGCAGAGGAAAAGATCAGAAATCCCAACCCCAGGCCTCAGAGCATGCCCTCTGGTGCACTTACTGAGGCTCAGGCCAGCCACAGCCACTGCCACAGGATGCACAGCCTGTACAGTGGCAGCGTCTCTGCAATCCCAGGGACACAGGACAAAATCAGCACTGCAATGTGACGTTTACACAAGCAGGACTGAGCGATGCTTGGCTTCCAGACACCAGAGTCCTGGCCAGTCTTCCCACTACTGAGGCACAGCCAGCACAGCTTCTTAGGCCCTGGGTACCACACTGAGTCCCATGGCAGAGGCAGGACAGTGGGGATCTTCTGAGGGTGGGTAGGAGGGGAGTCCAGCTTCCTTCCAGCTGAGCTCCTAAGAGGGTAGTTTTTGAGCAAAGGAAAGACATCAGAAATAGCTTGATTTTCTTTGCCCGGCTGGGGATGTAAGCCAGGACCTCATGCATGCCAGCCAACTGCTCTACCTCTGAGGTGCACCCACAGGTCTCCTAACGAAATTGTAAGTGTGCAATACAGCATTGTTACTCTGGGCACAGAGTCGTATGGCAGATCTCCAGGGCCTACTTGCCTCCTGGAACTGAAATTCTATACCCCTCATGCTACAGCTCCTCATTCCCTCCTCCCATTTCTGAAGCTTCCAAATGCAGCTCAGTCTATGAATAGATCCAGCAAATTTTAATAATCACGTTTAAGGAGAACTTTGATTAATGTTTGTACCATTTACCTACTTAGTTAATTAAACTCCTTTAAACATTTTAAGCTGCAATCAAATTTATTATGTTCATTTTTTAAGTCTTTCAATTATTTGACTAGCAAATCTTTCCAAGCCTTTACCTGATTCTTATAAATCAGGTATATTAAATGTACAATTATGGTGATTTTTAAATATTCAAAAACAGTTTACCTACTTCGTACAATTTGAGCTTGCAATCACAGGTCAAAACCTATGGTTCAAGGGCCTATTTAAAATCAGAATCACAAGTATGTTAGTGCTGAGACATGCCAGATTCTCTTAAGCTTTGAAAGTTCTTAAAATGTTAAAGATGTATATTTCTTAACTTAGCACAAACACACAAGTGATAACATTTTTTCAGACATAATTCGTTGCTATCCTTGGTTCTAAATTTCCCCAACTTGAAGCTGTTTCCAAAGCAGGCCTGGGGTTTCCTTTCTGAGTTCATTCCCACTCACCTGGGTAAGGTTTTTCAATATTCGATTTCAGCCCTAACTGGGTTGTGGCAATATGATTCCTGCACATCCTGGAGTTAGTGTGAGACCCCATAGGTTCCATGGTGTGTGGCAAGGTCACCCCAACTGCTGACATCAGCTGTGGGTACATAGGGTCCCAGGACCATCTGGACTTCTGGCCATATAGGGTTCCAAGACACTCTCAGGTTTGGCAATTTGCTAGAACAACTCAGACTACTCACAAAGGTGCCGTTAACCTAAATTAATGGTATATAGAGACATTCTTCAAGAAAAGATTTTAGTTGACATGACACATGATTGCAGTCTGGGACGTTCATGCCTCGCTGGGCCACGGGCATAGCCGGGGAGGAGAAGGGAGACCGAGGATTTGAGGAAGAATGAGGAGAGGGTAGGTTGTTTTGAAACACTCATCCTTGGCTCCGAGGCTCAACAACACAGGTTGTATTGGGCCGTGTTGGGCGGGCAGGTGGCCTCAGAAAAGTATGCTTTTGTGCCGGGATGTAGTGGCCTGTCTCAAGGTTGTGGCTCTGGCCGTCTTTTGTCATGGTTCTGGTTGTCAGGCAAGTAAGTGGGAGGGGCCTCCTCTGCACGGCCTACTGACTTCCTTTTGTTAGCTGGATGTAGGCAGCTTCATTTTCATCTGACAACATACGTGGTGCTCTATTATGATGGCAGTTTTATTATAAAGGCTCCAGATCAGGAAAGCCAAAAGAAAAGACACACAGGGCAAGGTCTGGTGCAGGGGTCAGAAAACAGCTTCCACGCCGTCTTCCTGTGGAGTTGATGCGGAGCCTCCTGTTCCCCAGCCCGGCAGCTCCACCCAGCCTGGTACCCAGACCTCTGCTGGGGTGGTCCTTCACAATCTTCATTCCCTGAATATGGACTGAGTGATTGGATTCAACCTCCAGCCTCCTCCCCTCCCCAGAAGGCACAAAGCCTCATCCCAGCACTGGTCTTTGTGGTCCCCAGCGAGTGACCCTGAGAGCTCTGGGAGCTGGCTAATCTGGATTGTCAACTTGATTGGATTAAGAAACTACACAGAGGTGATTGAGCTGTGCTAATCTCCTCAGGGGATTGACTCATTAACAAGCTTACAGCTGAATGAGCTGTTGGGGGTGGAGCATGGTTGCAGGAGGCTGGTCACTGGGAGCCGCCTTGGAAGGGTATGCCTCTCTCTTACCCTTTCAGTCTCTCCACTTCCCAGCTGCCCTGAGGTGAGCATCTCCCCTCTATGCCCTTTCACCCAGAAGCCTGGACCGAGACCTCTGAAACCGTGAGCCAAATAAACCTTCCCTCCCCTGAGAGTTTGTGTCAAGTGTTTGGTAACAATGGCAAAAAGCCGATCACCTCCTTAGTATAAAATCAGGTGTGATCCGAGGGGCTCCCAGATAACGAAGATACTCATCACTTGGGAAACACAAAGATTTGTGCTCTCAAGACCAAGAACTGGAGACGAAGTCAGTTCCATTCTTAATCTCTGGAAAAGGGCCTGGCCAGGACTGCTCAGACTCTGAACTGTGCCCAAGGGCTCCTCATTTTCAGCAGCCAGTCACAGAACCCTGTGCCCCAGCTGCCTTCAGGGACAACTGCCTTCAACCCTTTCTAAAACAGGGCTTCCCACCTTCCGTGGGCTCAGCTGTCCTCTGGCCAAGAGACCCTGGCTGTTCTCTGATCAGTCTGCTGTGCTGTGTCCAGGCTGCATCTGACCTTCGAGCTCATGTCCATGGTGGCCCACATGCTCAGCAGCTTCTCTGGTCAAGGACTGGCACCTGAGGTGGGGTGGTAAACAAGCCCTCTCACCCCCAGCACAGCCAGGCTCCTCTGGGTGTGAGTCTAGGGTCCATTTACCGTCTTTGCTTATAACCCTGGAACCTATTATTGGGGGGAGGAGGGAGCTCCCTCTCCCCCTTATTTTCCTCTTAAGTGTGCTTCTGCTTGTCACCCTACCAGCCACCCTGGACCCCTGATCCCCACACAGTCCAGTCTCACCATCTGCTTCTGTCGTCCCCCAGCCATCCCCAGACAGTCAGAGGCAATGTCGGGGCCCAGCTCCTGCTGCCTGAGAGGCGGTGGGGGTGGGAGGAGGAAAATGTGTTTAAAATTCCAAAAACATTTTCTTGCTGTGTAAAAACGCTCTCTTCCCAGAGCAGCGTGTGGGATTCCACTCCCCCGCTTCTTTCTTTCTTTGTCTACTGGGATGTGACTCTGTACAACCAGGGGTTCAAGTTGTACGTGTGTGGTGCAGTGGGTTTTACACACGTTTACATGCCCTGGATAAAGTCAGGGAGTGTCTCTGCTCTGTTCCCCGGGCCTCTGTCAGAGCAGGTCAGCCGGCTCTGTGCCTTCTGCACATGGGGGCTGTGTATCCTCAGTCTGGGTGCAGATCTGCTGGTGCTGCATGGAGTGGCGGAGAGGCAGGAGCCCCAGCACCAGGAACGTGCCAGCCTGGACAGGGAAAGGAAGAGGATGTGCCCTGACTGGGGCCCTGGAACCAGGCTGAGGGTCCTCCAGCCCAAGTCCCACAGAGCTGAGAGCCCACAGAGCCTTGGGCCTTCTGGAAGATTCCTAGCTCCACCCTTCTCCTAGATCCTTCTTGCTCCTGGACAACCAGCTGCTGCCACTTAGGACAAGGTGAAGCAGTTGGTCCCAGTGTTCAGAATCTGTAAATATTACCTCATGTGCCAAAGGGACTGTGCAGATGTGAACAAGTGGAGGGCTTGGGTGGGAGATCAACCTGGATCGCCTGGGTGGCCCTAACATCATTGCCTCATCCTCATACGAGAGAGGTTAGGTGTACACAGGAGCAGAGGAAGGTCGGCAGATGCCACAGAGCAGGCTTTGGAGGTGGGGGATGGACGGCCTCTAGAAGCCAGAAGAGGCCTGGAAGAGATTCTCCCAGGAGCCTCCAGAAAAAACGGGGCCCAACGGAACGTTGATTTTAGGCCAGTGAGATTCATTGCAGTCTCCTGACCTCTAGAATGCTAGATAAATTTGTGTTGCCTTAAGCCACAATATTTGTGGTGATTGCTAAAGCAGCAGTAGGAAATGAATGCCCAGGGCGGCAGAGCAGATGGTAAGGACTGCTCACACCCAACCCGCCATCCGAGCTCCCTCTGTGGGGTGGATGTGCATTGGGGCTTAAACAGATCACCCAGGCCTGCTGGGAACATCGGCTGGATTGCACCTCCCACAGGCTGAGTAATAGGCTTCTTGCTGGAACACTGGGCACCTCCCCTGAGAGTGCGCCCAGGGGAGCACAAGGCGACAGTAACTAAACCTCGGTGACTGGTCTCCTTTTATACTCCTCCCAAGGTTGTCAGGATTCTTCCAAGTCACTTAGGACAGTCTGGTTACCCACTTCCCCAGTTTCCTTTGTGCAGAGAACAGAACATGACTCTGCTGGTCAACAGGTGGAGCAGAGTCTGTTGGGTTCTGGGAGCTCTTGCACTTTCTGAAAAAGGAGCTGGCAACCACCACGCCTCTGTTCATCCTGTTCTCAAAGCAGAGATGAAGCCTGGCACTGTGGTGGCCTTCTTGTGCTCAGGAGGTGACAGATATGGTGATGGTGGTTGGCTCTGGGTGGCACTGTCAGGCAATTTGGACCCATGACATTACGTACTCTCCATAATGAACCTATGATGACTCACGAAAAAGGAGCCCCTCTGTTTAA
Organism: Ctenodactylus gundi; assembly: GCA_004027205.1. NCBI lineage: Eukaryota > Metazoa > Chordata > Mammalia > Rodentia > Ctenodactylidae > Ctenodactylus > Ctenodactylus gundi. The sequence continues at coordinate 280,631 of PVKB01001394.1, forward strand.
AGCTTAGCCGGTCTGGGTTTGCCCTGATTCTTGCATGCAAGTGTACTCCTCCAGATCCCTGCACAGAACCAACCAGCAGACCTAATGAGAGCCACAGGCTCAACGGGCAGCAGCAAGAGTGGCGTTGGCAACAGGGCGCGGACAGCTCACTGCAACATGGGGGAGGAATGTTACATCTTAGTGACTTTTTTTGTCACTGTGACTCAAGGCCCGACATGCACAACTGAGGGGAGGAAAGTTTTCCTTCAGCTCACAGCTTTAGAAGGTCTTAGTCCACTCACGGGCGGATGGTAACAGTGAACACACTTGGTGGAGGTGGAGCTGGAGGAAGAGCTACTCACAGCAGGTGGGCAGGAAGCCAAGCGAGGGAGGAAAGGCGGAACTAGCTGTTCCCTTCCAGATCCTGTCCCTCTCATCTGCCCTTCCAGCTCACACGCCCAGTAATATACCCCATGCCCATAATCAACTACATGCCCCTCATCCACCAGATGCTGGTCACCCACCTCCCCTGACCGGGCCCCACCTCCCAACAGCACTTGGTTCCATAGCTATTCCATAACATCCAAATACATGGGGCTTTTGGGGCCCATTCCAGATCAAAACCATGACAGATACCTACCTCGTGACACACCCAAAACAAACAGCATGTATATTAAAGAAGGAAAAATGATAAGCCACAAAGAAGTCTAGGAAGAAAAATTGAAAGTTTAAAAATAGAAGCTATAAGTAAAGATAAAGCATAAACTTAAAGCAGACTGTGTGTGGCAAATGGGAGGGCCCGGCCGGCCCCGCCCCAATCACAGTGAGTGTGATCTCTCTGCCTGAAGGACTTACTCAGCCCTCTAAAGTCACAAAACCATCTCACTAAAGCTCTGGGAGTGGGGCAGGTAGGGCAAAAGGACGTATCACTTAATTGCTTTAAACATGCTAAACTTTCATACACTATACTAGTTCCTAAAACAGGAACTTATTTTTATGATAGAAAGTAGAAACACAGCAAAACCCCAGTTCTGTTTTTTTATATCTCCGTGGCCTTTATGTTCTGAAAATAACCGCAACAACAGCAAAAGCTAGGAAGCACACAGACACGTCACACAGGGCCGCATTGGAGCTTGCAGCAGGACGCTTGCCTGGTACACATAAGCCCAGGTTTCCATCCTGGGCAGTGCTGCAATCAATTAACTAGATAAAATACCACAAACATCCTTCCACACAGCCAGGCTTGCTAGAAAGTAAAAGTATTCCCAGGACTAACAGGGAAAAAGGAAGAGAAAAATCTGAGTAGTGACAATGAACAGAGGGCATTTGTGGATCTGTGGAGACTAGGAAGGAGGCTGGAGAGCACGGGAAGGGGGGCACTGACAGAAGGCCCGCCATGCAGATCTGAGACCTTCCAGAGGCCACCTCCTTGGCAAAGGGGTGGGGTAGAAAAATCCCACCTGAAGCAAAGAGACCATGGGCAGTGTTCAAGTCTCAGCATGGCCAGCTGGGAAGCCTGTCCCTGCCTAAGAGTCGAGGTGCCCCCAGAGGGACCCCTGACCTCAGCTGAGATGCACCAGCAGGACTGGCAGGTCCTGTGGTTAGGATGTCTGTGCTGGGAAGTTTTGGAGGATGGAATACAGCTTACAGACGAGGGCTTGCAATGGGGCCACCCTACTGGAAATCAGGATACCTCACCATGGCCGGGGCACCTTCAGCCACCCAAAAGTTACTTCTGGGTCTCCACATACAGTAAGTGAGAGGCCAATGCCAGGGGGTCAGTTGGATTTTCTTTGCTGTAACAAAATATTTGAGCAGAATCACTTTATAAACAAAAGCAGTTTATTTTGGCTCATGGTTCTAGGTATTCACACCCAAAGACCAAGGAGGGGAGCCTCCATGCCTTAACCACTGAAAATGGCTCTCTTGCTGGCAGAGTCCTGCGGCTAAGTGGAACATCACATGGCAAGCAGCAGGGGCCAATGTGTCCAGGACCCTGAGTCCAAGGCTGCACCTGTGTCTCCGTCAATGGGAGGTCTCTCCCTAACTTCTTATGAAGCCAGTGGATCCCACCATGGGGCCTCCACCTTAGTGACCTATAGACTTTACTATCTCTAAAATCCCCAGTGGGACCAAGTTTCCAATCTCTTAGTACCATTAAGGCCTGGGGTTTAAGCTCCTGCATGAGTTTGGGGAAATTGTATTCAAATAATAGCACTGGAATTTACCCTGGCAGATTATTCAGAAAGGAACCAAATAGCTCAGTAGGTAGTACACATGAACTAATCAGGGATGACTACAGAGCCTGCCTGTCCTCCCTCCCCAGAGAGTCCCCAAGGACTTTGCCACATGGGCTGTGAGAAATGCATCAGTGAGGGGAGCCCTGGCAACCTGAGCTCAGCCATGACAATTATCCCTGAAACAGAAGTAATGGGAGGAGATTTTGCAATGAGTTGAAGATGGAAGATCAGACTGCTTTTTTGCAATGTTTACTGTCTTCTTTCTGTACAGGGAAAGATGTGCAACAAACTTGTGAAAATTTGCGTCCAGTTTACCGGGATAATGCTCACAAGAACATCAGTGCCAACGATGGCTCATGAAATTCTGTGCTTGTCATTTTGATCTCAACAATGCTCCTTGGTCAGGGAGGCCCACCGAGGCTGGTGACAACAAGATAAAAGCACTGACCAATTGACCCACGTCACACGACACAAGAGACTGCAGAAACACTGAGCAGCCATCATTCAAGCAGTCACCGCCACTGAAGAAACTAGTACATGTAAACAAGCTTGCTTACCCTTTCAGTTACCTAGTTAACTACTGTACCCCTAGTTATTTATTTCTTACATTAAATCCTCTGTTCAAATAACTTGAGAGAGACTTTCTCTTAATCATGTTCTAATTGATATAGCTTTAGATATTAATACTTTTTTAAAGAATTTAGAAAAAATTGATACCATGTGATGTTGGAAAAATCATCAAGAAATAATTCTTAAGTAAAAGCAACTGAGTTAATCGTGGGAGAATTATTTTATAAGATTAAAATGGAGGAAGGCCTTTTCAATTGTAACACAAAATTAAGAAGCATAAGAGAAACAAAAGGAAATAAATTTAGCAATATAAATTTAAAGATTTATGGTTGGAAAATGATACCTTCAAAGGAAATTTAGTGACTTCCAAGTAGAATGGTAGCCGAGTAAGACTACTACTCAATGGCTCTTCGTGAGTACATTCAAAACGCTGAGATGTAGTTAAAAACTACCTGCTCAACTTAGTTAGGAGAGGGAAGAGAGGTCTAAGAATTGGAAAGAGGCCACAGGAAGTTGAAAACTCCTTGGACACATCAGAAGCTAAGGAACACACCAGCCTGGGAAGATGCCCCAGGCTTCCTGGGAAGGGCCATGAGCTGCTGGCATCCACAGACCACACTAATCCTGGATCCAGGAGCCACAAGAACTGGGGCAGTGGTAGCCCCAAGCTCCAAAAGCAAGCCTGTGGGTAGTGCAAACTGCAAATGCACTGTGAGCTTCCCCTTTGAAAGGTCTGTCAGGGCTTAGACCAATTCATGAGAAGCAGCAGTTGGCAGCCATAGTAGGCAGTGATGTAGGCAGAAGCCATTTTGAAAAGACCCTGAGTCTAATCTATTTAAGGTAAAAAAAAAAAAATCCACAGACAGGCCACAGCAGGGATTTTGGGGTCACCCTTTAGTAGCGCCTAGGAAGAAGGTGGCACAAGAGACAGCTGCAGACAGGGGAGAATGGTTGCTGAACTCTGACCAGCTTGGGCTGTACTGGAAGCACATCAGAGTGTGGAGAGCCCTGCCCTTGTGGGAGGGAAGTCAGGACAGGAGGTAGAGCTTTGCTGAGAGGGCTGGGTAGGAACATGGCACCTTGGCGGCTGTAAGACTGCTAGGTACCCCCTCATTGCCTACTCCCAGCACAATGCAGTGACTTTAAGTTCCACCCACCCACCCTCATACACATTCAAAGAAACCTCTTGGCTAGGCCACTAAAGTGAAGTCCCTCAACCATAGAATCATGGTACCTTAGTTGCTCTCTTGTTGCTGTGACTCAATACTCAACACACACAACTTCATTGAGGAAAGATTTATTTTAGCTTACAGTTTCAGATGGTCACAATCCATTCACAAGTGGGCAGCTAGAAAATGGTGGAATCACATGGTGAGGTCACAGTTTGAGCCAGAGTCAGAGATCCTCACAGCATGGCAGAACAGAGAGGTCTGGGAGGAAGGGCGGAACCAGCACATATCCTTCCATGTCAAGCCCTAAGCATCTGCCCCTTTCAGCTAGGCCCCATTTCCCAACACTACACTGTATCCATAGGTACGTGAGGCTTTTGGGGGACACTTCAGATCCAAACCATGACACATGGGAAGACAAGGCAACAGGACACCTGCAGAAACACCCAAGACCCCAGAAGCTAATGTCATTGGTCCTAAAATAGTGGAACTCAGAGGAAAGGAAGTAAAAACCCAAGTAGATCAGTCGGTTTGGGTGACTAGTTAGTTCAAAGAAGACATTCTTAAAGAAATGCAAGTGTTGATCAGAGGGCTAAAGAGGAACTTACTAAACAAATAATGGTCCTAATAAATAAATAGCTCACTAAGCATATATAAGTCACAAACAAAAAGTTGGCTGAGGTAAATAAGATATGAAGGAACATTTTTGATAGAAAAATTGAAAAATTTGAAGGGAAACAACCTACGTGAAATATTCACTTGAAGCCTGGGATGTCAGCTCAAATATCGTGAGAACAGAATTTCAGACTTTGAAGACAAGGCTGAGGACACAAATGCCATAAGCAGGCATGACACCAAAATTAGAAATGAGCAAAGTAGCTGGATACAACAGCTAAAGAATGACTCGAAGAGAACCAATCTCAAAGCTGTGGGAGGAAATTCAGAAGACAACACAGAAGGTATAAAGATTATATTCACTGAAATCATGAAAGAAAATTTCCTGAATCTAGGAAAAGAAATAATATTCAGGTGTATGAAGCTTATAGGACACCAAATAATTTTGACCAAAAAGAACCTGGCCACAGCACATCACAACTGAAACCTCAGAAATTCAACGCAAAGAGAGCATACTAGGAAAAGCTTGCATTATACTCCCAAGGGAAGCGCATCTGATTTACTGAAGATTACTCAATGCAAACCTTAAAGGCTATGAGAGCCTGGATCAAAATCTATCAAGCTTTAAAAGAAAGCAAGTATCAACCCAGCTTGTTATATCAATGAAATTAAAGAAGAAGCAAAAATTTTTCATTACCAAGAAACCCAAAAGAAATTTGCAGCCACTAGCCCAGCATTACAGAAAATACAGGAGGGCTGGAGGAATGGCTCAGTGGTCAAAGCGCTTACCCAGCAAGGGCTTAGGTAAGCGAAAAGTAGCCAATTTCAATTCCCCAGCACCACATAAGCTGGGTGTGGTGGTGCACTCCTGTAATCCCAGCAATCGGAGGCTGAGAAAGGAGGATTGCCATTGAGTCCAAGGTCAGCCTGGGCTCCATAGTGAGTTCAGGACTAGGCTGGGCTATAGAGTGAGACCCTGTCTCAAAAAAAAAAAAAAAGCACTTAAAGGAATCTTAGAGATATAAGAGCAGCAGCAAAAAAAAAAAAAAAAAGAAAGAAAGAAAGAACAAAAGAACAGAAAGGAAATGTAACAAGGGAAAGTGTAACAAAAAGAAAAAACAACCAACACTGGAATATCAGGACAATGACAGGATTAGGCAAAAAGCTAACTACCATTACTCTTAATACAAATGGTCTTAACTTGCCAATCAAAGACGCAGATTGGCAGAGTGGATCAAACCCCAAAACCCAAGCATTTGTTGTCTGTAAAAGACACACTTCACCCACAAAGAAGCTCACGGACTGAAGGTAAAAGGATGCAAACTAACAATCTATGGTACTGGAGCCTGGAAACAAGCAGGAGAAGCTATACTATTCTTAGACACTGCAGACTTCAAAACACATCAGAAGAGACAAAGATGGGCACCATAGACTGGTAAAAGGGACAATCCAAGAAGAAGACTGCACAATTATAAACCTGTATGCAGCCAATGTGGGTGCACCCAATTATATAAAACAGACTAGTGGATATATAAGGTCAAATAGACCTCAACACAACTTTATCATACAAGGGGACTTCAATACCCCACTGTCATAAATAGACAGGACAGCAGACCCCCCAGAAAAAATCAACAAAGAAACATCAGAGCTAAATCACACCATGGAGCAAATGGACTTAACAGGTATCTACAGCCTATTCTATCCAAAGTTAATGGAATACACCTTTTTCTTAGCAGTACTGGTACTTTTTTCAAAGTAGACCATATCCTTGGACATAAGACATGCTTAAATTAATAAAAAAAAGGAATTGGAATTATTTCCTGTAAAATTTCAGATCATAGTGGAATAAAACTAAAAATTGATAGCAAAATAACTACAGAAGCTATTCAAATATTTACAGCTTAAATAATACATTGTTGAACAAGTAATGCATCACAGAAGAAACCAGGAAACAAAAAAAAATTCTAAAGTCAAATGACAATGGAACTACATCATACTAGAGTCTGTGGGACACACCAGAAGCAGTACTAAGCAGGAAATTTATACCTTGGAATGCACATATGAAAAATAAAAACCCAGAACAATCTCATATGACCCAACGATGCAGCTCAAAGGGCTAGAGAAGCAAGAACAGGTCAAATCCAAAAAAAAGTAGAATGAAGGAAATTGTAAGAATCAAAGCAGAGGTCAATGAAATTAAGACTAAAAATAATACGAAGACAAATCAAAGAGTTTGTTCTGTAAAAGCATAAACAAGATTGATAAACCTCAAGCCAAACTCACCAAAAAAGGAAAGAAAAAATCCACACCAATGCAATTAAAAATGAAAAAGGTGAAATCACAATAGGCACTGTTGAATAAGGAACTATTTTTGAAAACCTCTATTCCAATAAATTAAAAAACTCACAAGAAATGGATAATTCCTAGACACATAGCAAGATATCAAAATTGAACTAAGAAGATAGTAAAAGCCCTGAATAGAGCAGTAACCAGATATGAAACTGAGGCAGTAATGGGAGTCTACCAACAATGAAAAGCCTAGTACCTGACAGATTCACCTCAGAATTTTATCAAAACATCAGGGAGGAAAAGTTAGCACTTTAAACTGCTTCTTAAACTCTTCCATGAAATTGAAAGAGAGGGAATACTGCCTAACTCCTTCTTAGAAGCAGGCACTACCACAACCACCTTGCTCCCCAAACCTGATAAAAACCCAGAAAGAAAGAAAATTTCAGGCCAACTTCCCAAATGAATATACATGCAAAAAATCCTATACAATACTTGCCAACAGAATGCAACTAATTATTAAAAGGAGGATCACACGCCAAGTTGGCTTCCTCCCTGGGACACAGGCTGCTTCAACAAACACAAGCCAATTAATGTCATACACGACATCAACAAAAGCAAGGACAAAACCACATGATCATCTCAGGAGATTCAGGAAAAGCTTTTGACAAACTACCACATACTTGCCTGATCAAAACTCTGACAAAAATAGGTACAGAAGGATCTCTCCTCAAGCAGATGAAATTAACTTATGTCTGTCCTGCTGCCATCATCATCCTAAGTGGGGAAAAACTAAAAGCATTTCACCCTTGAGTCAAGAACAAGACAAGGTGTCCATTCTCACCATTCCTACCCAATATAGTAACCCTAATCAGAGAAATAAGGCAAGAGAATGGAATGAAAGGAATATGCGTGATGCTGGAGACCTCAAACTAGGACTCGTGGTCTGCCAATGTTGAAGAATGAACACCACGACCAGAGACAGTTTGGAAGTCACTTTATTGGGAGAAGTATAAAGGAAAGATAAAGAGAACAGTGGGAACTCCACCGACAAGCAGAGGAGGGGACAGAACGCAGGCTAGTTAGCAGCTACTGTCATCTTTTACAGTTTTTCTATAGATCATGCATATTTTTCTCTAGACCTACTTGGCCTTTACTGATTGGTACACATTAGCTAAAATTAGTTTATTGGCTTTAGATCAAATCCGAGGGCTTAAGACATGACTTCAACACTACGGAGCCACTAAATCTGGTAGACGGGGTCCATAACCATGATTATAGCAACCCCCCGCCCCCCGCAAAAGCCTGTTCACCATTTGTCCTAAGTTCCAAGGTGTCCCGTCTTTTTTTGACCTTTGCTCTATATTCCTGTTTTTTTTTAATTGCCATACTCCTATCTTAGGGAACATCTCAGACTCATCCCTGCTCCTGACAATGACTATCTGCTAGAATCTACCTTATGCATAAGAAACGAAGAAGTCAAACTATCTGTATCAGTGGATAACATGATCTTCTACCTAGATGACCCCAAAACTCCACCAGAAGATTTTTAAAGCTGATAAATTCAGCCAAGTTGCAGGATATAAAATCAATACACAGAAATCAATAGCGTTCCTCTACAGTGACAACAAAAATACAGAGACAGAAACAATCCCAGTCACAGTAGCCTCAAAGCAAATTAAATACCTAGGAATCAACCTAATGAGGCAAAGGAAGGACCTTGATGCTGAAAGATACAGTACTCTGAAAAAAGAAATTAAAGAGGATACTAGAAAATGGAAAGACATCCCCTGTTCCTGGATAGGCAGAACCAATATTGTCAAAATGGCCATACTACCTAAACTGATATACAGATTTAGTGCAACCCTGATCGAGATGCTGACAGCATTTTTCACACTAGAAACTAGGAAAAAAATGATGTGAAAATTGATATGGAACCAAAACAACCTTAAGCAACAAAACAAAAGCAGGAGGCATCACCATAATGGATATCAAATTATATTACAAAGCAACAGTGACATAAACCACATGGTAGTGGCACAAAAAAAGGCAAGTGGACCAATGGAACAAAAGTGGCTACAGAGACATCCCCCGTTGCCTTCAGCTACCTGATCTTTAACAAAGGGGTGAAAAACATATACTGGAGTAAAGATAACCTCTTCAACAAATGGTGCTGAGGGTTAGAAGAATGGCACAGCAGTTAAAGTACTTGCCCACGGAGGGCAAGACCCTGAGTTTGAATTCCCAGCGCCACACAAAGCCTGTAATCCCAGTACTCAGGAGAATTCCCAAGAGTCCAAAGCCAGCCTGGGCTACAGAGAGAGTTCAGGACCAGCCTGGGCTACAGAGCAAGACACTGTCTCTAAAACCAACAAGTAAACAAACAAACAAAAAACAGATGGTGCTGGAAAAATTGGGTAGCCACATGCAAAGGAGTGAAACCAGATTCATATCTTTCACCATGCACCAAAAATCAAATCAAAATGGTTCGAAGACTTAGACATTGATATGGAAATACTGAGCTTGTTGGAAGAAAAAAAAATAAGCAAAACCCTTGAGGACAAAGGTGTAGGCAAGGACTTTCTCAATAAAACATCCAGAGCACATGAGATAACACCAAGAATCAACCAATGGGACCATAAGAAATTAAGAATCTTCTGTACAGCAAAGGAAACAATCAACAGAGTGAAGAGAGCACCCATGGATTAGGAAAAATATTTGCCAGCCACTCCTCAGACAGAAGACTATTATCAAGAATATACAAAGAACTGAAAAAAATTAGACCCTCCAAAATAAAAGACCCAATCAAAAAGCAGGAATCTGAAATGAATAAACAGTTCTCAGAAGAAGTCCAAATCGCCAAATAATATAAGAAAAAAAATGTTCAGCATCTTCAGCCATCAGAGAAATGCAAATCAAAGCAACACTGAAGTCCCATCTAACTCCAGTAAGAATGATTGATATTAAGAACTCAAAAAAAAAAAAAAAGCTGGCAATGTTGTGGGGGGGAAGGAACCCTCCTACATTGCTGGTGGGACTGTAAATTGGTACAACCACTATGGAAAGCACAATAGAGATTCCTCAAAAAATTAAAAATAAATATCCCTTCTAACACAGCTGTACCTCTTCTGAGGATCTTCCCAAAAGAATTAAAGTTATCATAGACTAGTGATATGTGCATACCCACATTTATAGCAGCACAATTTGTAACAGGCAAATCTGGAAAAAGCTGGTATGTCCAATAACAGACATGATATATTTACACAATGGATTACTACTTTGTCATAAGTATAGAAAAATTTGAGTCATTTGTAGGAAAATGCATGCACCTTGAGACCATTATGCTTAGTGAAATGAATCACACACAAAAGGTCAAATATTACATAGTTTCTCTAATATGAGAAAATCAAACCATAAAAAAGTTTTTTTAAATGGAAGAAAGTAAGAAGATTGTGAGGGAAAGGGCAGTTGGAAGGGGGAAAGGATATGCTATGTAAATTTAAAAACAAACAAAATTAAAAACAAAGCCAAACAGGGAAAATAAATATAATTTATATTTTAATCAAAGTGTACCTAATATAGAATGAACAAGTAAACAGAATTCACTCTGTAGCCCACCTGGAATCAAACTCAGGGCACTCGTCCTGCCTCCGTCTCCCAACTGCTGTAATTACAGGTATGCACCACCATGCACAGCTGTATGTGGTGCTGAGGAATCGAATTCAGGATCTTGCACTTGTAAGGCAAGTGCTTTAACTGCTGTGCCATTCCTCCAGCCTCCTGTTTGGGGATTTTATAGAATGCTCCTCAGTTTGGGACTGTCTCAATTATTTTCATGATTGGGCCTCGATAATGGGGGGTTTTGGGGGGCTGAAATGCAGTGAAATGGACAATCAGCCCAAAACATAAAATAAACTGGGTTATCCGAAGAGCCAAGGCGCTGCGGGACAGACTATCCCGGGATAGCTTCCCGCTAAGTCCTGCCCACACTCAAGGAAGGGGACCCAAACGTCACCTGCTGGAGAGGAACATATCTGCATGCATTTTGGAACTCTAAGAAATACCGCCCCTTCTTCCTCCTGGATTATGTACTTCTGCCCACATGGACCCATGACACCACCTTGCCCATTGCTTGGGCCTGCGGGCGGGCGAACTTGTCACCTGTTGTCTGGAAAGTGACAAATAGAAGCAGAGAGGAGTCAGAGCCCAGCCACCCCTTCCAGCCCCCACTGACCGCAGACGGAGCTACACCTCAGAGCACCCCCACCTCCCAGTAGTGCCAGACTGGAAACAGCGCCTCTGGGAGACATTTGGGACCCAAGGTGCAACGGTACTGATTCACACGCATACAGACCAGACGGTGGGAAGGTATCCAGTCACAAAGAAGTAGTTGTTGCCTAGGGGTGGTTAGCTGTGGGACAGGGACAGAGGCACGGTTTCCCTGCAGACCTGTTATGCTTTTTACGTTGGAAAAATTTGAACATATTATTTAGCCCTCAAAAAAATAAGACTCATGCCTTACATCCTTTCTAAGTCATTTAAGACATTTCTCCCACTTTATTGATATGTGAATATATGCAATACATGTTTACATTGAACCTGAGTATTTTGTGCACATATATATCATGTGAAAATCTCAAACCCTTCCCACTTCCTCCCCATTTAGTTCTATGAAATGACTGTATTCTGGTTTTAGAGAAACCGTTTGATACTTAACCTTCCCGATCAAACTCTCTTCACTGAGCATGATGGCCTCAAGTTGTATCTGTTTATCCACAAAGGCCTCATATCCATCTGTCTTTATAGACGAGTGGCATTCCATTGTGAATCCATTGGTCTGTTGAAGGGTATTTTGGTGTCTTCCACATTTTAGCTATTGTTAGTTGTGCTGCTATAAACGTGGGTGTACATGTTATATGAAGCTTTTAACTCTTGGGAAAATTCCCAGAAGAGGTATCACTGGATTAAAGGGAATATTTGTTTTCAGCCTTTTGAGGAACTTCCATACTGCTTTCCATAGTGGTTGCACCAGTTTACAATCCCACCAGCAGTGCAGGAGGGTTCCTCTCTCCCCACAGCCTCGCCAGCACTGATTGCTATTGGAGTTCTTATATACACCAATCTCTCTGGAGTCAGATGATATCTTAATAATGTTTTGATTTGCATTTCTCCAATGGCTAAATGTAGGGGTCTCTGTCCGGCGGGGACCCCCTGAACAGCTGAGGAGGGGTCGGACGATGGAGAAACACACTCAGGAGACTTGCTTCAGTGAACACAGTCCAATTTATTTAGGAAGTACAGGGCTTATATAGACTACAATAATGCAGAAGCCGTCTCTGGCCAACCAGCGAGGCCTTAACCAGAGGGGCCACCCAGAAGGAGGGAGAGAGTATAGGAAGGAGGATGGGGCTGCCAATCAGCAGTTTGTCACTGGACAAAGGAGTGTGAGGCCTGCCTCGGATGCCAACTCTGTGGTGAAGCCCACTTCTATCTTAGTGTCCTGGACATATGCTAGATAGGCTTAAGCCCAACCTGAATCCCCCGCAGCTAAGGATGTTGAACATCTTTTCATGTTACTGTACATTTGAACTTCTTTGAGAACTGCCTGTTCATTTCTGTTGCCCACTTTTCAATCCGGTCTTTGATTCTGAGGGGCTTCCTTTCTTCAGTTCCCTGTATATTCTAGTTACTAGCCTCTGGACACTTAAGACATTTGGAACTGAATAATAGAAACAAGGGTACCTCTCCAAACATGTGCAATGCAAAACCTGCAGGAAAATTCATAGCCGCACATACTCCTATGAGCAAAGGAGAAAAGCTAAGAATAAGTGAGTGACCCAGGGAGACCCCAAAAGAGAGGCCTGTTAGCATTTGTTGGCTCTATCCATTAACCACAGTATTTGAAAATACCAACAAGTAAGGCTTAATTATGTCTCCAAAGTTCAAACAGCTGGAAGCGTCCTGAGGGGCTGCCTGTTCCCTGCCTGGGGAGCTGAGACTGCCCACCTTCTTTGAAGGTGCCCCACCCCTCACCTGTGCTCAGCTGCACCTGCCAGCCAGTGGCCTCAGCACCAAGGGGTCGGGCCAAGGGCCTGAGATGCTCAGCACGAGGCTGTGTGCATGTGTGGCTACAAGGAACCTTTGTATTAGAAGCACAGTGACTCCCATGGGAGTGGTATGGGTCTGATGAAGGAGGTGGTGGCCCTGCAGCCTCCTCCCCGGACACTAATCTATGACCTAGGGACCTGCAGGAAGGGGGCACCCGATATCCTCAGCCAGCCTCTGCTGCTAAGTGCTGTCACCACCCAGCCTGGACACATCTGGGTCCTAGAGAGGCTGTAAGAGAAACCGGACAGAGCTATCCTTGGAAAACCCTGGAGGCAGGAGGGCTCGATGGCATGGCTGCCCACAGGAAGGTCAGTGTCATGTGAGATAGTGTGTGTAAGCCCGTACCACAGGCGAGTAAAACAAATTATCAGGAGACAAAGAGAAGGATAAAGTGGACAAGGACAGACCGTGCTGAGGATCCAGAAGGCCCAGAGGGGAATCAGGCCAGGCAAGGAGTCTGGACTCACAAGCACTTGCGCACAGGAGAGGGGTCTCAGAGAAAGTTCAGATCACCCAGAGACTGTCCTCTATCACCCTTTCGGCCCCTCCCTTCTCCTGGGAGTGCCTGCATTGAGCCTAAAAATTCCATGATACCTGCAGCCTGAGGAATTGTTTCCTGTAGCTTCACAGGGGCCTCCTGGCCTCAGCTAGGGGGGTGTGTATGTAAATTTTTAAAAATTAAGTACAGAAGAATGCTCTGGCTTCAGTCGGGGAGGCTTAGCGACAGCAGGTGGGCGCTCTGGGAGCCGTGAGTGGGTCCTGCTGGATAAGGGGAGGGCCCAGGACACAGCAGAGTTTTCAGAGGACAACTGTCTGTGACTGCAGGCTGGCAGGACCCTGAAACCTGCGTCCCAGGTGAGGGCTCAGTGCCCCACTCAGCCCCTTCCAGCAATTCCAAAGTCATGGAATGCACAGCAATTGTGACCCGCTCAAAGAACAGAGAAAACCCGCTCTGTGAAGGACCATACAGATGAGCTCGGGCACAAAAGGCTACTTGAGTCCTGACTGTAAAATTTATACTCTTTCTAAAAAGTTTACATTTGTGAGTATTTTCACTTTAGCATATTACAAAAACAATTTTCCAGGGCCTTAAAGATTCCTATTTTGAATTACAGGTGGTAAAGTGGAAGAAGCTGCTATTTGAGAACTGGAATAAATGTCGTCGGAATGGCGCCTGGAGCAGAAACATGATTTTATGGGCGAAACAGATTTCTCGGAGCAACATCAAAAGTCCCGAGTTGAGCAGTTACTTTGAATATTCTAATTTCAAAGACATTCGCCTCCTCTTTGCTGCAACTCTTTGCGTTGTCAGAGCATGGAAGGCGAAAACGCTTCAGACCGGCATGTTATTAAGCAAATTCTTATTTGTTTGGTGCCTATAAACCTGAGCAGCGACTGCGAAACTGATGGCGCCCTCGGCTGGGCGCAGCAGGACGCCGAGAGACTCTAGGTGCGGCGGGCTCGCGCTTCCAGCGGGGTCTCAGTCCCCAAGGTGGGGCCGCGCGGCGGTCCGCACCCACCTTGCCCGGGGCTGAGGGAGCCTGGGGAACGTGAGAACCGCCTGCGGGCCGGCGGGCTCCCTCTGCTGTCTGCTGCACCCTGGGGCCTCCAGGAGCGTCCTGCCCCCAACTGGTTCATATACCGTTGCCGAAAACTCCAAGAAGCCGCTAGCTCTGAATGTCAAGACCACCTACAGGGAGGCACTTTCTGAGAAGCCGGCAAATGTGAAGGCTGGGGTCAGCAGCTCTGCCTCAACAGGAATCCTCATACCCAGAGGGCTGCGGCACAGCCTGCCGCGCGATTTCAGCCACGTAGGGTAGTGCGGAGATGCATAGGTCTCCTCCACCCCTCAGTTCCCTTTTCCCTTACAGATGGCCACACACACACACACACACACACACACACACACACACATACACACACACACACACGTGCACGTGCACACACACACACAGACAAACAACATAAGGTTCCAGTGAAAAAGTGGAACCATCTGAACACCCGTTAATAAGAGAATGGAGACACAGCGTGTGTCATCGAGGAAGCAGTCTACCATGCACCTGGGGAAAATGCAGTAAAACGGCACGCCTCGTTGTAGATTCGTCTCAAAAGCATAAAGCTGGATAGGGGACTGGGAGGCACACTGTTGAACGCATCCAGCTGTGCCATTTGTGTAGAATTAACAAGCATATGGAACAGAACCATGTGTTGTTTCTAAGGACGCTCATACATAGGAGCTGTGGTTCCACTGAGGGTGGATGGCATCAGCGCTCCAGAGCAAGTCTTTCGGGAAAAGAGACGAATGGTGACGGGAGGGCTGGGGGGCTGGGGGAGAAGCCACGACCCTGGGGTCTTCCGCAGACAGGCATTATATTCATTATGACTGTCACTCCTCTTTGCATTAAAATTTTGCTTAAAATGTTTCATTAAAAAATAGCCAGCTGGTGGTGTAGCTCAGTGATTAAAGCCCTTGCCTGGAAAGTGCGAGGCCTGCCTGGGTTTGATTTCGCAGCACCACATAATAGCTAGGCGTGCTCATGCACACCTGTAATTCCAGGCTTCTGGAGGATGGGACAGGAGGATTGCCTCAGTCCAAACCTAGCATGGGCTACATAGTGAGTTCAGGACCAGCCTGTACTACATACAGAGTTAGACCCTGTCACTCAAAGAAGTAAACCCCTAACCCCGCCTCAAAAAAAAAGTGACAGTCACAGTGAAAATAAGCCTGGCTCATGGATGTCGAGTGGAGAAGCACAGTGGGGTTGGAAGAGGATGTCCCTGAGACTCACTTAGTTACAGATATTGAGAAGACAGGTCTGGAAATAGTCAGACACAGCAGCTTGTACCCTCAGGCCCTCGCCACACAAAGAACATAAGGCCACCCCAGAGGGGTGACTGATTATTGGGGACACAGTTTTATTGGGGATGATGAGAATGTGTCAGAGATGGATTCTAATGGCAGTGGGGCATCAAGATGCCACCATGCTGTATTCCTTTTGAGAAATCTTGTTCTTTTTAGTAGTGCGTACCAGCTGAGAAACAGGTACATAAGCACACCATGCCCTGGTCACTGCTGCCTCCTGCCCTCCTCCTCAAACCCCCCCCACCCTTCCTTCTCTTCTACACCAAGTATTTTCTTCCTTCTCTCTTTTATTTGTTCTTTTGCTTCTTTCTGGTTTAACTTTCTCATATTAGATAAATCAAGTGATATTTATCCTTCTGTGTGGGATTCATTTCACTAAGCACACTGGTCTCAAGGTGCATCCCTTGTCCTACAAATCCCTCTAATTTTTCTTTTGCTATGGCAGAGCAGTACTCCATTGTGTAAATATGCCACATCTTTATCTATTCATCTATCGGTGGCATATTAGCTGCTTCGAAGATAAATTGTGGTGCTTTAAATATGGGTATGCATGCACCAGTACTGCATGATGACTTTACTGCTTTGGGGAAGATCCCCAGAAGAGGTATAGCTGGGTAATATGGGATATCTATCTTCAGTTTTGTGAGGAATCTCCATACTGCCTTCCACAGTGGTGGTACCAGCTTACAGTCCCACCAGCAACGTATGAGGGCTCCCTTTACCTGCACCCTCACCAGCACTTGCTGTTTGCTGAGTTCCTGGTGCGAGCCGTTCTTACTGGCATTAGATGGAACCTCACTGTTGTTTTGATTTGCATTTCTCTGGTGGCTAAAGACACCGAGCATTTTTTCATGTATTTAGTGGCCATTTGAACTTCTTCTGAGAACTGTTTATTCCTTTCAGTTGCTCATTTTCTGATGTCTTTTATTTTGGGGGAAGCTGATGTTGTCCACTTCTTTGTATATTCTAGGTAATAATACTCTGTCTGAGGAGTAGCTGGTAAAGATTATTTTTCCCATTCCATAGGGAATGTTGATTATTTCTTTTGCTATACAGATGCTTTTTAATTTGATATAATCCCATCGGTTGATTTTTGGTGTTAGCTCATGTGCTTTGGGGGTTTTATTGAGAAAGTCCTTGACTACGCCTATGTCTTAAGGGTTTTGCCTACTTTTCCTCCCAACAAGTTCAGTGTTTCCCTTTTAATATCTAGATCTCTGATCTATTTTGATTCCCTGCCCCCATTTTATTGATATGTATATATGCAAAATTTAAGGTTTACAATGGAGTTGAGCATTTTGTGCACATAAGTATCTTGTCAAGGTGACAAGGGTTTTCCCACTCTTTTTGTCCCTCCCCCAACCCTTTCCTCTATTTTGATTTGATTTTGATACTTGGTGAAAGATGCAAGCGTAGTTTCATTCTGCAGCAAGTGGCTAACCAGTTTTCCCAGTACTCTTGGGTAAAGAGGCCATCTTTGCTCCAGCATCGTTCTTGGCCCCTTGTATAAGGTCAGATGGCTGAGGCTCAGGGCTTGTCTCTGGGTCCTAAATTCTGTCCCCTGGGTCCATCTACATGTTTTTTGGTGCCAACATCATGTAAGTAAACCATACCCTTAAAAACTGTTAAAACTATTTTATGTGTGTTTTACTGTATTAGAAACTAACACAGTGTTGTAGGTAGAGATGTATGTGACTTTTCTGACTATTCTTTATCGAGTCTCACCTGTAACTGGGATATTTTCTGGCAAAACTAAGTTTTTCAGAATATATTAAATAAAACAATGATGGGGTAGAAAAAGCAAAAAAAAAAAGTAAAGGTTTGCAGAAATTATTGCTAAGGTCAGCAAGACCCATCAAACTCAGGCTGAGGTTTTTTCATACCTTTTTCTTGACACTGGGGATTTCTGGGCCCCAGTGAAGAGGCACTGTCCCTTTGTGAGCGTCGTGCTGGGCACATACATGCACAGATGCACACAGATGCACCAATTGGCTGGCCTGCGTGCACCTGGTCAGTGCAGGGCTGGCCCGGCTCCAGGGAGCTGTGGTCAGGACTCAGTGCTAGCTGATCCCCTTATCGGGAGCAGGGGACACAAGTCAGATTGGCCAAGAAGCACACAGCACCACAGAGCAGAAAGGAGAAAATGGGCCCCTCGGGGAAGGCCTGAGAGGACCGCACAAGGGGCACACGACAGCCTTACTGGGTGAGGCTGCTGCCAGCAGCGGTGTGGGGACAGCAGAGGCCTGCTAAGTGGGTCACACAGCATCCTCGCAGCCACAGAGCAGAAAGGCACACAGCCTGCTGGGGAGGACAGATAATCAGATCTACTTAGCTCGGGGGACAGCAGCACAGGGTGGAACTGGACATATGGGCAGGGGGGCTGGGAGCACGGAGGACCCAGCTGGAGTGGGGCCACCCACAGCCTGGTACTCTGTCAAGCAAGAGCTGCTGAAGACCCATGGTTATCAAAATCCATGAGATCATCCAATAGACACAACCCAGCAACTATGGCCATTGTGGCCAAGAGGTGCTTCCCACCGGAACCGGCACATAAGTAGACATTCAGTGAAAAGGAAAGGCGAGGGTGTTCCCAGAGGATGAAACAGCACATACCAAGGCCCTGAGGCAGGTTGGGGGCATAGAGTGATCTGGGAGTCAGAGAAGGAGTATGGCTGTAGCAGAAATAAGGGTGAGTAGAGGATAAGTAGGGTCTCTAAACACAAGATGCGTCATTATTTATCAGACCAGTCGTTGCTGGTTGGTGCCACAGCTGCAGACAGAAGCTGCATGCCACGCCTCTCCAGATTTACATACAGCCCACCCGCTTCCTGGCAGCAGACTAAGCCAACTGTCTGCTTGACAGTGCCACTGAACATCTGCCTGGCACTTAGCAAGCCTGGTCTGGATCCCCCTCCCCTCGGCCACTTCTTTATGCTACTGGAGCCACTTGAACAGATACCCACAAGAGCCAGAAGCAAGGGCTGGGATGGAGCCCAGGGGCAGAGCACTTACTAAGAGCCAGAAGCACCTAGGAATTTCTGTCCGCCTGGGGCACCTTTCTGTCGCTGGGCAGTCAGCAGTGTTAGGCAGAGCTGCCGGGCTTTGGGGTGTCCCAGCTCCACAGCGCTTGGGCTGGACAGCTGATCTCACCTGTTACTTCTTCCTCCATCTTTAGTCCCCCTGGGAAGCAGTGTCACCAGAAGCTGGTGACTCGACCTCCTGCTCCTATCTGATGGCTCAGAAGCTCACAGAACGAGTTCAGCTAAGCAACTTTATGACTCACGAACAGACAAGGGGCAACGGGAGCCTGAGGACCAGGGGTGCTGGCTCCAGGGGCTGGCCAGGGCAGGTGACATCTGTCTGCCCATGCCCTCGAAACCCTGCCTCCGAGGCGCCCCTCAGGTGCCAACGCTCTGAGGACACTGCATCGCTGAGCGCAGAGCTGTGGGGGCCCTGCTCTAGGATGCAGGAGCAGCCTGGCTGGTCCTGCCCGGTCCTCCTACTCCACGCTGTTGGGTTTCCAGACCACTCTGCAATTATTCTGAAACTACAAGCAAGAAAGTGGGGAAGAGTGGGGCGATCGGGGCTATGTTGGGGCCTGTCCTGTGCCCCCTCGTCCCCGTGTCTCCTGGGAGCGTTTCCATAATATGTGCTTTGCCTGCAAACCCCTCTTGCCTGGTAGGCACCTGGGGGAACTCGGCCTACAAAGTCCCCTCCATCCTGTTACCAAATCCTGAATATTTCTGGGATCTGTCTGCTTCTGCTCACCTCCCATGTCTCTGTCTAATGCAGTGAACAAAGAGGGCACAGGTGGGCAACATCCTGGCCTCCTGACAGGCCCCTCAGCCAGCGCCAGCTCCCCTGAGGAACAGGCTCTGTCATCACCCACCTCCCAGCACACGCAGCTCGGCCTCCTCTGCGCCCCTCTGCCAGGGCGGGGCTGGCCGCCAGGGCGCATCACTGGGCACAGCGCCTGACCACAATGGCATGGGCCATGTGCCCCTTAGCGGTGGACCCTGGATATTGGACTGCCTTGAGATTTCCACTACCAGATTAAATAGTCCACTGCCATCATTCTCAGTTATAGGCAAAGTCTTTGGATAAGGGCAAAATGATGACAAGCTTTCTACCAGAGCATAGCATACATGGTTTTTTGACCGCTTTCCAGTACAGTTCTCCTTCTCATCTGAAACTTCTTGAGCCTGGTCTTTCCAATCCACACTTCCATCAGCATTCTGGTCTCTTGGGTTCTGACCAGAATCTCCAATCAAGCTGAGCTCAGAGCAGTCCAAGGCTTCCCAGCCAGCATCCTCAAATCTTTCCAAACTCTTCCTGTAAACCAGTTCCAAAGGCTTCCAAACTACAATGTAGGGTAAAGTCGTAGCAACAACCCCATTGCTCTGGTTCCAATTTCTTTCACAGTTACTATTTCATTTCTGGGAAAGAAATGATATTCACAACTGTAGGGAGGAAAGATTTATTTCAGCTCACAGTTTCAAAAGGTCACAGTGGATTTATGGGTGGGTAGCTGAAAGTACGGTAGAGCCACATTGTGGGGCCAAAGCCAGAGCCAAAGACCTGGTTCTGGGAAGAAAGAGGGAACTAGCACGCATCCCTCCAGGTCAAGCCCCAAGCTCTGCCCCACCTCCCAACAGCACACACTAGCACACATGAGGCTTTTGTAGAGTACTTCAGATCCAAACCATAACAAGACCTAAGAAGGTAAAAATTCTATTTTAATAAGGATTTTTCTTTTACTTTTGTTTTTTTCCAGGCACCTGAATAATCAGAAATCACCTTAAGTTCAAAGCTTGAGAATTAGAATAATTATCATTTGGCAACTATTATAGGTATAAAGAAATTAGCTAGAAAGTATCAACAGATATTAAAACCAGTGGGTGAAAGTTTCAACAATCAAGATTATTTACATGATCTCAAAGTCTTCTCCTTAAAACATGTGTTAATTATTAAGGGGAAAAGAAAAACTTCCCAGGGATTTTTAGCTCCTTAGGACCACATTTGCTTGTTTGCTTACCATTTGACATAATCAAAGGAGACCATTGACTTTGATAAGAAGGAAAAACGATTTATTCAAAGCTAGCTCTGAGGAGATGAAGGGGCCCATTTATCTCTCATCACCATCACCCGTATACAGGTATGTCTTAGTTACTTTCTTGTTGTTATGACAGAAATGTGACATCCACAACTTAAGGGAGGAAAGATTTGTTTTGATCAGTTACAGAAAATCTCACACAATCTATTCATGGGTGCTGTCAACAGTAGAAACACATGGTAGAGCTATAAGCAAAGAAAAGCTCTTCACAGCAGGGCAGACAGAAAGCCAAGTGAGGAATGAGGAGTGGAGCTCCCCTTCCAGGTCCTGCCCCAGTGATCTGTCCCTTCTGGGTCAAAACCCAGTAATCGGCCCCCTCCAAGAATGCCCCCCCACTTTCAGCAACACATTAGTATTTTACAGCACTCAAATTGATGAGGTTTTTGAGGGGACACACAACAAAGGGTACAAGAGTCTTTTATAGAATGCAATGAGGTAACAGACAAATCTAGTCTATATCATATCTTTTGTACCCAGGCTTCTCTGTCCCTGACCTAAAGAAATGAAACTTGGACTTCGACCTCCCAATACCAGCATCTGCATTTGATCCATTCATACAGGCAGAGGAGAGGTAGGACTAGTGGTATGCTTTTAGACTTATGCCCCAGGTTTATGCCCTATGTTCACATCCTAGCTTTACAACTGAGGAAGAAAGGAGAAGCCATTTATTTCTAAAGAAAAAAAAATCCCTCATTTTTGAAGTTCTATTTTGCCACACCAGTCACAGTTCTTCCCCTCCTTTAGTCCATCTCTCAATCCTGAGGGCCTTAGGATGCCACAACATCTAGTTGACTATATAGATTCCATCAGGGGATAGAGCTGAAAAAGGTGTTACTAAAAATCTAGAGGTCAAATACAAGGGAAAGCCAAGGTCAGGAGACACATAAGAGCTACACCTGCTAGAGGGGCTTTGGTTTAGGCAGTTGCACATAAGAACTTTCTGTCACAACCTCTGCAGCTCCACTTATTTTTGATGGGGTTGACATAGAGGTGACTCTGTGAAGCTCACACTCTCCCCCCTTATCTTCAAATACATTTCTCTCATCCATTGCTAGCTAACCATCTGTGGCCTTGTCCCACGGTGACACGGCTTCTTTACACAGCATCTAGAAGTCTCATGCTGTGGGGATGGGCCAGGTGACTGGAGTCGTGTCCTAAAACCCATCTGGCCAAAGCTGAGTGATGTGAGAGATTTATAAGCAGTGGCTCTTCTTTAGCCAGGTTGATTTAGAACGAGCCCATTGCCAAGGATAATTCTACATACTCTGTAGTCAGCATCCTAAAACATGAGAAATTTGTCAAAGAATAGTTATAAATCTTACAGGTAGAGAGCTGTAAGAGCAAAGCAAATCTTATCTTACAGTAGAGTTGAACTAAAAAGCACAGTGGCCAAATTAACAAAGCCAACTTGTGTGTGAAACAAGTTAGTTCTGCCATTTTGAAAGATGTGTTAGTGTTAGATATATGCTTAGGGTCCCTCCTCCTTGATGTGAATTATCACTTGACAAAAAGCATATTATTTACTTTGTCAAGACTGATAATTATAATTTAATAACAGATTTAGGATTTTTTTTGAGACAGGGTCTCGCTCTGTAGCCCAGGCTGGCCTCAAAATCACTGCAATGCTCCTGCCTCAGCCTCTGAAGTGCTGGGATGACAGGCATGCACCACCACTCCCAGCTTATGTGATGCTAGGGAATCGAACCCAGGGCCTTGGGCTTGCTATGCAAGTGCTCTAGCTGTGGAGCCACACCTCTAACCCCTTCAGGATTTCTTAAGTACATATACAGAACTACAAAATTTTAAATACAGGAGTTAGTGTCTATTATACCAATTAGGAACATATATTTTCATAATAAAGCAAGACTGTCTTTTATTGACCAAGAACACAGGTCTTGCCAGGTAAATTACCACAAGCAGTACAAAGTAGCAATTTAGCAACACAATTTATTTACTTTGAACAGCATCTTAAGACAATTGTTGTGATTAGCTGCATTATACCCTTGCAATTCAACTTTCTGGGGAGGTAGGAAGAGGCCATTCCTCCCTAAAGGGAAAGTCCTACATCTAAGGTTCCAATGGGCCACTGCTGGCTACATGAGGAAAAGAACAACAGATACCATCTTAGCCAAGTGATTGTCGTAGTTTGGATCTGGGGTATCCCCCAAAAGCCTCATGTACCTATGGATACTGTGAGGTGTTGGGAGGTGGGGCCTGGCTGGAAAGGGCAGATGCTTGGGGCTCGACCTGGAGGGGTGTGTGCTGGTTCTGCTCTTCTTCCCAGTTTTCTCAGTTCAGCCATGCTGTGAAAAACTCTATCTCTGGAGCTCCAGTTCCAGCTCTAGCTGCAGACCCACCATGTGATTCCACCATTTTTCAGCCACTCACCCATGAACACACTGAGACCTTCTGGAGCTGGAAGCTACAATAAATCTTTCCTCCCTAAGTTGTGGATGTCTGGTATTGAATCACAGTGACGAAAAAGTAGCTAAGACGGTGACCAAAGCCACAGTCAAAGCACAGTGCCACACTATTGGTTACGGACAACTCAGAGTGGTGTTTTCCCGGATGGAATACAGTGAGAACAAAGCAGGTGACATTCCACTAAAAAGCCATAGCCTGAACCTAGTCAAAAGGAAATATCAGGCACGTCCCATTGAGGGACAATCTGCAAAATAATTTACCTGTATACTGCAAGCATCACCATCAAGGAAGTCGAGGAAAGACAGGCAAACTGTCACAGATTGAGAGACTGAAGAGGCTCAACAACCAAGCTGAGGTCACCACTTGTGACCTCAGGTCATCACTGGCCATTGTCAAAGCATGAGTGGTGCACTGTGGCCTAGACAGCAGCAATGTATGCCTGTTAATTTCCTGATTGTGATGCGGATGAAGAAGAATGTCCTAGTTTGTAGAAAATACACTCTCAGTTATTTGAGATAATAAAGCATCAGACTGGCAATTTAGTCCCAAATGTTTCTGAAGAAAAAGAAAAGCTGTTTGTATGTTTACAATTTTCTATAACTACAAAATCATTTTTAAATTAATTTTAGCACCAATAGCTCAAAAGCAAAGACATTTTTTAAAATGTCAGCAAGTCTAAACATTGACTATGAAATAATAATAATAATAATAATAATAATAATAATAATAATAATGTCTAATTTTAGGGGCCAAAAGTAAGACAAGGAACTGGAGCTTAGTGGCAAAAAGCTTGCCTAGCATGTGCAGGGCCTTGGGTTTGGTCCCCAGTTCTGAAGAGGACAAGAAAAAGAGGAAAAAAAGAAAGGCTAAAGGACCAGACATTGAGAGCGCCTGAGTTAGAGGAGGTGTAGACAAATTAAAGCATTCTAGGATCTTCGACTGTTAGCAAGAGTGAAGCTATGGATTAAGTTCAGCTTAGTTAATTGAAGAGTATGTATGAAAAGCATCTAGGATGAACACAGGAATAATAAAAAAGAAGGGAAAGAAACCAAAAATTAGTACAAAAGAAGACAAGAAAGAGGATGGAGGAGGAAAGTACACTCACAGAACATCCAGAACAAGACATTACAGTGTGTCTGGGCAGGTGGAGCCAAAGCAAACAGGAGCGAGAACAGGAGAGTTGAAAACCCTAGCCAGAAGAAAGCAGGTTGTGTGTGAGTGTGTGTGAATGTATCAATACATGTATCGACGTGTATACACCACTGCAGCTGGAAATGTCAATACAGATTGAGCAATTCCAGTCTCCAAATCCCCCAAAATCCAAAGCTCTTTGAGTGCCAACATGACACAAGTGGCATCCCATGTCATAAAACTGTTTCATGCAAAAAATATTTAAAATATTGAAGAAAATTACCTTTAGCCTAGGTGTGTATGTTATAAAACATCATCAAATTTGTGTTGGACTCAGGTCCCCTCCCCAAAATATCTCACGATGTATATGCAAATATTCCACAACTTGAAATCCAACATGTGTCTGGTCCCAGGCATTTCACACAAGGGATTTTGGATTTGGCTAATTTAAGAATACAGATGAAAAATATCTAGTGCATGTCATATAACAAAATATAATTAAGGTCTTCATATTTAATATAAAGTACACCTCTAACCTGAATAGAAAAAATAAGAGTATTTTTAAGACAGAGGGTTTATAGACCACATACTCTAGGCATCATCCAAAAATACAGATATGACCAAAAAGTGTTTACTACTTTGAAATTAAGAGACACGTTCCTACTTACACTTTACTCAGCGGGAAATTTAAGAAGTATCTTGACAATATAAAAGAGGATGTCTTATCCTGTGACTGTTAAAGAGATTATGTCAACTTGAGGCAATTAGGAAACATACCCAGAGTAGAACTTATAGGTGTGTGACTGATTTGTGGGCCAGTGAATGAGGGTGTAGGAGGCACAACTGGGAGCTCAAACTACATGAAAGTAAGGAAGAAGAAAGCAGTTACAGCTTTTTCTTCTGGGAACACTCTCGCCTTTGCAGTTGTCTACAGATGCCCACTTGCTACACGCCACAGATCTTCCTCACAGATTTGCTCCAGCCTCGACACACACCTGTCTACCTGTAGCAGATCTTCAGTCTCTGGTCTTCATCATGGTTCTTTGAACAACCATGACATGCAGCAGACTCTCACTGGCTGTCCTTTAGTCCCAGAGGGTGTTTTACCTTGCAACTGGGCAGTCATTGGACACTCCAGCTCTCGCACGTGCAGGCCACCATCTTTGACTATCTCTCTCTTTAGACTTGTTAGCTCTCCAAATAGATCCCTTTTCCTTATAATTTCTGTCAATTCTGCCTCTTGTAGAACCTAAACAAATTCATATCCCAGAACCTACATGAATCCTCAATAAAAAAGATACCCAGAAAAATTTTATTGGCATTAAAATGCTTCTGGTATTAAAGTAAAAAAGATGAAGAATATATATAATATCTTGTAGTCTTCATAAGAAATTGGAAAGAAAAACAAAAATCACTCAAAAGAACTCAAGCAAAGGAAACTGATGAGGGTGACCGGCATTCATGAAGTGGGAGTGGGCTTGAGGTGGCAGGGTAAGTGACGGTGTCCATCCCAAGGCACAGGGAAGCCAGGGGAAGGGGCATTGGCCTTGTCCTTGATACGAGGTAATTAAAAATAAAACTCTGACAAGGGAGTGTTCTAGAAAAAGAGGAGGATGGAGGAGGGACACAAGTGGCTATTGAGTCATGATCAAGCAAGTCACAGTCTCATGGACGGTGTGGAAAATCCTGTGGGGTTGTCTAGGGGCAGCTGAAGAACTGATAATGTGCCTTTGCCAAGGGTGGCTCCCGGAAAATCTGGTTCCATGGGACTCAGGCAGCATCCTCAATTTGCATGTTTCAACAAGATTTTATAGGACAGGCAGTTGCTGATGACAATGGAGATGGCAGCTGAAACAGAAAAGACCAGGTGGAAGAGTCTCAGGGATGGGACTAGGGCTTATCTGAGCATGTGCGTGCGTGCGTGCATGCGTGTCTGCGTGTGTGTGTGTGTGTGTGTGTGTGTGTGTGTGTGTGTGTATGTGTGTGTGTGAAGAAAGGCAACAATCCAGCCAGAACCTTAAAAGGTATTAAGAGCTCTAACAGTGGCTTATGAACAAGCCCGATGCTCTGACTATGTTAATGCAATGTTCACAGACAGTCCTTGTGTCCAATAACGTGTCAGTGTGAGGCCACCATGAGGACCAAGAAAGACAACAGGAAACAATGCCATCTCTGAGTAAGATCCCCTGGGAAGGTGGGTCCAACGCGCGTAGGGCTCCCCCAAGTGGTCAATTGTGACAGAGGCACGTGCTTGTCCCACAAATGGCAGTGCAGAGAAGTGGACTTTGCCCCTGGAGGATGTCACAGGGAAATGAGTTTGTCACACTAAAGGCCCCTTCCCTGCCCTGCCTTAGCTTGTGCTGATAAATCATAGTTCCACATTTGGGAGTCCCATTCGTCTAAGACCCTCTACTTTGCTGGACCCCAGGGACTGAGGGATAGGGAATCCTCCCTCAGCCCCTTCCCGGGGGGACACGTGAGACATCCTTCAGTTGCTGTTATTGGAGTCCAACCACACAAGCTCTGAATGAGTGCAGGAGCAGTTTGTGGAGGAGACTGAACAATACACAAGAATGATTAAAGTGAAACGAGAATTTTTTTTTTTTAGCACCTCTTGCCCTTGGATATGGTGGGAAAGCTGACAGGGTAGGCAGGACAGAATAGGGAAGGCCTAGGGGTACATTCAAGAGGGGGAAACATGGGGAAGTCAAAATACACCTGTAGTGGCAGAAGCTGCACCACTGGACATGACAGAGGGAGGAGACACGACAGCCGGCAGTCAGCTCAGGCTGCACGACCATCACACAGGTTTCTCAGGGCCTCTGCGTTCCAAACTATAAAGCAAGGAGAGGGAGAAAGGGGGAGGAAGGATTACCCCATATGTCACTGTTATCACTAAGAAAACTTTGGTGGGCAGATTTTGTAGGCTTTCTTTTATAAAAGCTCAACACAAAGAGGGGTCAACTGGACTTCACAGATTTGGTGCCTCTCAATCCCCCGATCGCTCTGTTCTCTGCAATTCTCTACAAATAAAGTTTTTCTGTCCCTTTGCTTTCCATCAGACTCTACCTTTCTTCTAAACTGGGGTGAAGGTCTAGGACCCAGGATCTCACAGCCGAGGAACCATTTCTGCTCCTTGGCGTCCCCTGGGACTCACGTGGCCCTCTTCTGCTTGGGAATGCTCTGATGGACACATCTGGAAAGTGTGCCCAGGCTGGAGAATCAAAACATTAGGGCTCCTGCACGTGAGTGGGAGAGGGGCGGGCATGCGTGGCTGGCTGCACTGCTCATCCTCAGAGCTGTGTCTCATCCGCGAAGTGGGGTTCGGACCTGTGTTTCCACGGCAGACACCTGACATGCATTCCTAATTCTGTGGGACTCATTCCTGCTGGTTTATATCATTTGAAGAAGTTACGCTGCAAACGCAGAGGTTAGCAACTACTGAGTCACTGCTCCAAGGGACATGGGGGGGGGGCACCCTCCAGGCCTCTGGTCCCAACAGTTAGTGGGTCCATCAGCACATGAGCTTCCTCTTCTGTGTGGTTTCATTTAAAAACGCTTTATTTGAAATCTGTTGCTGATTATTAACATGGAACGCCGAACCGAGAGCACGGTAAGTCCCTTCTGAGAGGTCCTCACACCCAGCTAGCCTCCTGTTTGCATTTGGGGACACTAGACAGACTGTCAGCTCCGCACTCTGTATGCCGAAGCACCAGCCATTATAACAACAGAGTCGCCAAAGAAAGGCAAAAAAAAAAAAAAAAGCACAAAATAACCTTTGAAATGGCATCTTTAGTCTGTGGCCATACCACCCTGAACGCGCTGATCTCGTCTCAAATGACACGGGCTTACAATAGAAGCGCTGGAGGGTGGAGCAAACTCTGTTCCACACGAGCTGCGCACGTGCACTTCAGGCAAAAGAATCTATTCGCTGCTCTGTGTATGTTTGGACCGCGGAAGACCCTGGATAGGGGTCCCGGATTTGTAAATACGGCACCTCACCAAGTAGGCAAGTTCATACCCAGGATCGCCAGTGGTGACGTGCCGTGCCTGCGCAGCTGTGGGCTGTTGGACCCTGAGAGTCCCCATAGCTGGATCCTGAAGAGCTTCCCGCAGCTCCCCCGGGGCTGAGCGGTAACAGGTCACCAGGGACTCAAGTTCCTACATTTGAATGATCTTCAGTCCCGTGCCTTCCCTTGGATTTTCTCTCCAATGAGAAAAGCGATAGCTAGGGACCAAAGTTCCCCTCTGGTGTCTGTGTTCCTCCAAATTCAAGAGAGAGAGCTGGAACACGGGTCCCTAGTCACTTGGGAAGGTCGTTCCTCCCTGATCCAGAGCAGAGAGAGCTCCCCAGCCAAACCCCTGTCCCCACCCTACCCTTGTGCCGGTTCACCCTTTGCTATTCTCTGAAGGGTCCTGGAAAACTTACTCTCCTTCCCCCTAGGACCAGTCTCTGCTAATTCTTCAAGGCAAGAGGACCACCTTCAAAATTTGTGCCACCTGATGCAAACTGAAGAACTCTCTTTCAAAAGTATTAGAACATCGTTCTCTTCTTCTTTTGTAGAGATTGAATGCAGGGCCTCATGCATAGCAGGCGAGTGCTCTATAATTGAGATGCACTCCCAGTTCTCTCACCATGGAATCCAGACTGACAGCAAACTTGCAGTCTCCCTGCCTCAGCCTCCCAAGTAGCTGCAATTACAGAATTGCCCCACCATGCCTTTCTTTAAGATGTCTTCCACTCAGACTGGCCCTAAGACCCTATTGTAACCTGTGGCCTCAGAAAATGTGCAATTTCCCATTCATTCTGCCTTTCTCTTGAGGAACCGGTGCAGAGAGCTGTAGGCAGAGCTCTTTCTTTTCCTGTTGTGTTGGGGTGGGGGCACAGAAACATGATAGAGAAAAGACGTGACCTTGGGCCCCTTAGTAGACTCCTTCTGGATGCAGGCATCGCAAGTGAATTCCCTCCTGCCTTATGCTTCTCTTTACTTCCCACATTTCTTCCAAGTTCTATATTATTACATAAATATTCAGGACTAAGGGACAAAAAAGCGAAGGGAAGTATGTAGGCTCTAATTGGCATTTTAGGTAACGTTCACTGTCTACTAGGGATGCGGTCAGGTGCCCAACCACTGGGCAGCAGCTGTGTTGCACAGGATTGCAACTACATTTCACAAACGAGTGGCTGAGGTGCAAAGAGTTCAGAAATGGACCCTAAGTTCCACCTGTGCTAGTCACACAGTGCCCCCAGAAGGGTGAACAGTGTGAGGTGCAGGAGACCCCAAGCTGGCGTGGGTTGCTTTTCTGAGTACTAAGAATCTAGAATTTTTAAAAATATGTTATTCTTTCCCACAGTAACTATGGAGAACTTAGCAATGTGCGTCATGGAGGGTGAGCAGCCATGGCTTCTGCCCATGTAGCTTTCAGTGCGGGTGGAGGCAGTCACTGTCAAATGATGAACAGACCAAGATGCCATAACCTCAGGGCAGGGAAGTGGGCCTGCGGGGGCAGGGTGGGGGCAGGGCAATTAGCCAGTGGGGAGGAGTAGGAGGAAGACATACACAAGTCACAATCAGATACGGTGAAATGTTTGCATTGGTCACCCCTGGGTTGTGGTCCCAGGAGTGGTCTAGCCTCTTCATTCTTCTGCTCATTTGCAATAAAGAAAAGTGCGTGTGAGTTGGGTACCTGGGGGCCTCAGGGGAAAGTAGCTCTTCAGAGGAGAGCTACCTGTGAAGGGGCAGAGAATCGAGATCCTTGATAGAAAAGATAGGCTCCCATTGCCGAGGCACAATACCTGTCACCCACAAATTATAGAGGAAGAGGTTCCATTTGGCTGTGGTCTCAGGGTACTTGGCCCATGATGGGCCCATGATGGTTCCGAGACAGGAGCATCGTGGTGGAAGAATGTGGCAGGGCAAGGCCGCTTGATTTATAGCAGCCAGAAAGCAGAGCGAGGGAACAGTACCAGAGAGGAGGAGGCAGTGAGGGGTTGGAGACCGCCCCAAGGCCACCCTCCATGTGCCCCACGGACCCCAGTACTGGATCGCAAATCCAGTTAAGTTGACACTCCACTGTAACAGTCACACAAGGGAAAGATTGGTTTTGTTTCTGGCTTGCTTGGGTTTAATTGTTTGGTGTTTAGTCTGAGGTAGCAATTGGAGCTAGACTGGCAACATTGGAGAAAGGGAGTCAGAGAGAAAGGCTTCCTCCAGGGTAGGCCATGGGTAAAGTCGGGGCAGGGGAGGAGAATTGGTGAACTTGCCACCCAGCAGCCCAGCAACCTTTTAAAAATAGTATTTCTACATCGTGGCATTTGGGGACACGTGGGAGCTGCAACTACACCTGGTGGTGGAGATGACCATGCCTGGCATTTGGTGGAAGTGCCAGAACGGCTGGTGCCCCATGGCTAGGGAAGCCCCCACAGTGACCATCTCCCCGCATTCTGTGTGTCCAGTGTTCTGATGGTTGCTCGCAAGCTGCAAAGCTTATTGGCTGAGAGTGTGCACTTAGAACCCAGGTCTGGTTTCCATAAAAAATCACAGTTTCTTTGCGTACACTCATGAGAGTGATTCTTAGGAAAGTCTCCCCCAAACCAAATATTGTCTTCCTTCACTTTGAGGGCAGGTGCATTCCCAGAACATCCAGTGTCACGCCTCACTTTCCTACTGGGTTTGGAGTTGCCACATGTATGACCCTATTGATGTGTCAAGAGGTCCATATAAAATCTAAACAAAAGATATGTAAAAATCTTGTTTTAAGTTTAAATTTTGTGTTTGTTCCCTTTCTGCAAATTTGAGGAGATCTTCAAGTTAACATATATAAATTGGCGGAGTTTTTTTGAGAGCGTGAGTGTCATGATGAGGGCTTGGAGTGGGATACAAAACTAGAGTAGGCGCTCAGTCTTTTCTTAAGGCCGATGCTGCACTTGCAGGGCCAGAGCAAAAGGACTCTCTTAAATTTCATGCCTGAGGAACCTCTTTTACGTGACCCTTCCTCTTGCCTTTGTCTTAGTCTTGTGCAGGGAGATCAAATGACTCTAAGAATGAGTCTAAAAATAACAGCCTTGCATCTGTAACTCTGCCTCGGATGCTCCAGGTGTGATCCTGTGGGCCCAGGGTGAACACAGAAACCAGCCTGTTTTGCTAAGAAGATAATTTACCAAGATTCAGTATTCAAAATATTGATTATAATTATATTAAATTATAATTCAAGCAATAATAAATTGGAAAATAAAATTTAAAGCTATACAATTTACAATGCCACCCAAATGTGAAATGGAGCTGGGTGTGTGGTATATGCTTATACAATACTAACTATAAGGGGGCTGAGGCAGAAAAGTTATGAATTCATTTCCGCTCTTGGAAACATAGAGAGATTTTATATAAAAAATAGATAAATGAAAATAAAGGAAAAGTTTTCAAAAAGTTACAAATGGGGGAGGGCTGGGAATTGTAGCTCAGTGTTAGGACACTTGAGTACCATGAATGAGGCCCCAGCACAGAAAAAAAAGCAAAGTGAAGTACTTCAGGATAAAGTTACACAAACATGCCAAGATTTCTCTATACTGAAATCTGCAAAGCACTTATGAAAGAAATTAAAGAGGACCTAAATAAACTTGGAGGGATACCTTGTTCATGAATTGGAAAATTCAATACCACTGAGATGATTATTTTGCCCAATTAAGTTTAGGCTTAATGCAATTCCAACCAAAAGCACCACAGCCTTTATTGTAAACATTTTTAGGGTGATTTTAGAATTGATGTGGAAACCCAGAAGTCTTAGAACAGAAAAAGCAATTTTGAAAAGTTGAAAAAATTTGAAAAATGTATAATGTTTTCATTTTGTTATATGTATAACTTTTTACGATAACTTAGAATAGAGGCATAGTAATTGGAAAATGATAGTGGTGGAGATGGATATTTCCATCAGAGAAACAAAATAGCATATTTGGTAAAGGTATCATATTCAATGAATAAAAACGTAGTAGACTCAGTAAAGCACTGGAACAGCTACATATCTACATGGAAATTACTCTTTTCTCATACTGTACACAAAAATGAGCATTAAATGAGTCACAGACCCAAACATAAAAGTTGAAACTATGGCACTTCTAGAAGTAAATCTTCACAAATTTGGGGAAAGCAAGCATTTCTTAGTTAGCCAAAATCATAAGCCAATAAAATTTTGGAACATTAAAGAAATTAAATTTTCTGTTTTTAAGAATAAAAATGCAAGCCATGAGACAGGAAAAAGATATACACAACACATATATCTATTCAAAGAGCCATGTCTAGATTAAATAAATAGATCATAATTCAATGTGAAGACAACTCAATTTTTTAAATGGACAAAAAAATTCAAATAGATGTTTCTGTGAAACCTTCAAATGGACAGTGAGTGCAGCCATAGATGTCCAACATCATTAGTCATTGGAGAGATTTAAATTAAAACCCAAAGAGCTATCACTACATCCCACTGGACTGGTTACAGTTTAAAAGTCTGACAACTTCAAGGGTTAGTAAAGTTGAGGAGCAACTGGAACTCTCTGGTATTTCTGGAGCAAATGAAAAGTGCCATAGCCACTTTGGAAAACGATTTGATATTTTCGTATAATATTAAGCATACTTATCTATATGACCCAACAATCCTTGTAAGTATTTATCCAAGAAGCAAAAAAACACATCTACACACAAAACACACTTGAGTGTGTGCAATAGCTTTATTCTTAGTGGTCAAAATAGGGATGAGCTCACAGATGTTATGCTAAGCAGAAGAAACTGGAGGCAAATCACTGTGTAAAGTCCAATTACAAGTCATATTCCAGGGCTGAGTGACAGTGCTTGCCCAGTATGGTTTCCATCCTCAGTCTTAGAAAAAAAGAGATTCTGAAGTTCCAGGAAGAGCAAAATCTAGGGTATAGTGTCAGAGCACTGATGATTTCCTGGGACAGGGCCAGTGATGGAGGTGGTGGTCACACAGACCAAGTTTGTTGACCCGCATGCTTCCTTTAAATTTTCTGTCATATGTAAATTGTATCTCCATAAAGTTTATTTTGTAAAATTTTATATACTCACTTCTACAATAAGCCCAATACTGTGTCTGTCTGGTACTCACAACCATCAGCTCTAAAGTGAGAATTTGGAAGGACTCATCTGATTGGGTCATGTGCAAGGTAAAAAGTATGTGGAAAGATCTTAAATGTGGCAATGTAGCATGCAAGTGTCGCTGGGTGTGAGGCTACACACCTATTATCCTAGCCACTCAGGAGGCTGAGGCAGGTGAGTTTGAAGCCAGCCTGGGCAATCTGTCAAGCCTATCTCAAAATAAAATATTTTAAAAGGGCTGGGGATGTAGCTCAGGAATAGAGTACTTGTTTGTTTTGTGTGAGACCCAGGTTCGACCTGCCCTCCCCCAAAGCAAATACAAATTAAAATTAATTTTTATAAACACAAAAGACTATAACACAATGCTATGGTGTGAATGTTTTTGCACCCTCCAAAACTCATGTTGAAACTTTATCCACAAAGCAATCTTTGAGAAGTGTGGCCCCTCAGAGGTGTTATGGTTTGGGCAAGGTTTGAGGATGTCCCCGAAAGTCTCACATATGGAAATTACTCTTAACTGAGAGAAATCGAGAGGGTGGAATCTAAATCTGACTACAGTGTTTCAAAGTGGGGCCTATGGGAGGTGATTAGGATGAAAAGAGGTCATTGGCCCTATGATTGAATACTGGCCACTTCACAAGAAGAGTTGGAGAGCAGAAGAGACACACATACTCCTGTGATGCAATACCCTACCCAACCTAGGGACTTTCTTAGCAAAAACGTCATCATAGACATAGGTCCTTGACCTTGGACAACCATGAGACAAAATAAACCTCTTTTCTTTATAAAGCTAAATTGCCTCAGGTATTTTGCTACAATCAAGAACGGGTGAATACAAGAGGTTACACAAGTAAAGCCCTCATGAGTGGACAAAATACCCATACATAAGGCCCTAAGAGACAGAGATCTTTTCTCCCGCCTACCTGCCACTTGAGGGGGGTGTCCATTCTGTCTAGAAATGGAGCCACCAGGCCCAACACTGTAGAGCAGCCCTCACCAGACACCAACTCTGCAGTACATTGATCTTGGACTTCTCAGCCTGCAAAGTTGTGAGAAGCAATTCTCAGATTTTTATAAATCACCTACCTTATGTATTACAAAAAAATAAAAAAATCTCAGGCTCCCTTTCTAGGGACTCTGACCTAAGACACTAAGGAACCTGTCTCAGTTACTTTTTTGTTGCTGGGACAGAATACCTGACAGCCACAACTTTGGGGAGGAAAGATTTATTTTAGCTCCCAGTTTCAGAAGATCACAGTCCATTCACAAGTGGGCAGCTAGTAATGGTAGAGTCATATGGCAGGGCTGGAGCTGGAGCCAGAGCCAGAGCTAGTGCTCCAGAAACAGAGCCCCTCACAGCATGGCAGAACTGAGCCAAGCCTGCCGGGAGGAGCGGAATCAGCACACACCCCTCCAGGTTGACCCCCAGGCATCCACCCCTTTAGCTAGGCTCCAGCTACCATTAGCACACAGTATCCACAGTACAAGAGGCTTTTGGAGGACACTCCAGATCCAAGTCACAACATTCCATCCCAGCCCCCAAAAAGAGTCACATTTACCTCCTTATACAAAATGCAATTGGTCTGTCTCTAAGAGTTGCCAACATCTTAACAGTTCCAGCACTGATAAAAAGTCCAAACCCAAAGTGTCCCCTGACATGCAAGGCAAACTCTCAGCTGCAAGATCCTGTGAAAACTAGAGTTAAGCACTTCCAACATGCAATGGCACAGGGTAAATATTTCCATCCCAAAAGGGAGGAATAGGAGGACAAAAGGCAATTTAACCAAAGCAAGTTTTAAACCCAGCAGGGCAAGGGTTAACTCCTGCAGGTCCAAGTCTAGTACCCAGGGGAAAGTGTGGCAGGGTATGAACTACCAAGGGCTTGGTTAGCCCCGCCCTTAAGCATTGTCCCTGGAACCTTCATCTTTTTTCCTTTGGGCTGGTTTCACCCACAGCCTGCAGCTTTCCTCAGGGGACAATGCATGCTTCTGGCTTCTCCACAGTTCCGGGTTCTCTTTGCCCCTCAGACTTCTCCTTCACAACTCCACACAGTGCCCTCCCAGGAGCATGCTGCCTGGCCTCCAAGGCTTGCCGCAGAAATCTGGGTGGCAGTCTCTGTAACCCAACAACTCTTGCACTCTTCAAGCCTGTAAAACCAGAATTGGGTGGACCCTACCAAGGTCTGCCACTGGTTTGAGCAGTAGCCTTGCTCCCTTGACAATCACTGTGGA
Organism: Ctenodactylus gundi; assembly: GCA_004027205.1. Lineage (NCBI taxonomy): Eukaryota > Metazoa > Chordata > Mammalia > Rodentia > Ctenodactylidae > Ctenodactylus > Ctenodactylus gundi. Next base: position 316,467 of record PVKB01001394.1, read on the forward strand.
AGTCTCCAAGTTTTTAGATGGTTGAACTCCAGGCGTCTGATCTTTAGCAAACATTTTTCCCTTTGGCCCTGGGGTACACTTCTCAGAGCAACATCTTTTGCTTTTCCTCTCTGGAGTCTGTAAAGGGTGCGGTCTTGTTGATTTTTGAGATGCTCTCAAGGAATCTTTCTTATTGTCCATAGTGTAAGTACTTGGCTTTTTAAAAATGCTGATCTCTTTAACTTCCCTGTGCTCCTTTGCCCTACCTCTGGAGGCCCTTTCAGTTTGGCCAAACTACAAACTTTTTATAACATATTTCTCAGCCATTTTTTCCTCCTACAGTTGGCTAAAAGCCACAAACAGCAGCCGCGTGACAGCATGACTGTTGGGTTGCCTTGAGATTTCCTCCCCCAGGTTAAGCAGGCCACCACCCTTACTCTCAGCTTTAGGCAAAGTCTCTGGACAAGGGCAAAATGCTGACACTTTCTGTCAGAGCATGGCATGCATGTTTTCCAGACCACTTGCCAATGCATTCTCTTTCCCATCTAAAATCTCTTGAGCCTGGCCTTTCCAATCCACACGTCTATCAGCATTCTGGTCTTCTGGGCTCAGAATGGAATCTCCCATCAACTTCGATTCAGAGCATCCTCAAACCTTTCCAAACTTCTCCTGCAAACACGTTCACTCCAGTCTCAGTACCAGTTTCTGTCTTAATTACAGCATGCCCGGCATCCACAACTTTGGGGAGGAAAGATTTATTTTAGCTCACAGATTCAGAAGATCACAGTCCATTCACAAGTAGGTGCTAGAAACAGTAGAATCACATGGAAGGGCCCAAGCTGGAGTCGGAGCTGGAGCCAGTACTCCAGAAACAGAGCTCCTTACAGCATGGCAGAACTGAGCCAAATTTGGGAGGAAAGGAGGAACCAGCACACACCCCTCCAGGTCAAGCCCCAAGCATCTGCTTTTTTAGCTAGGCTCCACCTCCCAACAGTGCACAGTATCCATAGTACACCAGGCTTTTGAGGAACACCCAAGATCTGAACCACAACAAAACCTCATTTAAAAGAGAGGGAAGAGAAGCTGGAAAAAGCAGAGATCTAGGAAGAAAGTACATCGAGGGAAAGGGAAGTTCTTGGTCACAGAGGCACTGGTGGGGTGGTGAGAAAGGCAGTGATGAACCCCTTCATTCACCACATCCTTTCCCTCAGGTCTTCTAGGCTCCATGATGCCTGAAAGATAAAAGTGGACATCCTTGGCATGCCCTGTGTGGCAGCCCTTGCAGTATTGTAAGCCTGCCCCACCTTGCCCATGCAGGCTTCCCGGGACTGCTGGCCACCCTGGCTGTAACTGCCACAGCTCTCCTCATGGGCACCCTCCTCCAAGGCTTCCAGGAGCCTCCCAGCAGCTCCGGGCACCTAGCGGGCCACTTAGCCATGAACTGGACCCTCCAAGCGTGGTACACTTTGATCACTAAAAGTTCATCGCTACCGCAAGGCACCTCATCACAGTGACAGGAAGCTGGCTAGCACTGTCAGCGTCCTTCTCAGGGGAGGGTTAGTTGAACACAGATACACACACAGAGGCTGGTAGTACAAAGACCACGTAATGAGGGGGCAGGCAACGGAGTGACACACCAACACACCAAGGAATGCAGGTAGCAATCAAAACTGGGCTAGGTGAGAACAAGTCCTCCCAGAGCCCTCAGGGGCAGTGTGGCCCTGCTGAGCCCTTCCTTGCCTTCGGACTTCTGGCCTCCAGGACTGTGAAGGTACAGGCTGCATTTTCTCCAAGGCATCTAGTTGGTGGCCCTTGGTACAGCAGTACTGGGAACTAGCATATCATTAAACACATTTAAATTGGGCCATGGGTGCAGGGGAGGGACAAAAGGAAAGATGCTTTCTGACACCCTCCAGCTGGCTTGTTCAGCAAACCAGTGGCCCTTAGGGACCCTCCTCTGACTTTCATAGCCACTGAGGGGCCAGTGCCCCAGCTCAGTACAGGCAAGCTGACTCACTCTGTCTGCTCAGCTATTTCCTGGCACAACACGACAAGCTCAAAGCCAATCCCTTCAGCGCCATTCTCCCCAGCAGTCTAGGCCCTTGGGCTCCCATTACCACATGTGTATGAAGGACGGTGAGGCAGTATTGCCAGCCCTTTCCTCCCCCAGCGGCCAGCCCAAATGTTCCAGGACAGCCTCCATGTCTAGATTCAGGTCATTGATCCGCACGAATCTAAGATCCTAAGGCTTGAATGAGAGCCCACAAATCTAATTGAAATCTCGCCAGCCACCAGGCTGCTACCCATCAAGGAATATGTCCCCCACTGTGGCCCTAAGACCACCCTCTCCTCCCCCAGTGCCATGGTCAATACATCTCCAGCTTCTTTTTTCCATTCATTCTGTTGTTTTCCTGCACATTCAAATTCCAGGTTTAGGCCACCCAGGGTCATCAGTCACTGGGAGACACTGCCAGCCACCATTCTGGGAACACGGAGGCCCATGCGAGAGCCAGCCTTGGCCAGTAATGTCCACAGCAAAGGGGACATCACAGATGGCTGCATCTGTCAGAGTCCTGGGCACAGCCCTTGTTGGAGGCATGTATAGTTGCAAGTCTAAAGTCTGTCCTTAATCAAATTCCTCAAGCTCAGAGAGAAGGAAAGTAGATTAGAATCTCACCATGATGTGGGTGTCACACTTCCACCTTGATTTGCACTGATGATTTCCTTCAAGAGACAGTGATGATTCCCATTTGATATTTCCTCATTCTTGTATTATTTTATTTTCGAAGGTGACAATGTTGTTTTGTTTCTGTGGTGCTGAGCATGCAACCCACAGCCTCGCACAGGCTGGGCAAGCTCTACATTTCCATCCCAGCAACATGCTTTGTTCACAGCCCACAGAGAGATTTCCCAAGGCCAAGTGGGTAGCACAGGCCAGTAACTCCAGCACTCAGGAGGCTAAGGCAGAAAGATTGGAAGTTCAAGTCCAGCCTGGACAATCTGGCAACTTAGCAAGACCCTATCTCAAAATTAAAAATTAAAAAAATAAAGAAGAGCTGCAGAAAGAGCTCAGTGAAAAGGCCCTGGATTCAATCCCCAGTACTACAAGAAGGAAAACAACACATTAAAAAATGAAGAAATTTTCAAGAGAGCTTTTCTTATGTTGAGGGGCAAGCTCACAGAACTACTGAGGGAGAGTCTGAGTCCAGGCATCTCTGGGACCCACGCCCAGCCCAGTGCCTTCTCCCCTGAGGTGCCTCCTTCTGGAGGAGATGGGTGACACTCTGGTAAAGGAGCTTCCAGACTCTGTGTGTGGAAATCATTCTGGAAAACTCATCAGGATTTATGAACCAAAAGATTCCTCTCATCAAACCACAATCCAAGGAAAATTCCTCTCGTTTTCACAAATAGTGGGACTATGGCAAGGGAATACCCTGGTAGTGGCTGTCCAATTCCCACAAGCATGTGGACAGGAGCCAGCTGTCGGGGTACCTCAGTGTGGGCTATGTAGGAGGGTGTTCACAACCATCCTTCTTCCCCTACCATCCTGGCCCTCAGGAGCAGACATTCAAGGAATCTGGTTTCCCCAGTTTTATTTTGTTGTCTGCTTTGTTTTGTTTTGTGTGTGATACTGAGGATCGAGCCTAAGGCCTTTGCCCTAAGTTACATCCCGGCCATTTCTTGCTTTTGATTTTGAGGCAAGTTCTCACTAAGTTGCTAAGTTGCCTCTTGCCTCAGCCTCCCACAGTGGTAGGATTACAGGCTTGTATCACTAGGTCAAGCTTCCCTATTTTTGTTTATTGTCCCCACCCCCACACCCTGACCCCAGCTCATATGTTGAGGCCTCAACCACTAGAATATCAGAATGTGACTCTTTGGAGATACAGCTGTTAAAGAGGTGATTAAGTCTGACAGTCTGACGGGCATTCTTGTAAGAAGATGTAACCCACAGAGACCAGGAACAACCACGTGAGGATCCAGTGAGACGGTGGCCTTCTGTGAGCTGCAGAGAACTCAGAAGGAATCAGCCTGTGAGAGCACAAGTGTGTGCTGTGTAGGGCCCCAAGCTGTGGTTTGGGACTATAGCAGCCGGAGCTGACTGCCACACTCCTGACCTTCCCTGCACTTGGCCTTCTCTGGCCTCAGTCCTATTTGCCATGGGGCAATTTCCTTTCCCCTTGGCCTCACATGGTTAAAGTTGTGAACATAAAAGCCCTTTGCAAGTCACCAGGGAGATGCAAAAATGATACTGTCTGTGGCACCATGTCACCAGCTAGGGCTGGGGAACAGCTGGGTCTGGGCCTTGCCAGAGCAGTTGCTGCTGTCTGAGATGAGCCCCTCCAGACAGGGAGGGCATCTCCTGAAGTAATCTCAGACACTATGTCAAAACCCCAGAGACACTTCTGGGTCAATATGGCAACTGAGTAACAGAGCTGCACAATGTCTCCTCATTGACCCACTTAAAGAGTTGAGAATTTAGTCATAAAATGCCTGTTTAATGTAGCTAGGACAGGGAGGAGCACCCCAACAACTGAAAGGAGGCCAGGGGAAGGTCAGAAATCTCAAAAGGATATCAAAAATGGAGACAAAAAACCTCAGCAGCTTAGGAAGCCACCCCAGGATGCTGCAAATGGCTGGGAGCCACAGGCATCTGCAGATAGAGAAAAGCCCATCTGAAGCCCAGAACATCTGATGGAGCTAGGAGAGGAAGGAGGACCCAACAACTGAAAGAAGGCCGTTGGAAGGTCAGAAGTAATATCAGAAGTGGAGAAAAACAGCAGCAGACTCAGCATGCCCCTGAGGTGCCTTGCATCCACAGACCGTAGATGGAGGAAAGCCCAGAGGCCACAACCTCAGATTAAGGTAAGCCCAAGTCCAAGAGAAGGGGGAATTGTCACAGCTGGTAGCCCCAGCCTCCAAAAAACAAGCCTGCAGATAGTGAATACTATAAACACAATGTGCACTCCCCCCATAGAAAAGGCCTCCTGGAGCCTGGATCAGAAGCAGCGCTCAGCAACCATAACAGGCAATGATGTAAGCAGGAGCCATTAAAAAAAATAGTCCAAGACTGAACTATTTAGCTTAGAAGAGTGCATCAGGGCTTTGGAGATCACTCTTAATCAGTGCCTATGATGAAACTGGCACAAGAGACAGTTGCAGAGAGGCTGCCAGCTTCATGAATGGTTTAGGTGTAGTGGGAGCACCTCTGAGGGTGGAGAGCCTCACCCTTGGGGGAAGGAAGCCAGGACAGGTCGGGGAGCATTGCTGAGGGGGCTGGGGGTGAACCAGACACCTCAGAGGCCATCAGAATGTTAGGTCCTCCCTCAGTGCCTACTCCCAGCACAGAACTCAGAGGAATCTCAGCTCCCCCACCACACAGCCTCCCAATTCATACTCATTCAAAGAAACCCCTTGGCCAGGCCCTTAAAGTGAAGTCCCTCAACAACAGAAACATGGGAAGAAGACAAGGCAACATGACACCCACAGAGATGCCTGAGACCCCAGAAACCAATGTCATGGGCCTGAAATAGTGGAACTCGTAGGGAAGGAAGTCAGAAAGCAAATAAATGAGTTGAACATCCAGTTCAAATACGATATCCTCAAAGAAATGTAAGCAATGATCAGTGGGCTTAAAGAGGCACTTACTAAACAAATAGTAGTGCTCATGGAGACAGAGCTCACTGAGTATTTAGAAGCCACAAATAAAAACTTGGCTGAGATAAATAAGGAAATGCAAGATATGAAGGAACATATTGATAGAGAAATAGAAATTTTGAAAAGAAACCTAGCTGAAATTTAGAATACGAAAAATATATTCAAAAGCAGAGTCAACTCAAACATTGTTAGGACAGAATTTCAGACCTTTAAGACAAGGCTGAGGAAACAAATGCCATAATAATGAACAACTCCAAAATTAGGGGGGAAAAGTAGGTAGATACAACAGCTGATAGATGATTCAAAGAGAACCAAACTCAGAATTATGGGTGTGGGAGAAAGAGCAGAAGACAGCAGTACCAAAGGTATAAAGAATTTACTTACTGAAATTATACAAGAAATTTTTCCAAATCTAGGAAATAAAATTGATTTTCAGGTATAAGAAGCTTATAAAACATCAAGTAACCTCAACCAGCAATGGGACTCACCATGACACATCATAATCAAAACCTCAGAAAACAATACAAAGAGAGAATGTTAAAACCTGCTTGAGAAAAAACAGACTTTACTCTACCAAGGCAATCCCTTTCAAATTACCACAGATTTTTTAATGCAAACTTTAAAATCCAGAAAAGCCTGGAGCAAAACCTTTCAAGCTTTAAAAAATGGCAAGTGTCAACCCAGGTTGTTGTATCCAGCAAAATTATCTCTGAAAATTGAAGAAGAAGTAAAAAAGTTTTATCAAGAATCCCTAAAGAAACTTGTGACCACTAGCTCAGCACTGCAGAGAATACTTGAATGATTCTTTGAGAGAGACAGAGAGACAAGCAGCACCAAAGAACAAGGAAGAAAACATCTAAAGAGAAAGTGTAACAAAGAAATGATTGGCATTTGAATCATTTGATTGGTATCCTACTAAAACAGTACCAGCTTTCTCATAAAATCTGTGAAACTTCCCCACATAATTATTATTTTAATAGTATATTAGCTTGCAAAACATAATAATTATATTCAACCTAGAGAATTGTGTATAATCTTTAAAAAACATGTATGCATCCAAATCTGGCAAATGTTAGCAATTAGTAAATGTGAGTAAATAATTTATGAGAGTTTAACAAAGTCTGAAACAACTAAATATGACATTATATATATTACTTATGTGTAATTTACTCTTGTGATATAGATGCAAGTTCACATAGCAGTTCACTTATTTGGTCTTTGATGTAAGTTTACCCTAAGAGAACTGATTGATGTAATGAAAACCTAATGTATTTTTAATGTACAAGCATCTATTTTTCAGCACTCAGCTAAAGAAAAATTTAAAATTTAACTTCTCTCTTTTTATTTCTCACATTTTCTAACCTTATGAGTTTCATTGTTATAGTTCTTTTCTTATGTAGTTTGGTGGGTGGGGTCACATTAAGGAATTTCAACAAAGATATACTAAGATACAAAAACAAAAAAAAACTTTCAGCAAATCAACCCAATAAAGGACTCTGCTTAACTCAGAGAAGAGGCATCAAGATGTGGCCACTGCAGCCCATTCTAGGAGTGGGAAGCCGAGCTAATAAGTGGTGATTTGAGTGGTGAAGTGGGTCAGACGCATGTTTTCTCTGATTTGGAAAACCCAGAATAAAAGCATTCTATAGAACCAAATAGATGCAATACTGGGAGTTAGTGGGGAGATGGGGAGGATGTGGGAGGGACAAAATGGGAGTGAATTATAATGTTGATGTTATATATATGTGCACAAAATACTCAAGTACATTGTAAACATTATGTATCACATATATATTTATATATATATATCAACAAAAGTGGAGGAAAATCAAAAAAATATATATATATATATACACACACACATATACATATATTGATGCCATAAATGAACTTTTCCAATAGGTTATCAAACAATTTGTACAGAAACCTCCATTAGAAGTATAGGGATTGGGTTGACTATATCAGTATCTCATTAGCATAAGCGTATAGCTAGTAGGTATTAAGTATATGTATAGATAAAAATATCCATCACATTGTTAAAGAAGGTATAGTGGGAGGAGCCTAATAAGGGTATAAGGGTAGACAATTTCTGATGATTTGGGTTAGCCTAGACAAGCAATACAAAGCTCTATTATTTTAATGGCTGTGAAATAATACTAATATTAATAGACTATTTTGATAAGTCAATATTAGGCTTAGATATTTTGAGGGTATAAATGGCACCTATTAATGTTATGGGTAAACTATTACAGTATTAAACCATCTACTAGGTACTGCCAATATTTTGTTAATCTTAGATAAGAATGTAAATGTAAATGACCACATCCAATATAGGACAATAAATATTTTGTCTGTAGATTATATACAGTTATGTAATCTGTTCCTTTATCACTAAAGAATGGAGGAGATTAGAGAATCAACAAAACATTGGTCATTGAGAAGACCTTCTATATTAATAGCTGAATAAAAATGGTCACAAATTCATAAACCTAAATAAACTCAAGGAAACTCTATGAACAGAATAGTCTAATAAAAGAATCTGTATAATAGAGACAGAGTCCATTGACATTACCTGAGCTACAAACCACTGCAAGACACCATGGGGAAATGAGGCGATAAATTGCCTGCAAAAAGGCCTTACATCCCAGATGATATGGAGGTTCCTGAAATGGCAAAACCTACAGAAAATAAAATTAAAAAACAAGTAGAACTAATGGCCAGAAAGCTCAAGCAAGACAGACTAGAGAGATCAAAGTAGTTATAACCAAAGAAACAACATCCATTACGAATAATAAGTTAAAGGAATATAAAGAAGAAACAAAGAAATTAAGAAGGCAGTACAAGAAAATAAGGAATAATTCAGTAGAGATATAGACAGAATGAAAACTGAACTCTAGGATATGAAAAACTCACCTGAAAAAACAGGAAACCAGCTTGAACATGTCAAGAACAGATTCTCAGATCTTGAAGACAAGGTGATAAGCTGGATCATATGGTCAGTGAGGAGAAAAAAACCAAAAAGACAAGAAAAAGACCAGTTGGAACAGTTGATGGATGACTCAGAAAGAAACAACCTCAGAACTACACAAATGCAGGAGAAAATGGAGACTAGAACAAAAGGCTTAAAGGACATGTTCAGTGAAATTATAGAAGAAAATTCCCCAATTCTAGGAAAAGAAATGAATATTGTGCTCCTGCAGGCATATAGAACTCCAAATAGCCTTGACCAAAGACAGCTTCCCTACAACATCATGATTAAAATCCTACAGACTCAACATAAAGAGAGAATATGAAAAGCTGTAAGAGAAAAACAGAAAGTGACTTACAAAGACAAACCCACCAGGATAGCTGCAGACTTTTTTTTTTCTTTTTGAGACAGAGTCTCACTCCATAGCCCAGGCCGGCCTCCAACTCATGGCAATCCATCTGCCTCAGCCTCCCAAGGGCTGGGATTACAGGCATGCACCACTACACCCAGTTTATGTGGACTAGGAAATCAATCTCAGGGCCTTGAGCTTTAACCGCTGAGCTATTTCTCCTGCCCAGCTGCAGACTTTTCAAAGACAATGTTTGCCAAATCATAGGATGCTAGGATGTCTGAAAGTTAAACACTCAAGAAATGTCTGCCCAATTTGCTCCTGGTGTGGATCCCCAGGAGGATTGACATCTTCTACCAGATCCCTGGGGCCTTCCATGGATCTTGTCTGCTGTTTCTACCATCTTTTCTCTCTCCTTTTTCATTCAGCTTTTTTCTTAACAGCGTTAATGCTACTCAGTGTGGAATTTCCTGGAACTTTCTGACTGTGCTTTCCTTTTAACTTGTCAAAAGCCGCCAGTCTGCCTTGTGAAGTGTTGCTGAATGTTCGCCATTGGCCACAGACCATCATCCTGGGTGCTCTTATTCTTGATTTTTTGTTAGAAGCAGGGGCCTTTCGTAGTGGGCTTGGTTGGTTGGTTGGTTGGTAGGCTTTGCTTAAGTTCTTCCACTGAAACATGTATCAGGTCATTTCAAGAGGGGGATAGATTCATTCCTCTGGTGTGTGAAGCAGCGGATATACTTTCAGCTGGTTCTCCGCTCTTCAGTTTTGACTTCCCCAGGGTCTTCCTAAGGCTTTGCCTAATTTTATCAGCAAAGGTGACTCTTAGGATGAAGAATTTAGACCCATGGAACACAAACACCATCTTCCGTAGATGTGCATTTTCAGTGAAGCATCAATCACCCAGCCAGGACATTAACCACTTTAATGTCCTCTGCATTGGGCCAGCAGGCACATCAACCAGGAGCAAACCCTGTCCAGAAGTGCTCTTTACCTCCCCAGCATCTGCACTGCACTTGGTTCAAAGTCCTGAATTTCAGTTCTGTCCCATTAACTGCAAACTGGGCAAAGCTCAGAGGCTTGGGAGTTCAAGACCCTGCACAGGTTTCCTGGAGAACTGTACTTGAGGTCTTGCTCAGGGTCAGCCAGTAAGGCTTGTTTGCTGGGACTGGGTCCCTGAATCTTGGCCCTTGACACTAGAGAGGTACATTTCTTCCCTCTGGAATCAGCTGCTGACACAGGTTTCCTCTTTGTGTTGGCATGTGGCCTCCTGTATTTTGGGTTTTTTTTTTTTTGCCATTTTCTGTGCTTTTATATCTTGTGTCCCTTCACGACAAGTATGCCTCCTCTGAGCCTCCATTATGAATACAGAGTTTTGTTTATTCACTTCAGATTCCCATTTTTATTGGGTCTATTATTTTGGAGTGTCTAATTTTTTTTCAGTTCTTTGTATTCTTGATAGTAGTCCTCTGTCTGAGAAGTAGCTGGCATTTTCTTCCCATTCCATTAGCTCCCTCTTCATTCTGGTGATTGTTTCCTTTGCTATGCTGAAGCTTTTAATTTTATATAATCCCACTGGTTGATTTTTGGTGTTATCTCATGTTCTTTAGGTGTTTTATTGAGAAAGTCCTTGCTTATACCGATGACTTCAAGGGTTTTGGTTATTTTTTCTTCAAACAAGTTCAATGTTTCAGCTAATATCTAAGTCTTTGATACATTTTAATTTTATTTTGGTGCATGGTGAAAGATGGGAGACTGGTTTCATTCTTCTGCATCAGGATGACCAGTTTCCCCAGCGCTGTTTGTTAAAGAGGCTACTATAGTATATGTTTTTGGCCCCTCTGTAGAGTATCAGCCAGCTGAAAGTACTTAGGGATGCCTCTGTATCCTCAGTTCTGTTCCATTGATCCACCTGTTTTTGTGCCAATACCAGATGATTTTTATCATTGTTGCTTTGTAATGTATCTGATATCTAGAACTGGAATGCCTCCTACCATTGTTTTGTTAGGATTGTTTTGGCTATTCTGGGTCTCTTGTGGTTCCAGCTATATATTTTTGGATCATTTTTCTACTTCCATAAAATATGATGTTGATATCTTGATTGGGATTGCATTGAATATAGCCATTTTGACAACGGTGAGTTTGTATATCCAGGAACAGGGGCTGTCTTTCCATTTTCTAAAATACTCTTTGATTTCTTATAGTACTCTAGTTTTCAATATAGAGGTCCTTAACTTACTTAGGTTGATTCTTAGGTATTTAATTTTTTGAGGCTATTTAGATTAGATTTGTCTTTCTAATCTTTTTTTCTGTTTTTATTGTTGCTCTAGAGGAATGCTATTGGCTTTTTGTACTGATTTTTATATCCTGCAACTTGACTGAATTTGTTTATTAGGTCTAAGAGTCTTTTGATAGCGTTTTTGTGGTCTTCTAAGTAAAGGATCATGTCATTCTCAAATAAAGATAACTTGATTTCTTCATTTCCTACATGTATTCCCTTTATTCCATTCTCTTTCCTGATTGCTCTGGCTAGAGTTTCAAGCACTGTGGCGAACAGAAGTTGTGAGAGTGGACTCTGTGTCTTGTTCCTCATTTAGGGGGAAATGCTTTAAGATTTTCCCCATTTAGAATGATGTCGGTAGTATGATGGTCATAAATTGCTTTCATCAGCTTGAGGTGATGTCCTTCTATACGTACTTTCATCAGAGTTTTGATCAGGAAGGGATGTTGTACTTTTGCATCTGTTGAGATATTCGTGTAGTTTTTGTCCTTGCTGTGGCTAATGTGCTATACAACATTAATTGATTTACATATATTGAACCACCTTACCTCCCTATGATGAAGCCAATCTGGTCATGTTATATAATCTTTTTAATAATTTGTTGCATTCTGTTTGCAAGTATCTCATTGAGAATTTTTGCATCTATGCTCATTAAGGTAATTGGCCTGTAGTTTTCTCTCATTAATGGGTCTTTATTTGGCATAGAGATTGTCTTAGTTACCTTTTTATTGCTGTGGCAAAATTCATGACATGCACAAATTAGGAAAGGAAAAGTTTCATTTTAGCTCGCAGTTTCAGAAGATCACAGTCTGTTCATGGGCAACTAGTAACAGTGGAAGCACATGCAGAGGCAGTAGTGGAGGCAGCTCCTCACAGCATTGCAAATAGGAAGCCAAGTATCCTATATCCTTTCAGGTCATGTCCCTGTGATCTACCTCTTGTAGGTGCAGCCCCAGTGTCCTGCCCCTTCTGGGTTTAAGCCTCTAATCTACCACATGGCAGTAATCTATAATCTACCACACACCTGTAATCTAATCCATATACCTGTCTTCCACCACACACCCATAACCCACCCCTCCAGACCAGGTCCCAATCTCCTAGAAGTACATGGTTCCATAGATAATTCATAATATCCAAATTCATGAGATTTGGGGGGAACATTTCAGATCCAAACCACAATATTCCACCCTGGCCTCCAAAAGACTCATGTCCACCTCATCATGCAAAATGCATTTAGTTCTTCCCTACAAGTTGCCAAGCCTTAACAGTTCCAGCACTGCTAAAAAAAAAAAAAAAAAAAAAAAATCCAAGCCTAAAGTCTCCTCTGAGATGCAAGGCAAACTCTCAGCTGTGAGCTTCTGTGAAAATCGAAAAAGGTTAAATACTTCCAACATAGCAATGGCACAGAGTAACCATTTCCACTGCAAAAGGGAGGAACAGGAGAATAGAAAGCAATGGGACCAACATAAACTCTAAACCCAGCAGGGCAAGCATTAACTCCTGTGGCTCCATGTCCAGCACCTGGGGTAAACGATTTTTCTGCAGTGAGGCCTGAGTAGCCTCTCCCCTTTGGTGTTGCTTCTGGATGCAATCTCGATCTTCTTTCCCTGGGGCTGAATCTGTTCATGGTCCACAGCTTTTCTCAGCTGACAATCTAAACTCCTGGCTTCTCCAATTTTTCAGGGTCTCCACCGCACCTTAGGCTTCTCCTCCACAACTTCATGCTCTGCCCTTCCCGTGGCACACTGCCTGGCCTCCGAGGCCTTCCTCTGAAATCTGGTGGAAGCCTCCATGAACCCACAACTCTTGCACTCTGCAAGCTTGTGAAGCCAGGACCACATGGACACTGCCAAGGTCAGCCACTGGCCTGAGCAGAGGATGGTCCCCTTGTATCATGGCTGGAGCAGGTTCTGGGTGTCTGGATTGCTGACCTCTGGGGAGCTGAACTCTGACACACACTTTCTTCTTTGGTCCTACAGGGATCCCTGAGGTACTATTCTCAAAACAAAGCCCTTTACCTTTCCACTTTTTAATTGATAAAGGATGAGGTCTTGCTGATTCCTGAGACACCATCAAGGCCTCTATTTTCAAAGTTCTGATTGCAAGTACTTGGCTTCCTTTGAATGCTAGTTTTTTTTTTAACTTCCCTGTGCTCTTGGCCCCATCATTGCAGGCCATTTTAGTCTGGCACTGCAAACTTTTCACATGTGTTTTCTCTGCCATTTTCTCTTGCCTTTCAACATACTGTTGGCTAAAAGCTGCAAATAGTACCCAGGTAACAGCCTGAATATTAGGCTGCCTTGAGATTTTCTCCACCAGATTAAGTAGTCTACTACACTTAACCTCAGTTTTGGGAAAAGTCTCTGGATAAGGGCAAAATGTCAACAAACTTTCTGCCAGAGCATAATGTGTAGGGTTTTTAGATTACTTGCCAATACAGTCCTCCTTCCCATCTGAAACTTCTTGAGCATGGCCTTTCCAATCTACACTTCTATCAGCATTCTGGTCTTCTGAGTTCCAACCACAATCTCCCATCAAGCTCAGCTCAGAGTACTCCAAGGCTTCTCCAGCTGGCATCCTCAAACCTTTCCAAACTCCTCCCATAAACCAGTTCTGAAGGCTTCCAAATCACGTTGTCAGGTGAAGGTAGTGCAAACAGCAAATGCGCTGCAAGCTTCAACAACCCTCCTTCTCTGGTACCAATTTCTGTCTTAGTTACCTTTTTCATTGTTGTGGTTAAATCCTAACATACACAAATTAGGAGAGGAAAAGTTTCATTTTAGCTCACTGTTTCAGAAGGTCACAGTCTGCTCATGGGTATCAGGCAACTATAGAAGCATATGGCAGAGGCAGAGGTGGATGCAGCTCCTCGTGACATTGCAAACAGGAAGCCGAGTCCCCATGGAAGAGAGGAAGTAGCATACATACATCCTTCCAGGTTCTACCCTTATAATCTGCCCCTTCTAGGTCCATCCTAGGTGTTCTATGTTTAAACCCTTAATCCACCACACACCTGTGATCTAATCCACAAGCCTATCTTCCACCACACACCTAAAATCTACCCACTTATAATCCACCCATCTAGACCAGGCCCCAATCTCCTAACAGCTCATGGCTCTATAGACAATCCATAACACCCAAATGCATGAGAATTTTGGAGGACATTCCAGATCCAAACCACAACAGAGACCAAGATGATATCTGCTTCCAGCAAGGAGTTGGGCAATATTCTCTTTTAATTTCATGGAAGAGTTTGAAGAGCATTTGGCTAAAGTTCTGATAATATTCTGTGGTGAGTCCATCAGGTCCAGGGATTCTCTTTGTTGATAGACCCTTCATTACTGCCTCAATTTCATCCATGATCATTGCTCTATTCAGGGCTATATCTTCTTGGCTCAATTTTGACATAACATATATGTCAAGAAACTCATCCATTTCTTGAGTTCTTGAATATGCTAGAACATAGATTTTCAAAACACTTTCTTATAATCCTCTAAATTTCAATTGTCTGTTGTGATTTCACCTTTGTTATTTTTAATTGGGTTGATGTGGACTTTATTGTTTCCTTCTTTTTATGAGTTAGCTAAAAATTTATCAATTTTATTTATGCATTTGAAGGACAAACTTTTTTGATTCCTTGATCTTTTGTATGTTTTTTAATTTCAATTTCATTGATCTCTACTCTGATTCTCATAATTTCCTTCCTTCTACTGCTTTGGGATTTGGCCTGTTCTTTTTATCTAGTGCTTTGAGATACATCATTAGACTGTTTATTTGAGATTATTCTGGTTTTATTTTTATATGTGCATTCATAGTGACGAATTTCTCTCTTCATATTGCTTTCATTGTGTCCCATAGATTTTGGTATGATGTGTTTCCATTGTCATTTGACCTGAGGAAGTTCTGATTTCTTTTTTGGTCTCCTCTGTAATCCATTGCTTGTTCAATAATGTATTAATTAATCTCCATGTATTTGTACAGTTTCTGTAGTTTCTTTTGCTATTGATTTCTAGTTTCATTCCACTGTGATCTAAAAGTATTCAGGGAATAATTTTAATTCTTTTGTATTTATTTGAGTTTGTATTATGTCCAAAGATATGATATATTTTGGAAAAAGTCCCATGTGCTGCTGAGAAAAACATGTATTCTTTTGATGTTGGATAGAGCACTCTGTAGATAACTGTTAAACCCATTTGTTCCATGGTATGATTTATCTCTGATATTTCCTTGTTGATTTTATGTCTGGGTGACCTGTCTATTTGTGAGAGTGAGGCACTGAAGTACTCTAGTATGATTGTACTGGGGCCTATTTGTCCCTTTATGCCCAGTAGTTTCTCTTTTATATAATTGGTGCAACTACACTGGTTGCATATATGTTTATAATTGTGAGCTCTTCCGGTTGGATTATTCTTTTTAGTAGTATATAATGACCATCTTTGTCTCTTCTCATCTGTTTTGGCCTGAAGTCTGCAGTTTTGGAGAATAGTGTGGCTATTCCTGTTTGTTCCCAGGGCTTCAGTAGCAGATAGCATTTCCAGCCTTTTACCTTCAATCTGTGTGCTTCTTTGTGGTGAAGTGTGTCTGTTGCAGAAAACAAATGGTTGGGTTTGTTTTTTGATCCACTCTGCCAGTCTATCTTTTGACTAGCAAGTGAAAACCATTAGCATTAAGAATAATTATCTTAAGATTTTTGCTGAATCCTGGTATTGTCCTGCTCTTGTAGCATTGGTGGTTTGTTTTTTATTTTTGTTACACTTTGTCTTTAGATGTTTTCTTTTCTCTATGTTCTTTACTACTGCTCATCTCTGTGTGTCTCTGTCTAAGATTCCTTCAAGTATTTTCTGCAGTGCTGGGCTAGCGGTTGCAAATTTCATTAGCGTTTTTGGTCATGAAAATTTTTTACTTCTTCATTTTTTCAGGGACAATTTTACTGTATACAACAATCATGACTGACTCTTGCTTTCTTTTATATCTTGAAAGATTTTGATCTAGTCTAGATCAAAGGCTCGTGGCCTTTAAGGTTTGCATTGAGAAATCTGCAGTAATTCGAATGGGGTTGCCTTGGTAAAATAATGTCTGTTTTTCTCTTACTGCTCTTAATATTCCCTTTATGTTAAATTTCTAAGGTTTTGATTATGATGTGTCATTAGCGAGGTTCTTTTCTGGTCAAGGTTACTTGATGTTCTATAAGCTCCTTGTACTTGAATATTAATTTATTTTCCTAGATTTGGGAAATTTTCATTAATGATTTCAGTGAATAAATTCCTTATACCTCTTATGCTATATTCTGCTCTTTCTCCCACACCCATAAATCTGAGGTTGGTTTTCTTTGAATCATCCATTCAGCTGTTATATTTTGGAGTCCTACCTGATTATGGCATTTGTCTCCTCAGCCTTTCTTCAAGGTCTGAAATTCTGTCCATACAATGGTGAAGCCAACTTCTCTTGCTTTCAAATGAACTTTTCATATTTTGAACTTCAAGTGGGTTTCTTTTCAGATTTTCCACTTCTCTATCAAAATGTTTCTTAAGATCTTGCATTGTCTTATTTAACCTCAGCCAACTTTTTATTTGTGTTCTCTATGTGCTCAGTAAGCTTTGTATTCACTAGGACTACTATTTGTTTAATAAGTTCCTCTTTAAGCCTGCTGATCACTTCTGGCATTTCTTTAAGAATATCTTGCTTGAACTAGCTGTTCATGGAAACCAGTAGGTCTATTTGGTTTTTTTATTTCTATTCCTATGAGTTCCACTATTTCAGAGCCCATGACATTATCTTCTGGGGTCTTAGGCATTTCTGTGTGTGTCCTTTGCCTTGTCTTCCCAGCATCCTATTGCAGAGGGACTTCACTTTAATGGTCAATCTGAGAGGTTTCTTTGAAGAGGTATAAAGGGGTGTGTGTGTGTGTGTGTGTGTGTGTGTGTGTGTGTGTGTGTGTAAGGAAGTCTTCTGTGTTCTGTTCTGGCACTAGGCAGTAAGGGGAGAATATAGAGGTCTGATGGCCTGTAAGGTGTCTTGTTCACACCCAGATGCCTCAGTAAAGCTCTCCCATCTGTCTTGGCTTTTCTCCCAAGGGTGGGGCTCTCTGCCCTTTCAGCTGTTCTCACTACAACGCAAGCCTTTAAGAGGTTGATGGCCTTCCCTCTCCACAATTATCTCTTGTGCCAGTTTATTCCTAGGCACTGAGTAGGAGTGTTCCCAAAATCCAAAATCTCCGATGTGTGGCCTGTCCGTGGCTTGTTTTACCCTAAACATCTCAGACTTGGGCTCATTTCAAAATGGCTCCTGCCTAAGCAGCTGTCTAATATGGCTGCCAAGTGCAGCTTCTCCTGAGCCTGTCTCAACTTTAGTAGGCTTTTGCAAGGGGAAGCTTGAAGTGCATGTGCAG
Source organism: Ctenodactylus gundi (assembly GCA_004027205.1). Classification (NCBI taxonomy): domain Eukaryota; kingdom Metazoa; phylum Chordata; class Mammalia; order Rodentia; family Ctenodactylidae; genus Ctenodactylus; species Ctenodactylus gundi. The sequence continues at coordinate 334,087 of PVKB01001394.1, forward strand.
TTTGCACTGCTTGCAGGCCTGTTTCCAGAGGCCAAGGGCTACATGTTGCTGTCAATTCTCCCATCTGCCAGATCCAGGCTTATCTCAATCTGAGGCTCCCATCTCTGGGCTTACCTAAGTTTTAGAAATGCCAGCAGCTCATGGCCAGTCACAGTCAGCCTGGGGCAGCTTCCTGGGCTGTTGCTTTCTTCAGCTTCTGATGCATGTACTGAGTATCCAACCTTCCCATGATGTCCCTTCAATTCCTGGAGCTTTACCCCTTCCCCACTTCTCCTAGTCAAGTTGAGTAAGTAGTTTTTAACTATATCTCAACTTTTTGAATGAACCTATCAGAAACCATTGAGCAATTCTGTTACTCAGCTGCCATCTTGCCTCAGACTTCCTCTCCCTTCATCTTTATGACCTTTTCCTTTTATATGTCTCTCTGGGTCCAAATGTCCTCTTTTATAGAAAGATAGAATATGAGATTTGGGCTCATTCTAGCGATCCTGTCTTCATGGCAGTCAGCCTTCAGGGGTCCTGTATCAGCACATTCAATCAATCATGGATCAAAAGTATTTGGAAAAAATACTGCCTCTGTACTGGTCATGCACAGACTTTTTTCTTGACATTATTCCTTAAATAATGCAGCATAACAACTGTCTGGCTCAGCTCATTGCTGTGTGGCAGCACCCTGGCCTGCCACTTTCTCATCCCTGGGTCCTCCTTCAACTTCTTCAACTCTGTGGCTACATGTGATTTGCTGCCTGATAAAGGGCACCAGTTCCTTCAGGATGTCTACTCCATTAAGGCTTGGGGCAAGTGAGAGACTGACTTCTCCAGACAGGGATTCATCCCCACCCCACAGCACCAACCCAGCAGATTTGGTCCCATGGCGCAGACCCAGTGGGACCATGCTGGTCCTGTGCCAGGCAAGCCCCACATCAGGCAGGTCCCATGCCAGGCAGATGCTTCTTGGTATTGAGGTGCTTCATGACCCACACATGTCCTTGCCCACACCAAGTAGCCCACACATCCCTGTGCTGGTGCTCAGTGGCCCCACAGCCCCATTGCAGCCATAGGGCCTGCACATACACATAATTGCTGGTAGTCTGTAACCCCACCTTGCAGTGCCACATGTCCCTTGCACATGCACTCACTGGCATTCTGCAGCCCTATGCTTGCCCCCATACAAGGTCCCAATGTGCCACTCCCTACACCTGGCAGTAACAGGACACCTGCATGTACAACAAGAAGCATCACTGGAGCAGTGGCTTGACTAAACTCTTGAGATATCCCCATTGCAGTGCCACCTACAGGAAACACAGGACAACAAGATAAAGGCCTTGGAAGAACAGACCTCCCACACAACTAACACAGGGAGTAGAGAAAGAGTCCACTGACACCACCTGAGCTATAACCAATAACAATAGAACCATGGGGAAGTGAAACAATAAATCACCTGCAAGAAAGCCCAACACTCCAGAAGCTGATATCATGGGTCCTGAAGCAGCAGAAAGGAAATTAAGTCAAAAAAAAGTAGATCTAAAGGCCAAAAAGCTCAAAGATGACATAAGAGATGCACAAGGGGCTCAAAGAGGAGACAATCAAAGAAATAACAGCCATTATGGATGATAAGTTACAGGAATATAAAGAAGAAATACATAAAGGGATAAAGAAGGCAGTGCAAGAAATGAGGGAAAAGTTCAATAGAGATATAGAAAGAATGAAAGCTGAACTCCAGAATATATAAACTTGCATTAAAAAAATAGGAAACTGACTTGAACATATCAAGGATAGGTTACTGGATCTTAAAGATAAGGTGGATGGACTGGATCATACAATCAGTGAGGACCAAAAACTAAAAAAGACAAAAAAGAGACCAGTTGAAACAACTAATGAATGATTCAAAGAGAAATAAGCTCAGAATTATGAGAGTTCAGGAGAAAGCAAGACAGAGCAAAAGGCTTTAAGGACACGTTCAATGAAATTATGGAAAAATATTACCGAAATTTAGGAAAAGAAACAAATATTGAACTATTGCAGGCATATAGAACTCCAAAAAACAAATATTGAACTATTGCAGGCATATAGAACTCCAAATAACTTTGGCCAGATGAGAATATCCCCATAACACATCATAATTAAAATCCTGGTGTCATGGTTTGGATCTGGAGTGTCCCCCATAAGCCTCATTTTCCTATGGATACTGTGTAGTGTTAGGAGGTGGAGTTTGGCTGGAAGAGGCAGATACTTGAGACTTGGCCTGGAAGTGATGTGTGCTGGTCTGCCCTTCCTCCCAGACTTGGCTCAGTTTTGCCATGCTATGAGAATCTCTGTCTCCACCTTTGGTCAGGGACTTTGCTCTAGCCTGGCCATATGATTCCAGCATTTTCCAGCTGCCCACCTGTGAAAGGACTGAGACCTTCTGAACTGTGAGCTAAAATTAATCTTTTCTCCCGAAAGTTGTGGATTTTCAATATTGAGTCACAGTGACAAAAAAGTAACTAAGACACCTAATGATTCAACACAAGGGAGAATATGAAAAGCTGTAAGAGAAAAATAGAAAGCAATTTACAAAGACAAACCCATTAGGATAACTGCGGACTTTTTAACACAAATGCTCAAAGCCAGGAGATCATACAATGACGCCATCCAGGTGATAAGAGAACATAAATATCAACCCAGACTGCTATATCCAGCAAAACTATCCTTCAAAATAGAGATAAAAGTTAAAATTTTTCACGATAAAGAAACCCCAAAGAAATTCACATCCACTAGACCACCATTGTAGAAAATACTTAAATCAGTCTTAGACAGAGACAGGGAGACTGACAGCACCAAAGACCCAAGATAAAAGGAAACAGTAGAAAGAGGAAAATTAATTGACAAGAAGATAGATCAAACAATCAACACTGAAGCAACACAATGATGGCAGGATGTAGTAAATATACCACTGTAATAATACTGAATGTTAATGTTTCAACTCATGTATCAAAAAACACAGTCTGACTAATTGAATCAAAAAACAAAACCCCACAATTTGTTGCTTGCAAGGGGCATATTCTTCCTATAAGTAAACACATAGACTAAAAATTAAAAGGATGGAAATCAATACTCCAGACAACTTGACCAAGGAAACAAGCAGAGGTAGCTATACTACTCTGAAATAAAGCAGATTCCAAGCCAAAACAGATCTAGAGAGATAAAGATGGACACTATGTACTGGTAAAGGAAACAATTCAACAAGAAGAAATCACAATCATCAACATATATGTTCCCAACTTCAGGGCACCTAATTTTGTAAGGCAAAAATTACTGGACCTGAAAGGTCATGTAGGCCCCAATAAAATTATAGTAGAGAACCTTAATACTCCAATATCACTGATATGCAAGTTAACTAGACAGAAAATTAACAAAGAGATATCACAGGTAAACCATGCTATTAAAAAAAATGGACTTAATGGATATCTACAGAGTGTTCCACCCAACATCAACAAAATTCAGTTTTTTCTCAGCATATGGGACATTCTCTGAAATAAACCCTATTATAGGCCAGAAGATGTGTTTAAATAAACACAAAGGAGTCAAAATAATTCCTTACCTACTTTCAAATCATAGTGGAATAAAACAACACCTCAACAGCAAAAGAAACTACAGAAATTATACAAATATATAGAAACTAAATAAGTTACTACTGTGCAAACACTGGATCACATAAGAAGTCAGAAAAGAAATAAAAAACTTCCTAGAGTTAAACAATGAAGGAAGCACATCATAGCAGAACTTGTGGGATATAACATGAGCAGTTCTAAAAGGAATATTCATAGCTATAAATGCACACATTCAAAGAACAGAGTAATCCCAAATAAACAATTTAATGATGAACCTCACAGTCCTAGAGAAACAAAAATAATCTAAATCAAAAGGCAGTAGAAGAAAAAGAAAACAAATTATAAAGATCAGACCTGAAATTAACAAAATTGAACCTAAAAAATATAAAAAGGCAATGAATCCAAGAACTGGTTCTTTAAAAGAAAAAACAAGATTGGTAAACTTCTAGCTAAATTAACCAAAATAGGAAATAAAAAACCTATATCAATACAATTAGAAATGAAAAGAGTAGAATCACAATGGACACTGCTAAAATTCAGAGAATTACAAGGAACTATTTCAAGAACATATACTCCAACAAGTTGGAGAACTTGGAAGAAATGAATAAATTCTAGACACATGCAAAATACCAAAGCTGAACTAAGAGGACATAAAAATCCTGAATAGACCCATAACACACATGGAAATAGAGGCAATGCTAAAGTGTCTACCCACAAAGAAAAGTCCAAGACCAGATGGTTTCACAGCAGAATTTTATCAGTACTTCATGGAAGAGCTAACACCAATGTTTCTCACACTATTCCATGAAGTTGAAAAAGAAAGAATGTTGTCAAGCTCCTTTTTAGAAGCTAGCATTACCCTGATACCAATACCAGACAAAGAAGAAAAGAAAGTTATAGACTAATGTCTTTAATGAATATGGATGCAAAAACTCTCAGGAAGATATGACAGATAGAATCCAGCAAGTTATTAGAAGGATCACACAATGTGATCAAGTTAGCTTCATTCCTGGGATGCAAGACTATTTTAACACAGAAATCAATTAATGCAATATACCACATTAATAAAATCAAGAACAAAAACTTTACCATTTCAATTGATGTAGAAAAGGCCTGTGATAAAATTCAACATTCATTCATGATTTAAAAACCTTGAGGAAAATGGGTATAGAAACCTTACCTCAAACTGAGAGAAGCCATATACACCAAACTTACTGCAAAATCACAGTAAATGGGGAGAAATTGAAAACATTCTCCCTTAAATCAGGAACATGATAAGGCTGTCCACTTTCACCAGTCTTATTCAACATATTCTCAAAACTCTTGCCAGTGCAATCACACAAGAGAGGGAAATAAAAGGAACATGTATTGAAAAGGAGGAAGTCAAACTATCTTTATTTGCAGATGACACGATTATCTACATAGAAAACACCAAAAAATCCACCACAAAACATTTAAAACTAATTAATAAATTCAGTCAAGTTGCAGTTACAAAATTAATACCAAAAAATCAATAGCATTCTTCTACATTAGTAATGAACTTAATGATGAACTGAGATGAACAATACTGTTCTCAGCAGCTCCTCAAAAATGAAATACCTAGGAGTACACCTAACTAAGGATGTGAAGGACCTCTATAAAGAAAACTATACTATAGTGAAGAAAGAAATTGAAGCAGACATTACAAAATAGAAGGACATTCCCTGCTCCTGGATAGGCAGAATATAGTCAAAATGACTATACTGCCCAAAATGATATGCAGATTCAATTGCAGTTCCCATCAAATTACAAAAACTTTTTCACAGAACTTGAAAAGAAATCCTTAAATTCATATGGACCCAAAAGAGACTATAGAATAGCTAAAGCAATCCTGAAAAAGGCAGGCGGCACCATGATTCCAGGCATCAAGTCACAAAGCAACAGTGATAAAAACTGCTGGAAGAATGGCTCAGCAGTTAAAGTACTTGCTTAGCAAGTGCTACATCAAGTGCTAAGTGCCTGAGTTCGATTCCCCAGCACCACATAGACTGGGCATGGTGGTGCATGCCTATAATCCCAGCACTCAAGAGGCTGAAACAGGAGGATTGCCATGAATACCTATCAGATAGAGTTCGGGACCAGCCGGGGCTACAGAGTGAGACCCTGTCTCAAAAATAAATAAATAAATAAATAAATAAATAAATAAATAGGTTGATCAATGGAACAGAATCGAGGATGCAGATATAACCTCAAATACCGTCAGCTACCTGATCTTTGACAAAGGAGTAAAAAACACACGCTGAAAAACGATAGCCTCTTCAATAAATGGTGCTGGGACAATTCATTATCCACATGCAGAAGAATAAAATCTAGACACACACCTACCGCTATGTACCAAAATCAAGTCAAAGTAGATTAAAAACCTAGGTATTTAAAAAAACGATGGATCTGGAGGAATAGCACAGTAGTTAAAGTGCTTGCCTAGCAAGTACAAGGCCCTGAGTTTAATTCCCCAACACCATATAAATCAGACATGGTGGTGTACTCCTGTAAATCCTGTACTCAGTAGGCTGAGGGCAGGAGATTGCCATGAGTTCAAGGCTAGCCTGGACTTCATAATAAGCTCAGGATGAGCCTGGGCTACAGAGTGAAAACCTGTCTCTAAAATAAAATAAAATAAAATAAAATAAAATAAAAGACCCTGAATCTTCTGGAGGACAAAACAGGCAAAATTTAGAAGATGCAGGTGTAGGCAAAGAATTTCTTAATAGGAAACCTGATGCAAGAGAAACAGACCCCAGAGTCAATAAGTGGAATTGTATCAGTTACTTTTTCATTCCTGTGGCTCAATACCCAGCATTTACAGCTTAAGGAAGAAAGATTTATTGTAGCTTACAATTTCAGAAGGTCTCAGTCCATTCATGGTTGGGCTGTTGGAAAATGGTAGAATCACATGGTGGGATGGCAGCTAGAGCTAGAGTTGCCCTGACAGAGATCCTCACAGCAATGGTGGTACAGAGAGAAGCCCGGGAGGAAGGGCAGAACAAGCATGCACCCCTCCAGGTCAAGTCCCAAGCACTCACCCCTTCCAGCCAGACCCCACCTCCCAACATTACGCAGTATCCATAGGCACATGAGGCTTTTGAGGGACACTCTAGATCTAAACCATGACATTCCACCCCTGGCCCCCCAAAAACCTATGGCCCTCTCCTTATAGAAAATGCACTTAGTCCTTTTCTAAGAGTTGCCAAAGACTTTACAGTTCCAGCACTGTTAAAGAAAGTTCAAATCCAAAGTCTCCTCTGAGATGTAAGGCAAACTCTCAGCTGTGAGCATCCTGTGAAATCCAAAGAAAGTTAATTCCTTCCAAAGCATAAAAAGGCACAGGGTAAACACTTCCATTCCAAAAGAGAAGAATAGAAAGATAAAAGGCAATAGGACAAAAAGCAATTTTTAAACCCAGCAGGTCAAGTGTCACACCCTGTAGTCCCAAATCCAGCACCTGGAGTAAACCGCTGCAAGATAGAAACTTCAAAGGGCTTGGGTGGCCCCGACCCCACAGCATGGCTGCTGGCTGCAACCTCCATCCTCTATGCTTTGGGCTGAATCCACTCATGGCCCATAGCTTTCCTCAATAGATGATCCATGCTCCTGGCTTCTACAAATTCCTGTGTTTTCCAGTACACCTTTGACTTTCCCTTTACAACTTCACATATTGCCCTCCTAGAAGCACATTGCCTGGCCTCCAAGGCCTTCCTCTGAAATTGGGGTTGGGGGTGGGGGGGATGCGGGGGAGCCTCTGTGAACCTACAGCTCCAGCACTCTGCAAGCCTGTAAAGCCAGAACCACCTGAACAAAGCCAAGGTCTGCCATTGGCTTAAACAGCAGCCTGGCCTCCTTGGATAAATAAACAAACACTGCCAGGTCTCTGAGTTTTTAGAATGTTGAACTCCAGGCGACTGATCTTTGGCAAACATTTTCCTCCTTAGTCCTGGGGTACACTTTCCCCTTTCCACTCTTGAGATGGTGAAGGGAGGGTTCTTGCTAACTTTGGAGATACCCTGTAGGCATTCTTCCTACAGTCCCCATGGCAAATACTTGGCTTCTTTTGAATGCTAATTTCTTTAACTTCCCTGTGCTCTTTGGCCCCACCACTGCAGGCCATTTTGGCCTGGCATTGCAAACTTTCTATATGATTTTTCTCTGCAATTTTTTCCTGTCCTTCACCATCAGTTTGGCTAAAAGCCATAAACAGCAGCCAAGTGAGGCTGCCACAAGGGCAAAACGCTGACAAACTTTTTACCAGAGCATAGCACATGTGTGGAGTTCTTCTTCCCATCTGAAACATCTTGAGCCTGGCCTTTCCAATCCACATTTCTATTAGCATTCTGGTCTTCTGAGCACCAACCAGAACCTCCCATCAAGCTCAGCTCAGAGCACGCCAAGGCTTCTCTAGCAGCATCCTCAGACCTTTCCAAACTCCTCCCACAAACCAATTCCAAAAGTTTCCAAGCCACATGGTCAGGTATAGTCACAGCAACAACCCCACTCTCAGTACTGTCTCAGTTACTTTTTTGTCGCTGACTCAATACCTCCCATCCGCAATTTAGGGTAGAAAGATTAATTTTAGCTTACTGTTTCAGAAGGTCTTTGTCTATTCATGGCTGGGTGGTAGGTAAATGGTGGAATCAAATGGCGGGACAGTAGTGTCGCAAGCACTCTGTAAGAGGAGACAGACAGGACAGAGGCAGATGAATTTACCTTGGGAATGTTCTTGATTCATACAACAATCAACCAATTCAATTCATAAATCAAGCTATAATAAATTGATCAATTAATTAAGCAGGAAAGCAAGCATTGTTCTGCCTCCTAAAACTGTTCCCGTCCTGGGTCCCTTATGCTCACCATGCGACGTGCTCTTGACTATTGGCAATGCAGCTGACCTGCGTATGAGCTTGTCCAGGGCTCGCCAGTCTGTGGCTGGATCAGGACCTGTCAATAGCTTCCCGGCTGGACAGTCACTCCTTCTCCAGGGGGTCTCGCTCTCAGGATGCAAAGAGGTGTAGTCTCACACTCAGGAGGCGAGGAGGCTGGGGATGAGGAGCAAGACTCATCTTGCGTTCAGAGTCTGTGACTCCTGCCTCCACCCTGAGCTTAGGACCAGGACGGTTTACATACTATTTTTATGCCCGCAAGCTACAGATAGAAATTTGGGCAGGGGTTCTGATTATCGATCATACAAGGTCTTTGTCCGCACCCAGGTGGCTTACAATCTTATCAGTACCATACAGAGTTTTAGGGAATTTTTAGCAATTTACTCAATTGCACTCAATATAGGTTACTTTTATTTTTGTAGTTTATAATCTGTAGTGCTCTTGCCCTTCATGCCTTTCCTACTCTCCACATTCCACCTATGCTCCAGACAAGTAGCTAGAGGTAGAGCTGCCCTGGGAGACTGAGATCCTCACAGCATGGTCAACAGAGAGAAGTCTGGGAGGAAGGGCCGAACCAGCACATATCCCCTCCAGGTCAAGCCCCAAGAACCTGCCCCTTACAGCTGGGGCCCACCTCCCAACTCTACGCAGTATCCATAGGCACATGAGACTTTTGGGGGGACATTCCAAATCACGACAGGGATTATATTAAATTAAGAAGTGTCTGCGTGAAAAAGGAAACTATCAACAAAGGAAGAGAGAACTAACAGGATGAGAAAAAAACTGACCACTTACACCTCAGACAGGAGGCTAACAAACAGAATATACAAGGAAATAAAGAAAAAGAGGCCCCTCAAAATCAAAGACCCGATTGAAAAATGGGCAACAGAAATGAATATCAGCAATTTTCAGATGAAGAAGTTCATGGCAAATATATGAAAAGATGTCCAACATCCTTAGCCATTAGAGAAATGCAAATCAAAACATCATTAAGATTCCATCTTGCCCCAGTGAGAATGGTGCATATCAAGAAGTCAAACAGCAATCAATGCTATTGAGGTTGCAGGAGAAAAGGAAATATTTTCCATTGCTAGTGGGACTTTAAACTGGAGGGCACTATGGAGATTCCTCAAAAGGCTGCAAATAAATTTTCATTTGATCCAGCAATATGTCTTCTGGGTATCTTTCCAAAAGAGTTAAAACCAATGAGTAACAGAGATATATGCATACCCATGTTTATTACAGCACAACTAACAATAGCTAAAATGTAGAACACACCTAAATAGCCATCAACAGACCAATGGATACAAAAACTATGGTGTATGTACACAATGCAGTACATAAAGACAGATAGATTTGAGGCTTTTGTAGGTAAATGATCACAATTGAGACCATCAGTGAATTGAATTCAGTGAATTCAATCAAACTCAGAGGGTATTGTGGTTTGGATTTGGAATGTGTCCTTGAAGCCTCATGCATTGGAAGTTGTGGATTATTTATGGAACCATGTACTGTTCGGAGATGGGACCCTGGTTTGGAGGGGTGGACTATGGGTATATGGTGGGTTACAGATGTGTAATGGAAGACACATATGAAGTAGATTATAAATCCCAGGTATGTAGACTGGATTACAGATTACAAGGATTGGGTGGCGGCTTAAACCTGGAATGGACAGATCACAGAGGCTGGACCCAGAAGGGGAACATTACTGGGACTGGACCATTAAGGATAAATGTACCGTCCTCCAGACTTGACTTGGTTTCCTGTTTGCAATGCTGTGAGGAGCTGCCTCCAACCACGTGCTTCCACTGTTGCTGGCTGCACTTGAATGGACTGTGACCTTCTGAAACTGTGAGCTAAAATAAGCTTTACCTCCCCTGATTTGTGAATGCTGGGTATTAAGTCACAGTGATGAAAAGGTAACTAAAACAGAAGGCTAAATATTGCATGTTTTCTCTAACATGAGAAACCCAGAATAGAGGATCTTATAGAACCAAATGGGGGTGATAGCGGGAGTCAGGGGGGGAGTGAGAGGGCCAAAATAGGAAGGGAAGGGGATCGTGATATTGACACAATGTATGTGCACAAAATACTCAAGCTCATTGTAGCCATCATGTAGTGCAAATATATATGGAAAAAGCAACTATTTGTGAGGCATTTACATTATATTAGGCAGTATAAGTACTCTCAAAATGATTTAAAGCACATGAGAGGATTGTGCAATGTATTTTCAAGCACTACCCCTTTCCTGGAAGGGGCTTGACTGCCAGCAGACAACAGGGTTCACAAGGCGGTCCCGGAACCAGCTTCTGACTGCTGCATTTACTCCGTCACGTTGCTAGGCAGCAGGGGTTAGGGCTCCACGCATTTTCTCAGAGGGACACAATTCAGCCGGGCCTGATGCTTGTTCTGGTCGAGGCAGGCAGGGTGTGCAGAGATAAGAATTGGAAAGCAGAAGCCGGGCAGGCCTAGTACCAGGAGGGGTAGGTAGTGGCACCACACCCGCTTCTGCCTGTTCCTGAGTGGAGAGCCCAGCAAACCCTTCCTACATTCCACCCTGCTGGGCCAGCTCCACACTAGTTAAGTTCCCTGCTGACACTGAGGCTCCACCGTGAGGCTCAGCAACAGGCACTCAGTGAACCGACAGTATAAACTGAGTCCCAAGGGTGGCGATCCTTGCCACTTTGCATGTGTCTCCCTGTGGGCGGACAGAGAGGTTAGCACTGATGATGGCACCGTTAGTGACGCAATATGTTGGGGCTGGAGGAATGGTACAGCGGTTAAAGTGCTTGCCTTGCAAGCTCAAGGCCCTGAGGTTGATTCCCCAGCACCACATAAAGCAAGGTGTGGTGGTGCTCACATGTAATCCCATCACCGCGGAGGCTGAGGCAGGAGGATTGCCTAAGCCCAAGTCCAGCCTGGGATACATAGTGTGTTGAGGACCAGACTGGGCTACAGAGTAAGACCTTGTCTCAAAAAAAAGATGCAATATATCTAGCCTTCTGCCTCACTTCATATATGAAAATCTTACTTACTCACACATATAAGGCAAAGGAGAAGGCATTAATAAGCCTGAGATGCACAGGGCCTCTCGAAGCATACCACAAGCCCAGGTGCCAAGCAAGCAAAGGCCCATGTATCTGACTCTATAAAATTTTCCATTTCAGTACAGCAAAGACATTATAATTACAGTCAAAATACGAATGACAGATGGGGAAATATTTGTGGCATATTCATTCATTCATCATTTGACAAATGTTTAGTGAGTGCCCTACTGTGGCCCAGGCATGGTGCTAGACACTCTTCAGATCATGTGTACAATATTCATAAATCTGCATATCTTCTTCAAATTCTGAGTATGCATGACTAAATGAAAGGCTTATACTCAAGATATGCAAACAGATACACTTGATACAAAATGTTAAAAATTTTTGAGAATAAAGTCATTGCACACACCCAAAAAGATATGCCTCATGTACTTTAGTATCAATTTGGGCTACATGTGAAAGAAAAAAAGTAGAGTCTTTGCATTTCTCTCATATGTAAAAAAGATGTAAATGAAGGCACCCAACAGGGTAAGCCAGTGCCATTGTCAGCAGGGATCCAGGATGGTAAGTCTGGATCCAGTATTTCACAGAACCCTCAAGGCAAGCTGTTATTCTAAGATGGCCACTGAAGGACCACCGTCCACTCTGCACTGCAAGTAGTATTTGAAAAGAAAAAAAAAAGTCTTTTTGTCCTGCTGACACCTCACCATCAGGAGGCCACACCCTGATGCCAGAGGAGCTTTTAATGTCATCTTTTAGCCAGACACATTTTCACCACATATACAACTTGTGTCCACTATTAAGAAAAAAGGAATAAATTAATACTAGATGGCAAATGGAAGCCTCTGCCACAGCAGGCAAAGACTAACTAAACCAACAGAAGCTGGTCTAGCAATAGTAAAATAAGAACTAATGGTAGAAAGCTTTTTTAGGCATAAGGTAATGTACAACACAATGTTAAAATGCACCGTCCTCCAAGTCACGCATTTGCACATCTCTAACAATGCAGCTTCAAATCACACAAAGCGAAAACTGAGTCATGGATGAGGAGGAAGCGGAGAAGCTGTAGTGCAGGACCTTGGTCCATCTGAGCGGCATAATCTGCAAGCTTCATTGACTCATGGAGAGCTGTGGACCCGACAAATAAATAGTGCTCACTATTGTCGAACCTGTATCGATCACTCACAAGGTCACAGAGGAACCCTAAAGCGCCAGGGATTTAGCCCTGATGGGCCACAGGATCTTGGCACAATGCAGCTACACTGGAGAGGCCCCAGTGAAGAAAAAAATTAACCCCACTCATTCAGAAATAAGAAATTAGGCTTAGATAAGTATAGATTATAAAGGACAAATAAATGGCAAAATATTTAGAAGAACATGTCTATGAAAGCATTACTTTTTGAGATTTGTGGGCTGCGGTTTGAGTGCATACATGCTTAGCTCTAAATTTACATCTGTAACCATATGATATTTTTTAAATGACTGATAATGATAACTGAAGTATTCAACTCAAGAAATATTAAAGTCAAAGTCAAAAGAAGTAGAGGAATAAAGTTGAGAGAAAATCTTTTTGATACTAAAAAGCTTAATAAGATAGGAGGTGTGAGATACTGAAGGTAATTAGTGTCTGAGAGACCCTGGCTTGGGGCAGCGGGGACCCAGGCCCTCCCTCCTTTCACAACTCCATGCAGACCTGCTGGGGACAGGAGTTGCTTCTCACTGCATGTGTGACCTGCCCTCCTGTCTGTTCCCTTTTCATCTTTTCCTCCCTCTTGGTTCTTTCCTAACTCCAGCCAAGACTGTGCCCCCTGTTGTTCTTGACCACACAGCGAACAGAGCAGGAAATTTGTGTCTCTAGAGGACAAGAGTGAGTGACAGTTGCTCCTCTGTGTCCCCAGAGCCATGAGTCTGTCCCAGTGTGGACTCCATCCCCAGTACATTTCATTGTCCTGCACCCACATCCTTAATATGGAAGAGGACAGCTGGTACCCCACTCACTTCCCTTTGGTCTTACTTCTCAACTGACATGCATATTAAACTTTAGATGAAACTATAGACAAATGTCTTAAAATAATATAAAAGGTAGATCTCATGTATTTCAGGAAGGTAGCATAATTGATATGTACATTGGACAAAGATCACACATAGAAATAAAACATAAAACAACACAGACGTACAACCCCTAAGTAAAATATAAGCAAAATATACCTAGTGTGTTTTAAAATTATGCAACATGACCCAGTCAAACTTATCCCAGGTGTGTGATGGTTAATTTTAGAAAGTATCTAGAATTTTTAAAAATGACAATTTCAAAAAAGTGCAGAAAAGTATGTAATAAAATATAACACTTATTTATGATACAAACTAAAAATACACTAGAAAGGAATTATCTTGATTTGGCCAAAGATGTTAACCAAAAACTCATAGCAGATATGATATGTAATAGCAAACATTAAAAGCATTTCTACTAAAATTCAGGGAAGGTAAGAATGTCAGTCACCAGTGCTCGACTCAGCATTGTGCTGGAGGTCTTAGCCAATCCAGTAAGACAGGGAGGAGAGATAAACAGTGCCATAATAGGAATGAAACAGCCAACACAGTGGGATGGCTTGCTGACAATGAGAGTCTACGTAGAACATGCCAGAGCTTTGAAATGTAATAAAGGTAAAGTAGGGTTGCTGGGTGTGAGATTAGTGTATACTGCAAAAATAATAATAATAATAATATTTCTATGCCAACAAATAACCAATTAGAAAATATAAGAAAGTGCCACAATAACAGTAAAAATCTTTAGGAAGGGAGAGTGAGAAGAAGGGAAAGAGAAAGAGAGGACTTTGTGAAGGAAATTACAAAGCAGTACCACCGAAGATGGGAATGAAGAAATATGGCATGCTTCTGGACACAACAGATTAGCATTATAAACACAACAATCTTTACTAAATGAATCTATAAAGTTAATGCACTTCCCATAAAATTCTAAATGAGGCCTTGACAATATAACTTAAAATGCAAAAGCAAAGGGCCAAGCGTAGCCAAAACAACTTCAAAGAACTGGAGGTCAAAACAAAAAGAGGGTTTTTTTTTTCTATTGGGGATCAAGACCAAAGATAGTGTTACAGAGACAAACAAATACAGTCAGAATACCAAGCCCAGATGTTTATTTAATAAAATTAAAAAGAAAACAGGTGAATAAAATGAATTGTGCCAGATTGGCTAGTTGTCCATTCGAAACAGAGTAACTCCAGCTTCACATTGAGATGAACACAGGGTTTCCTGACTACATCTTCCCACACCTGACTAAGTACGTAAACAGGTGTCCTCTGTGTGCACCTGTGACCCTCAGAGACCCAGGGCCCTACTCACCCTACAATAAAAGCAGCTGCAAGAACCTGGACTCAGTGCCCCAGCAGAGTTCCCATGAGGAGATGAGCAACACCACCACTTCTTGGCCCTCCACAAGGAACAAAGGTGGCCAGGTTCCCTACCATCCTCTCAGGTCCCCAGTGGCTGAGTCTCAGTCGATCACAATGGTAAATGCTCACCAGGACACTCTTAATTTAACATCTTTCCCTTCTCCTCTTACTAAGTGCAACCAATTCCTTGTCTCTGCTCCTGTGGAAATCAAACCTACAGTAATGTCATGCCAAAGGAAAATACTAGTTGGATTTGTGCTATCCACTGCCATTGGCCATGACCCACATGAATTTGTGGGGCCACACCTGTGAGTTCAATAGAGCTGTGATAAACACCCCTACATTTGCATTCATTTACATCTATGGAGATGACACTAATCTCTGTTATTGTTCCATAAATTTGACATTGATTCACTATGGCAGTTGGGTTTGGTCAGTGCAGAATAGGGTGAACAAGAAAAGGCAGTTGCAGGGCCTTCTATTGGGTCTTCCTGATCACAATAGCTCACAATTTACATGTGCAGGTCTACAAACTGCTAAGTTCTTCCCTTCCATTAATACATTTGTTTGTTTTTGAGACAGAGTCTTGCTCTGTAGTTCAGGCTGATCCTAAACTCATTATGTAGCCAGGCTGGCCTTGAACTCCTCCCACCTCAGCCTCCTGAGTGCTGGAATTACAAGAGTGTGCCACCATACCTGGCTTATCTGTTGCTGGAGAATCGAATCCAGGGCCCTCTACTTGTTAGGAAAATGTTCCAACCTCTGAGCTGTGCACCCAACTCAAGAACAAATTTTTTAAATGAGGAGTGAAAAGTACATCATAAAAGAAAAAATTGATAAATGTGCCTCCTACATCAGAATGTCGATTTCTGTCCAGCAAAGGGGGAAAAAACAAATGATGAATGAGGATAAATGGTATCGGGTCAGCATGAAGATCATAACCACAGCATCCTAGAAAGAATAAAAATATGACAAAAGGGGAAACAGGTGAAAGTTAGAAATAAGAAATCCACAAAACAAAACATGCAAATAACCAAGAGCCTTTATAATGCTTCATGCCTGAAAAATGTAAAGTAAACCAATGAAATAATCATATTTAACCACCATCTTAGCAAAACTTTAGAAGGTTACCTGGTGTTATAGTTTGGATCTGGAGTGTCCCCCAAAACCTTCATGTAGTGGGACACCTATTGTGGTTTGGATCTGCAGTGTCCCTCAAAAGCCTCATACATCTATGGAGACTGTGCACTGTTGGGAGGTGGAGCCTGGCTGGAAGGGGTGGAAGTCTGGGGTTTGATCTGGAAGGGTATGTTCTCATTATGCCCTTCCTCCGGACTTGGCTGTGTTCTGCCATGCCATGAGGGGCTCTTTATTTGGCTGTAGCCCTGCTATTTGTTCCACTGGTTCCGGCTGCCTGCTCCTGAACGGCTTGTGACCTTCTGAAACAGAGAGCTAAAGTAAATCTTCCCTGAGGTTGTGGGTGTCAGGTACTGACTGAGTCGCAGCAATGAGAACGTAATAAAGACAGAAATTGGCACCAAGTGTGGGGTCAGTGCTGTGACTTTACCTGACCACGTGGTTTCGAAGCCTTTGAAAGGGATTTGTGGGAGGAGTTTGGAAAGATTTGAGGACACTGGCTGGAGAAGGCTTCAAGTTCTCTGAGCCGGGTTGACAGGCGATTCAGAGCTCAGAAGACAAGAATACTGACAGAAGTGTGGATTGGAAAGGCCAGGCTCAAGAAGTTTCAGATGGGAAGGAGGACTGTATCAGCAAGTGATCTAAAAACCATGCATGCTCCACTCTGGCAAAAGGTTTGCTGGCATTTTGCCCTTGTCCAGAGGCTTGGTCTGAAACTGAGATTAAGGGTGGTGGAGTGCTTAATCTGGCTGAGAAAATTTCAAGGCAACGCAATGTTTGTGCTGTCGCACATGGTCACATTGGTACTCTACAATGTTCACATACATGAGGCTTTTGGGGAACATCCCAAATACAAGCCATAACACCCAGATGTCCCACGTTTCATTGAAGCTGCAACTGAGGCTACCAATTGATGGACTCATTGGCCATGATCCTCATGACTTTTTAGGGCCACAATGGTGAGTTTAATAGACCTGTGGTCAATGCCCTTACTTTTGCATTCATTTAAGTCTATGGAGATGATACTAATCCTTTTCGTTGCTCCAGAAATTTGACATTGATTCACTGTGTCAGCTGGGTTTGGTCAGTGCAGAATAGAGTGGACACAAAAAGGCAGTGCTGGGGCTTCTGCTGGGTCTTCTTGATCACAATAGCTCATATTTTGCAGGTCAAGATCTACCAACTGCTAAGTTCTTCTATTCCATTAATACATTCAGAGACTGAAAACCAGGGGTGGTGGTACAACCCTGTAAACCCAGCACTCTGGGAGGCTGGGGCAGGAGGACCACAAGTTTGAGCCCAGCCCAAGCAATTTAACACCTTAGCAAGACCCTGTCCTTTAAAAAAAAAAAAAAAAAAGCAGCTAAATATCTTGAAAATCTTGAGATATTGCTCAGTGTGGAAACCCTAGGTTCAATCTCCAATACTGCATAAGTAGGAGGAAGAGGAGAAACCAGGAGAATGTCACATGGCTGGTCTGTGGACACAACAGGCATACTGCAAGGTAGATCTAGCAGGACTCCAGGTATTAAAGGACCCCATACATCCTTGCTCCGTCAGCATGAGGGGCCCTGGGCTCTGAGTATCAATATCAACTTGAATCCTAGGTCCAAAAGACCTTGAAAGATCTAGGTATCCCTGGATGAAGCCCTGGATATGTGCTCTGTACCTTGGAGAGAAAGCCTGTCACAGGGCAGTGAGCTGACAGCCTCTACTGAGCCACAGGGCTTGAACCAAGGCCACGCCCCTCCCAGGCAACTTCCAGACAATGACAACATTTTCTTTTCCAGGAGGCCTTCTCTAGTTGACAGGCTTTACTCTAGAGCCCCCTCAAGGTCACCCTGCTATGGGGGGTTCTCTGACCATTGCTGTGTCTGAAACCTTTGCCAGCCCCTCCTCTCTTCCCCTACCATCTATCAGAAGTGGGATCCCGCATAAGTTCCTTACACTTCTGACTCCCATGCCGGAGGACCTGACCTGACATGGCCTTTTTCTGGCGTGTAGTTACTGGAGGCAAGAGTGACCTTCCCTATCACGGTTGATCTGTGTCTCCCCCAGAAAATGGGTAAGGCCTTATTCCCCAGACATGTCAAAATGAGCTTATTTGGACATAGCAAGCTCAGATGAGGTCATTACGATGGGTCCCAATGCAACTTGACTGTGACCTGATACAAAGGAACAGAGACAGACAAGCACACAGGGAGAACATCCAGGAAAATGAAGGCAGGCATGCAGTGACATCCTGCAAGCCAAGGGGTCTGGATAGCTCGCAACCCCCAGCAGCTGGAAGAGAGGCGTAGAATAGAATTTCCCTCAGATCCTTAAGAAACCAACACCGAAGACACCTTGATTTTGAATTTGTGACCTCCAAAGCTGAAACAGTGAACCTTTGCATGAGCGAGCCCATCGACGGTGTAGGGCGGCCCTCACACATGCACATAGACCCTTCAGGGAAGGACTTGCTGGGCTCCTCTCTCAGTTGATAGATTCAGAACCAAGAACACGTTCAGGGGTGGAATCTGAACCATGGCTTTCCACTGGGGCACCTACCTTGGCTTTCTGCTAACCCATCCTTGGTCACTTTTGATTATCTACATTTAAAAACATTTTCGCTGGCTGCACAAGTATCTTGCCCCTGGAAATGCCATGTCCTATTAGTTCTGCTATGGAGTTCTGCCAGGCAGGCCCCCTGGTTGCCATCTCTACCTTGTTGTCCATCCCGTCCCTGTAGCAACTCACTGTGACAGGAGGACACAACTCTGGCCCAGGTGGCCCGTTCTGCCATTCTGGAACTCTACTGGCTTAGTTTATTTTCCCTTGTTAATAACTAACACAACACCACACAGCAAGCAAGCCACAATGAGAAGCTCACAGCTCTCTCAAGGTCTAGATGTTCCCCTAGTATCCCTCAGTCCAACCATCATCATCTGGTTGAAGAGTGGGGCACTCAAGGAATTTTGTCTAGGGGTAGGGGAGTGGGTGGGGCTCAACCTACAATAAAGGCCCGCTCTGGCTTGTCCCTTCCCCAAGCATTTGAATACCTTCTTCTGGGCCCATTCTGACATTCCACTTTGTTGATTATACATTACCACCTTTTCCAATCTTCCAAGTCACTATGCTAACCACATCCCCTAGGATGTCAGATCTGAGACCCCTTCTGTGCTGATAAAATCTCCAACAGGCAGCTTCTTTTCAGCCTCCCTTGGTTTGCAACCTGCAGCTGCCACACCTGGGAAAGCCCACAGGCTTCTCAGCCCTGTCTGCTTGTTCCTGCAGCCCCTTGGGTGGCCAGCCCTTCTTGTCCCTCAGCAGCAAACCATGTTTCTCTCAGGGCTGTTAGAGGGGACTGGGACCTAGGGAGTTTTTCCAGGAAGAAAGGGGTGGCTGGTCAGTACCCACTCTTTTTTCTCAAGTCTATATGCTGAAATATGGTCCCAGTCTTGAGTCCTGAGGCCCCAAGGGAAGATGGGGGAGATCCTAAGAGGAGAAGCCTCCTCTTGCCAGGCACCTTGCCTTATTTGCAGTTTTTGCATAATCTTTCATCATGGGGGCTCTATCCTCCAACAAGGACCGCTTCTGCAGACCCACCAGTAGCAGCTGGGGGTTCAAGGCTGTAGGAACATCTCCCTAGATAGTTCTGTCTCAGGTCTAGACAGGAGAGGCTGTGGGTAGAATACGGTTGCTTGCCCGCCAAAGTTTTGTGTGTTGGAAACTGTTTCCAGGATGGTAATGGGAGAAGCTACAGAAATGCAGCCCAGCAGGAGGCCCTCAAGTCCCTGGGTTCATGCCCTCTTTCATGTATTAAAGCAATTAAAGTAGCTTTCCTGTGATCCCTGGTAATTCTCAAAAGAGGGGGTCATAAAAGCCTCATTTTGGTCCCACAAGCTTTCTGGCTTCTTGTTTGGGACTAATCACTTACTCCAACACCTGTGTCTGCCACTGCCTTCCACTGGAAGTGGGAGCCAAGGAGGGCTCCGGAGCCTGTGCTATCCTCTTTGGAACTCATTACTTAACAAAGTTAGCCTGCCTCAGGTACTCTGCTATAGTAACAGAGAATGGACTCATAAAGGAGACTTCTCTAGGCTGGGAATTCAGCCTTCTTTGAGGCTTATTCTCATACCTGTCTTCAGCTGCCTGCCCTCTGACTACAGAAAACAAAGGCTTCCTTGTTGTGCAGTATTATAATCACAGTTTCCCCAATATCCCTCAAATACCAGGCAACCTTATCCACCTGGATCCTGTCCTCAGCCACCACAAGTGGAAGTCTGAGCAGCTGCTGTGTCACTGTGCCAGGGACCACTAGTAAGGGCCTCCTCATCCCCAGTCAGCAGCATGGCATCTCCCTGCAGAACCCCAGTCAGTCAGCTTCCCAGGACCACGTCGTATGCTCCCTGACTTCATTTGTCCAGAATCCCTGAACAGGGTCTACTACCTTGTCAGAACAGAGTGACCACAGCAGGACAAGGGTGGCAGCATCAGGAAAAAGGAAAGGTTCAGCAAGTGTTACGACTGAGATATAGTTTGTCGCCTTTGAAACAGATGTGAAAAATTTAATCTCCAGTATGAGATATTAAGAGGTAGGACCTTCCAGAGGTGGGTGGGGCCAGTGTTCACACAGGATGACCCTGTCCTGTAATAATGGCTCATGGGCCCTCTCCAGAGAGGACCTGTCACGGCAGCCGGGAGGCTCTGCCTCTCAAGTGCTCCCTGTCTCTTCCCATAGGATGCCACACACTTTCTTAGGCCTCTGCCAGCAAGAGGACTGTCACTAGAAGCCACCCCTGACCTTGAAGCAAAGATATGAACTGAGATAAGCCTCCTCTTTCTGGCCTACACAGTCCATGGAGTCAGACTTTTTTTACCAGTAGGAAATGGACTCAGTAAGGAGATGATGGTCTCAGGAAGTCCAGCGCTGCAGATCCAGAGAGGGTCTGGGACACCAACTGTACCCTAGATGTCCCCCATCTTGAAGGGAAGGGACAAACCTCTGTACCCTGTGTCAGTGTTGGCTATGGGCTGTCTCCTGAACCTGCCAGGACCTGGGGCTCTGTTAGGCAGAGGGACCTCTCCATAGATGCCACCAACTTCGGGGGGGGAGGGGGGGAGGGTGCAGATCTGGTGAGGAGGGCAGATCTGGCGAAGACATCCAGCCACTCAGTGGCAGCTTCTCACCTTGCCACCTTATGCTGATCCACTAATCAATCACCATTCCACTGTCTCTGGTGCGTGTCAGTCACCCATCCAGCAAGTCCAGCAAGCAGCAGGGGACACAAATCAAGCTTTTACAGCTGCTATGTAGACATCTCTCCATACTGACTTGAGAAAAAAGGGTTGGGTGCTGACCAGCCACCCCTTTCCTCCAGGGGAAACTCCCTAGGTCCCAGCCCTGACAGACAGGAGGAGGGGGTAGTCATCTGAAAGTTTCAGGCCGCTTCTTTGCACGTGTGCACGTGTGTGCGTGTGTGTGTGTGTGTCTGTCTGTCTGTCTGTCTGTCTGTCTGTCTGTGTGGTGTTGGGGATTGAAGCCAGGGCCTTAGCACTGATTCCCAGCACCCGCCTCCCCCCCGCCCCTTCTTCTTTTTAAATTTGAAACAGGGAGTAACTCACTAAATAGCTAAATTTCCTAGGCTAGACTCGAATTTGTAATCCTCCTGCCTTAGTCTCCAGAGCGCTGGGATTATAGGCCTGCGCCACCGCCCGATTTAAGGCTCCTTCTCGATGACCAGTTCTACAAAAATCCTTCTTGGCTTGGGGGACTCTAGAGCACATGTTTTCTTAAAGTCTCAGCCAAAAAGAAGTCAAGAGATGCCGAGGTTAGCACACCGCAATCTCAGCCCCTACACGGCGCTGTTCCTAGCTCACCCTCCCCCACCTCCGGGTCTCGTTTTCCAGTCTCGCGATGGGAAGGCACGCACAGGCCTCTGGTCCCTCCCCGAGCACCGCGGAACGGTGGGAAGACAATGTGGCGGAGAGCGCCACCTAGCGGGGGCTCGGCAGATGGCTGGAGGGACCAGAGCTCCAGGTGGGTAGTCCTGCAGCGCTGGGGCTGAGGGCTGCGGGCTGCGTGTCCCAGAGAGCGCGGCAGCCGAGGTGGGGCAGCAGAGGACAAAAAGAGAGACCTGGGAATACGGAGGGACCAGGGAGCTTCCAAGGGACCAAGGAGCTTCCAAGGGCCACCTGCAGACCCCCGATCTGCTTCTGCCTACAGTAAGGAGGTAGGTGCCTTCCCCACAGACGAAGCCCAGTCACTGCTCTCTCCCCTGACTCTTGAGGGAAATTTCCTGCACGGTCACTTAAACTCCACATGAGCCTGGTACGGGGCTTTATTCCAAGAAAGGGGATGAGGAACGGGGAGAGGATGCCACCCCTTGATTGGTGGGGTGGGGGTGACCCACGAGGTTCTCTTGGACCCTAAGTCAGAGAGGGCATAAGGGAGCCAGCTGTCACTAGAGGGCGAGCTGAAAGTCAGAGATCCCGCTTCCCCTACCGGCCCACCTGGGGCAGAAAAGAGGAGGCCCGTTCTGGAGTGGGGGTGCCTGTGCCAGAGGCTGCACCCCCATGGAAATGCAGGCTCCGAGGAGGAGGCAATGTTCAGGGGTCAGGAGACAAGAGTTTCCACTTCTAAGCTTATGCGCTTTCCCCAAAAGTGTGGTGGAACTAGGGGTGGATGTTGCTTTCAGTTTTTACCTCCTTTTGTATTTTTCAAGTTAAAATTCAGTTGGGACCAATGGCGTAGTAAGTGCCTCTGGGTGGAAGAATCAAGGAAGAAGAGCCAAATCAAACCTGAGCGTGATTAAGTGCAGGGTCTGTGAACAGGGCCCTAGGTCAGACTCCGTGATATAGGTCCTTGCTCAGGGCTAGGGCTGTCTTTGGTAGTTTATCCCTAGGACCACGAATCCAGGTATTGCCAGAGGTCCACATGGCCCACAGAGCCTAATTACACAGGAAAAAAAATAAAAAGGTTGCTAAACCCTCTCCACATCCGACTAGGAGATCATGGGAAATACAGGGGACAGAGGAGCATGCTCACCAGCACTGAGAGTGTGGCAGCGTGCCAAACTGCAGGAAACCCACAAACAGCTGCCTGCTTCTTCAATCTATGATCTCCAACAACTATCAGTAAAGACAGAGGCCCTGGAGCTTACAAGAGGGGTAGCAGGGCAGATAATATGAATAGTAAGAAAATAAAAAATCTCCTTTTCCGTAATCCCAGGTGAAGACATACAGCTAAACTGAAAACCAGGAATTAACAGTGTGAACAATTTAATTTGCAAATAAAGGTTTTTTTTAAAAAAGAGAGAAGATATCTATTAAAAAGCTAAAAGTAAGGGCTTGAAGAATGGTTCAGCAGTTAAAGCACTTGCCCAGCAAATGTTAAGTCAAACACTAAAGTACCTGAACTCGATTCCCCAGCACCACATAAGTTAGGCACGGTGGCACAGTCAAGAGGCTGAGGCAAGAGGATTGCCATGAGTCCAAGGCCAGCCTGGACTCCATAGTGAGCTCGGGACCAGCCTGGGCTACGAGGGAGACCCTGTCTCAAAGTAAATAAATAAATAAATATAAAAATAGTTTTTAAAAAGCTAAAAGTAGTTTCCCCTGAGGAGGCAGAGAATGGGAGCAGAATACTAAATCATTTCATTTTGTGTTCAGTGGTAGTAGCCAGCCCTCCACAACCACAGTTTCCACATTCGTGCATTCAGCCAAATGCAGCTCAAAAATCTGAAATAAAATATCTGAAAAAATATGGCATATGAACTGAGCATGTGCAAACTTTTTTTCATTTCTTAATACAATATAACCACTATTTACATAAAAATTATATTGTATTAGGTATTATAACGAATCTAGAGTTGACTTAAGCTGTATAGGAGGATGCATGTAAGTCATGTGCAAATATATTATTTTATGTAAAAGAATTTGAGCATCTGTGGATTTTTGTATTTGTGCAGAGTAGGGTGGTGCTGGAGCAGTCTTCTATAGGTAACAAGAGACAACTATGTTTTTTTAAAAATAGTTAAGTATCAATACTTGAATCAAATTATAACCTTAAATTGTAAATTTTAATATATAGGTAAATATTTTTCTAATCTTGGATTTATGGCAGACCTTTTAAAATGTGACCTAGAAATTAAATACAACTAAATGGTTCAACTATTTGACCACATGGGAATCTAAAATTTTTCCATCTATAGGAAGGTATACATTAAAGTTGAAAGACAAAAATGACACCTGGAGAAAAAGATTTGTAACACTGTAACACAGATAAGGGAATAATATAAGTTTCTTTGTTATAGACAACAGAAACTGACCTTAGGTAATTTAAGCAAAAAGGGACAGATATCAAGTGCTATGCAGACTGGTCAGGCTGCAGTATCGGACTCCCAGCTCCCAACCCGTTTGTGCTTCAGTTAGTCTGGACAAGACACACCTGCCCCTCATGCTGAGTACTGGGCCCTGCCACACATCAGCTATCATGGCCCCCAATCCTCCCTAGGATAAAGTGTGCAAAGTTCCTACAGGCTCTGGTCAGTAGCTTCCTTTCCTCAGCCAAGGGCCTGCACCCTAGCTGCAAGGGAGGCTGGGAAAAATAATCCCCTGACATTCTCCACTTCCAGAGCAGAAGTCAAGAACACCCTAAACTTGGGCAGGGGAGTCGGTGCTGGGTAGACAAGAATGATGACAGACATGCATTGCAACCCCTCATAGGTATTCATACATTCCCCAATTATATCTCATTAAATAAGAGATGAAGACCATGAGAGACAAATAGGCAAAGAACATAAAAAGCCATCAGCAAAACAAGTGGAATCAGCCGATACACACGGAGAACGCTGTTCAGTGTCACCAATACAGCAGCTGGTAGCAGCTGCCTGACCCACGTCAACTCTCATCTTTCCTGGCAGAACAGTGATATTGTGAAGATGTCAACCACACTTGCAGGTGACTCAGGGAAGGACACACAAGCCAATCAGTGAGCTGTGCAGACAGGCCTGCCAGTGGCTTCTGGGAAAGACTGCATTTGTCAGCATAATAGGTTAGCTGCTGTAACAAACACGCTCCAAATCTCTGTGGCTTAACACAGGCTTATTTCTTGCTCATACAAGTCACCATGAATGCTGCTGGTAGGCTGCTTCTCCAGTGAGGGTAGTGACCCAGAAATCTAAACCCCTCTTATTGTGGCACTCTGCCACACTCACATGTGCCCGGTTCACTGCACATGGGAAAGCCATGGATGTGGCAAGTGTGCCTTCTGCTCACATCTGATTATACAAAAACAGCTCAAATAGTCATGGACCCAATCTGCTGCAGAGGAACCTGGGAAATGTAGTTTGTGCCGGGAAGAAACTGAGTCACATTAATTGAACACTGAGCACTGCCTTGCCACAAGATCCCCTTTAGTCACTTTCTCCCACACAAAGTGTACACGTCCCCTTAGCCCTGCTCCCTTCCCTTGCTCCTGCAGCCTGTAGGTCCTCTTACACCAACCACCCTAGGCACATCTGATATGGATTTGGGGGCCAGACCCTCTTTGGGGTCCGTACCACTTCTCTTTCCTCTCAAACCCAAGAGGTGTATCTCGGTGAAGGACCCAGTCCTGCCGCTCAGCTTGCACGGATGCCCGGCAGCTGCTTCTCTGGACAGGACAAAGAAAGCAACAACCCAGCAGGACCAGGCCGCCTCTGCCACCAGCATAAAGTAAAGGGGTCTCTGTGGTGCAGAAGGGGACCTTCCCGGGACACAAAGAACACACTGAATGGAGGCTTTCAAGAACTCAAAACGCACAGACAAATGCACACCATTTCCAGAATGAAAACTTCAGCCAGGAGTGGAAACTCACATCTGTAATTCCAGCCACTCAGGAGACTGAGCCAGATGAATCCCAAGCTCAAGAGCAGCGGGCTACATCGAAAATTCAATGAAAATGGCTGCAATGCAACCTTGTGTTCAATCCCCAGTGTAAAAAAAAGAAAACTGAGGTCTGGAGGTGTACTTCCAACGGTTAAAGCGCCTCTTGGGCAAGGCCCTGGGTTCTATTCCCTACACCATAAAAAGATTAGCTGGGGGTGGTGGGTCAGGCTGGTAATTCCAGCACTTGGGAGACTGAGGCAGGAGGATTGCTGTGACCTGGGCTACATAGTGAGTTTGGGATTACAAAGTAAGACCTTGTCTCAAAAAAAAAAAAAAAAAAAAAGCAAGATGCTATGAGATCAGGGCTGGGCATGGGCTCCGGACCCTGTGCTGGGAGCAACCGCTGCTGAAAGGAGAGAGCCACAGGAAAGGAGACGCCGTCAGTGAGGAAATACTGGCATGGAAGAGACGAATCCCAAGATCTGAACATGCCCTCAGAAGAGAGTAACAAAACGACACACCCAGCCTCAGCGTGACCAGTCGGTGGGTGCCAGGGACAATACCAAGAGTCCTGAGCTCCAGAAGCAGCCCTGGAACCGCAGAGGCAACTGCCACTTGCAGCCGCGGGAGGTGAGCTGGGAGGAAACGGAAAAGGCCACTCATGAGAGAAGCCGGCAGAGCAGGAAGAAGGACAGAGGAACATCAAGCAGAAAACATAGTCCCAAGCTGAGGATCAGATCGGCATGGAAGTGTCCAAAGATCAGGAGACAGAGGGTGGGAAAGAGGAGCGGTGACAGAGCTGGTGCAGGTGCGCAGGACCACGTGCCTGACGAGCGCAGGCTAATGCCTGAGAAAGCACACGCCGGGAGCCTGGGCTGCAGCGGGCAGTTCTAAACACATTAGGGAGGCCAGGGCGTGGGAGGCAGGAAGTGAAAGCGTCCGTGGCTCTCTTGGGATGGCAGGGTGGGAGGAAAGTGAACCACTAGGGTGGAGTGTGTTTAGTATTTAGCCTGCATGCAGTGATGCAGAATTAAAGGTTTCAGCAAGGTGAGATGCTTGCATCCCCTGAGCACGTCTGCTCCAGGGGGCTGCGTGCAGTCCCCAAGCCACCACAGCTGCAAGTACCTCCATGACAGTGTGGCCCTGGGCTGGCATCCAGGATGCTGGCAGCTGAGGCCTTGGCTTCCAGGCTGAGCCAGAAATAACAGCTCCCTTTCAGGACAGGTCTTTGGGGTGGCTGGGACAGTCACTCCTGAAACCCCAGCCTTCCCCAGGGCGGCCAGTTACTCTGACAATTTTGGAGGCGCTTCATTCCTTGTAAATCTCTCTGTGCTTACACTGTGAGTTCTGTTACTTGCCATTGAACCATGGCTAATATAAACAATAAACATGAAGCCCGATGAAAGGAGAAAACAAATATGTCACTTGTCACAGTAAGTATGAGTGGGCTAAATTCCCCCTATTAACTAACTCTGAGGTTGTCATTGGGGGAGAAAGAAGGAAAGAGAGAAAAAGGAAGGGAGGAAGAGGAAGGGAGAGAGAGAACCCCCCTACACACGTCCGCTTTGGAAAGCCGTCTGTGCTTCTCTCTGCCTGCCCACCCTGTGACACAGAATGAAGCACTGTGTCTCCCAGAAGATGAGCACAAAGTGTTCATAACGACATTACTCACGAGAGCAGCCAACCAGAACCAACCCAATGTCCCCGGGTGGGATGGATGAACAGGGCACTGCCTCTGCAGGGGCCACTTCAGCCCAGAGGTAAAGGCAGGAAGGACAGCGGGCACGCTCAGCAGTGTGGGTGCGTCTCGCTAAGGTACCAGGAGAAAACAGCCAGACACGGAAGAGCACATGCTGTGGAATCCAGTGTGCAGGCAGTCCAAGCCCAGACGACACCCACAGAAGCCAGCACACAGGCTCCGTGCTAGAGGGACACCAGGGGTTTCCAGGGAGCGTGGGAGGACCCGGCCAGAGCCAGGGCAGAGGGTTGTGTGGGCTCAGGCGTGTGCCACCCACAGTGAAGCTAGCTGTCCACTGAACACCAACGGGTTTTGCTCACTTTGCTAAATCTTTCTGGTACCTCAGACCACATCTTGATCCAGGCATCTTATTTATTAATATATACCTATGTATTTTATATATAGTAAAATGAAAAACATGCTGAAAAGAAAAAAGCTTGTGGGCTGGGAGCACAGATCAGCAGTTATAGCACTTGCCTGGCAAGCACAGGTCCCTAGCTTTGATTCCCCAGCACCACACAGAATGAGCCTTGTAGCACACACCTGTAATCCTAGCACTTGGGAGGCTGAGGCAGGAGGATTGCTGTGTATCCAAGACCAGCCTGGGCTACATAGTGAGTTCAGGGCTAACTTGGACTACAGAGCAAGATCCTTTTTTAGGAAAGAAAGAAAGATCTTTTCTTTTCTTTTTTATTTTATTTTATTTATTTATTTATTTGAGACAGGGTCTCACTCTGTGGTCGAGGCTGGTCCTGAACTCACTTTGGAGCCCAGGCTGGCCTTGGGCTCACAGCAATCCTGTCTCAGCCTCCCGAGTGCTGGGATTACAGGTGTGCGCCACCACGCCCAGCTTATGTGGTTCTGGGGAATCAAACTAGGGTACTTAGCACTTGCTAGGCAAGCACTTTAACTGCTGAGCCATTCCTCCAACAAAGAGAGAGAGAGAGAAAGAGAGAGAGAAAGAGAAAAAAAGAAAAAGAAAGGAACTTGCTTGAGAAAAACCCTAAAGAAATACATTTTCAGGCCAGATACACATTCCTTTTATTGCTTACCTTTTTTGTTACTTATTTTCATTTTATTTATTTGTTCTATGGTACTGGGGATTGAACTGAGAGGTATTCTACCACTGAGCTCCATCCCCAACCCAATCCTTATTAATTTTATTCTGAAACTGGACTGGTCTCAAATTTGCAATCCTCCTGCCTCAGCCTCCCAGAGTGCTGGCACTACAGGCACTCAAAATAGAGCATGTCCTTCCTGTGCAGTGACCTGCAGCATCAGCAGGCTTTGGTGTCTTGCTGCAGCTTTGCCACAGCAGAGGGTCGCTCCTGGCTCTCTGACTCCGAGGTTGCTTGTGGCCAGTAGCTTCTTGCTGAGTCCCAAGAAGCTCTGTAAGTTCCATCCACCCCTTTGTGTCTCTATTGTTGCTTTGATATCAGCTGAGCCAAAAGTAAGACAAGACACACACCATCCAGCCCAGGGCCTGTGGGACAGTCTGTGTTCCAGAAATTGTTCAGCTGGGCAAGTCTCGTGTCTTTCCCATCCTCCTAATTTTGCATCGAAGTCCAAGAACTGACCTGACAAAGACACAGCTCATCTCAAGGGCAAGAGAAACTGACCCATCAGAATTCCCCTCGAGAGAAAGAGGAGGCTGAGGGACCATCCCAAAACCTCAGAGATTAGGGGAGTTTGCACTTTGACAAGCACAAACCCATGTCATTCCAGAACAGTGGGAGGACAGTGTCCTGACCTGGTAGTGTATTAGTGCTATGGTTTGGATTTTGAGTGTCCCCAAAAGCCTCATATATTTGGAATTGTGTGTTATTGGGAGGTACGGCCTGGTTGGAAGGGCAGGTGCTTGGGGTTTGACCAGGAAACAATGTGTCAACTTGTTGCTACTGGGGATGCCTAAGGCAGAGCTTTCTGGTGGGTGTTGTTGACTTGTGGGCCAGGAAATGATGGAGGGCCACTTACCAAACAATTAAAGGAAGGAAGAAGAAACATTGTTACAGCTTCTTCTTGGACAAGCTTTAGCGCTGGGAATAGCCACTCTCTTGGCTTCTGCTTGACTTGGTATCTGTCTGCAAAGGGGTGAGCAGCTCTCCAGCCTCTGCCATGTGCTTCCACCATTTCTGGCTGCCCCACAGATCGTCTGAAACTGTGAGCTAGGTAAATCTTTCCTCCCTTGAATTGTGGATGTCTGT
The DNA here is from genome assembly GCA_004027205.1 of Ctenodactylus gundi. Taxonomy (NCBI): domain Eukaryota; kingdom Metazoa; phylum Chordata; class Mammalia; order Rodentia; family Ctenodactylidae; genus Ctenodactylus; species Ctenodactylus gundi. Next base: position 363,984 of record PVKB01001394.1, read on the forward strand.
ATTTTGTCCCAGCAACAAATAACTAAGACAGCTGGCCTCTGTATCCCACCCTGGCTGCCAAGCTGTCTGACTTTTAGGATGCTCTCAAGAAAATGAAAAATTGCAACCCAGCTGCACAGAGTGGGCATGGTCAGACAATGTTATCAAAACTGTGCTCCTTCGAGCCATGTCTTTCAAGGAGTTAGCTTTGTCCCATCACCAGCCCTCTGTGACATAGGGGGACCAATGGCAGCCGCTGGACTGCCTGGCTCCATCTCAAGTAGTGGAAGATGGCCGGTGGTGTGCTGGTGAGCCAGGCCTGGGGAGCCCTGAATTGTACCATTTTCCAATTCCTGGGGTCCATTTCAAGCTCCCAATTTGACTACACTGTTGGAGGGAAATATACATGGTAGGCTCACTGTCAGTCCTATCAGCCCAGCATACTGCTGAGTTATGTAAAACCCCCTGGAACAGAGGGTGGGAAACATAGGGTGATTTAGACTGATCTCGCTACTCTTGAAGATGGGGCCAGTTCACCTCAGCTCCTTTGGCAGAAGCAGGAAAAGAACCTTCCCCGGTGCCCTTTCCAGCAGCCCTGCTCTACCAGCACCCATCAGCACCTCCAGCCCAGCTGCAGCCCTGACAGCAGGTGACAGTCAGGCTGTGGTGGGCAGTGGGAGACAGGGACACTGTGAGGCCGGCAGACAGGGGGGCCTTAGGGGTTAATGGGTCCGGCAAAAGTTCCAGGAACCACTTACTAGGGCTGCGCCATGGCTGCACAGCCAGCAGCCCACCTGCCTGTGCCACCAGAGCAGTAGCATGACCTGGTACCACTGCAGCCCGGCCACTTGCAGGCAAAAGGGGCAGCCCTGTGTCTGTGACCATCTCTGCCCAGTCAGAGGCTCATTTTACTTCCAAGCTAAGCCAGGGGTGTAGGCAAGCCAGACAGACAGTCTTGATTAGCCCCCACGACACCCAGGCCAAGTGGGCAGGAGGTCCCTGCAGGAGGACCCCAGCTCTGACAACCCGGTTCCACTCCTCCTGGCCCAGTGGGCCACAGCTTCCTGTGATGCCTCCTCCGTCCGCTGCCCAGAAAACCTGTTTCTCTTTGCTGCCAGCAAAGCTAATTGCTGAGTTAATTGGCAATGTGTGGTTAGGTGAAATAAAGCAAGTTATAAAACTGTATTTATATTCTGACATATTCCTGAGAAGAAGGAAACGTGTGTGAGTGGGGGGTTGTCTCTCAGCATACTATAAATGGACACAGTCAATAAGAATAGATCAGGGCTCTTACGGGGGAAAATTCTGGCCCCCACAACAGGCATTTGGCAATGGCTTCAGACCTAATGACTCGGATGATCTGGGGGTGGGGCCCAGAATCACCTCTCCCTAGAACCACTGGGCTAAGAATCTACATAGTTTACCTTTGCAAGAGGACTGAAACTTGTATGTTTTTTTTTCTCTGTACTTTCTAAATCTCTGTATTTAACTAGGCTTTCTCTTTGTGATGTAAGTGTAATGTAAGATCTTAATCAACCATGGCTCAGTGTCATTGGCAGCTGGAAAGAAGACAAGGGTCCGAGGCCAGCACAAGAAGCCGTCTGAGGTGGGCTCAGTGACGCATCCTATAATCCCAGCACTCTGGGAGTCTGAGGCAAGGAGGATTACAAATTCCAGCTCAGCCGAGACAACTTAGGGAGACTCTGTCTCAAAATCTAAAATTAAAAAGAATGGGCTGGGGTTTTCGCTCAATGTGAAGGCCCTGTACTTAATCCCCAGCACCACAAACAGAGAAGAAAAGAAGAAACCAGCTGTGTGACCACAAACAACCGCAGATGAGCCAGGCCTCAGCTCCCTCACCTGTGAAATCTGTCACAACGATCCGTATCTATCAGGCTTGCTGGGGAATGAGGTGAAATTCCAGGCAAAGACGTCCACACCGTGCCCACTCAGGAGGAGCAGTCAGCAACTGCTGGCCCGCATACCCTGTCCCTGCACACAGGAAGCACCAGGGAGGAAGCTGAGAACTCGCAACCGGACTCCTAAGGATGTGGCACAGGGTGTGGCCCCAGGTACTAGGTACAATGAGAGGCCTGGCAGCTCTGGAAACCCGCAGAGACTGTGAGAGTTGCTTGTGACTACCACAAGAAACAACAGGTCAAAAGGGGCAGGAAATAGGCCCTAGACATTCCCCACAACAGCTAACCCAGAGCCTGAACTCTGGGCTGAGATTTGCAGCTTCTGGAAGCCCTTGTGCCAGAGCACCCGGGAGCCCACAGCCAGGAGGCCCTGGCACTGCACGGAGTCAGATACATTTGTCCTCATGTGTCCCTAGTCCTCGGCCCAGGAAGGAAGCCAGAAATTCTGCTTCACAGGAGAGTCTGTGACTGGGTCAAAAATAAATTTTACCCACAACTTGTCTCCCTCTGTAAAAACCCAAACACATGAGGAGATAGTGCTGGGAATCCCGGACAGGTGAGGAAAGGCTACAAGTTGGACTGCGGGGGAGGGGGGGACACCCCAGAACTAGAGAAGGACAGGACTCCCAGATCCACCAGAGAGTGAGGAACCAGAGCCCCTGACTGCAGACTCAAGGGACAAGCCAGTCACAGCTGGGCCCTGGGCCCAAAGGGGCAGAGAAATCAGTCTCTGGGAAGCCTGCATCATGGCAAAGGTCATCTTTGTGTGGTGACCAATGATGTCAAATGGCCCCCAAAGCTGGGATCTACACAAGAAGAGCCCACTGGTAAAGAGGACCCATCCCTGCCTGCCAGAGTCAGGCGTAATTGGGTACAAAGCTCTGTCAGTATTAACAGCCATTTAAATTTCAGAAATTAAACCGTACCTGTTAGCACATGTGCCACATCATCTGAGAGAGAAATCATCATCTCCTTGTTACAGATAACGATGTGAACTCACAGAAGCAGGTTCACCCAAGTTCACATGTCGGTGCTCTGCCTCTTATCTCAAGAGCCCCCTGAGCCCTCCAAACCAGAGACACCTCAAGCAAGCCCCAGCTCCCCACATCACCCCTTTCCCAGGGCTCCCCCAGGACAGGCCTTGATGCCAAACATAAGACAGTGCATACGGCCATGAGAAGAGCAGGGAGGGGGAGATTCCTGGCCCAGAAGACATGTGCCCCCACATGCAGTGGAAGCAGGGAGCAGGGAAGGCTGGGGAAGTGGCAGAACCCACCAGGACACCCCAGCAGCTGATCAAGGGAAGATGGAGGCTGGCAGGCCAGGATCTCTGCCACGTGAGCCAGGCCACATGCACAATGTTGGAGGGCCACACGAGACACCAGAGTGCAGACAGCTAGCTGATCACATCTGGTGATGTCCCCAAGAGCAAGAGCCTGGTGTGCTCAAGTTCATTGTGTGACCAGCCACTTTTTCTGATGAGGGAATGTGAGTTTACAGGCATTATTGAACTGGATGCTGTCGCATGCTCTTCGAGAACACAGGGCTGTCCTGCACCTAGAAAAATGTCCACGGCTCAGCACTGCCTCCAGTGGCCAGCAGTTTTTGTCCTGACCCTATGTGAGTAAGCACCCCAGCCTGCACCAGGCCAAGCCAAGCAGCTCTCAGGGTCCAGGTGGCCCACTCACCTGCCCCCCGCACTGATGTCTTTCTGAGTCACAGTCAGGACTCACGTGCCTCACAGGGTTATGGGACCGACTGACAAAGCCAGCCTCACAGAGGTGACTCATATAATAGAAAATGCATCCCATTCCCAGGATTCCTCTAGCTGGGTCAGGTGTGAACCCTGGGCCACCGGTGCTCTGAGTGACCTTGCAGGGACACGCAACCTTGCAGACCTCCATTACTACATCCGCACAGTGCAAGCCACCTGCCCACTGAGGGTGTTCTTATAGGGTTGTGAGATTTTGGGTCTGGAGCTCAAGTTGGTGTGTGGTGTTTGTTACAAGGTAGCTCTACCTGCCCCAGGCAGATCTTACACCATGGCCAGGCACCCTCTGGAGTCACCTCTGATTCCTGGACACTGGATCACTATTTTCTTTCTGAGGATAAGGACTCAGGCTGCCCGGGACCAGGCAGGGGCCTTAATAATAGTCTCCCAGTCCCAGGACAAAGCTGTGAGCAAAGGTGTCTGTTTTCTGATGTCAGGGTCTCTAGGGTCCCTGGCCTCCACTGGCCACCAGCAATCAGGAACCAGAGAAGTCTGGGGTAGCAGGGCCTTGAGCAGCCATGAGTATGACGGATGTCCTGGAATCACATCCGGGAGACTAAATCAGTGTTAATAGCTTGTTCATTGTCCACGGGTACCAGGCTTGTAAGTAACTGAAGGGAGGAGGGTCAGTCAAGGTAATAAGGCAAGGGTCATTCACTGATTGGAGAAATTTTGGGGTCTGAAAGTCGCCTAAGTTGCATGACAGGTCTTTCAAAACCTGACCACGCACATGATTTCTGGTAAGAGTGTTGGAGCAGGGGAAAAGAAAATTAGGAATTTGGATAGAGTGAAACCTAAGCTGCAGGCCATCCTGGGCCTGGGATAAGAGGGAAGGGGCTCCAATCCTGCAGGTCTTGAGACAAGATTATAAGGGGCTGAGCCACCTTCTACCTTTCATTATCCCCAGCTTATTCAGGGTCCCACATTCTGAAGCTATGATACAATATCCCAGGCTGGGTAAATTATATGCAATAGAAGTTTATTTGGCTCATGGTCTGGAAGCTGAGAAGTTCAAGCTCAAGGGGCCACATCCAGTAGGCACCTTCTTGCTGTTTAATTACATGGTAGAAGGGCAAGAAAGCACAGACAAGATGGGAGGAAGGAAAGACGGAAGGAAGGAAGGAAGGAAGGTGGGTGGGCAGGTGATGAGGCCTGAACTCACTGTCTTTGTCAGGAACCCATTCCTACAATACCTAACCCACCCTGCAGCGGCACTGATCTACCCATTCATAAGGGCAGAGCCTCATGACTCCGTCACCTTTTGAAGACCTGCACCTCTTAATACTGTTCTAATGGCAATCAAATATTAACATGAGCTTTGGAAGGGACATTCAAACCACAGCACAGATCCCTTTGGTCCTGGGAAGAGTCTTGCCTTTGTGGGTGGCCTTCGCCCCAGAATCAGGCTCCTGGCCAGGGTTCATGTCTGAGAGAAAGAGGGAGGGTTTACAAGGCAAACGAGATGGGGCAGGCAGGTCAGCATCCGGCTCTTAGTAGGACAAAGAAAGAGAATGGTCCTCAGAGGGGTGATGATTTCTGTGCTTTATTTGGAAACCAAGGTCCTACTTGTCTCCGTCTTTCTTGCCTTGATCTGAGCCATGAAGCCAAGACAGGCCAAGTCACTGCTTTAGAGGGAGTTGGACCTTCAGTGGAGAAGAAAAAAAAAATCCCAACATCTCTCTTCTTTTCATTAGAAAATATACTTCAAATTAATCTAGTTAGTGAGGGAAAGAATTCCAACAAACTAATGTGTGAGTAAAGATACAAAGTCATGCTGTAGTTTCTAATAAAATCATTGGATTCAGGCAACAGTTGACACATTTAGAGGAGATGAGCATCCAGCTAATGGCAAGTGCCCCTTCCTGTGGTGACTAGACCGTGTCATCCTGTCACGCATGTTCGGAGTTGCCAGGGCTCCACAAGGCAGGTCTCATTTGGGGCCTCATGTGGGTGGGTCAGATGGCAGCTGGGGCTGTAGTCATCCGTCCACCCTCAAGATGGTGCCACTGTTCTCCGGTCTGCTGCGTCTGCTGAGGTGGCAGAATCCAAGGGGAACAGGTGGGTGTTGCTCTTCGTGTGACAACTCTACACACCCAGCTGGGCCCCCTCACCACATGACAGTCTTAGAATAGCCACATTCCTTATATGGCAGCTGCTTCCACCAAAGCTAAGTTCTGAAAGCCTGAGGAGAAAACATGAGCTTCCCATGACCTGGCTTCAGAGACCACGAAGGGTCATCTCCACCCATTCCAGGGTCCAACCCAAGTCAGAGAGCCACTCAGCTCCCAGGAGAGGAGACACAAGATAGAAGAAAGTAAGAAGAGGGGCTTGAGGAATAGTTCGGTGGTGCCTAGCAAATGCTAAGTACCTGAATTCAATTCCTTAGCACCACATAAGCTGGGTGTAGTGGCACACACCTGTAATCCCAGCACTCGGGAGGCTGAGGCAGGAGGATTACTTTGAGTGCAAAGCTGGTCTGGGCTGCAAAGTGAGTTCAGGTCCAGCCTGGACTAGAAAGCAAAACCCTGTCTCAAAAAAAAAAAAATGCGCCGAGGATGTAGCTCAGTGGCAGAGTGTTTGTCTGGCACGCTCAAGGCCCTGGGTTCAATCCCCGGTACCAAAACAAAAACAAAAAAAAATTAAGATAGAGGTTGTGGTTAGGGAATGGGGATTAGGGTCTGGAAGGGGTGAGAAGGTCGAAGAGGGTATGTGTTAACAAAAAACCTAAAAAGAAAAAAGGAGAGGGGACACGTGGAGGTTGCATGTTTGGAGGTATGGTTAACTGGGCAGCCATCTTTGGAGATGAGTCACCAAACAAGGCACTTCATGAGCGAGGGTCAGGCTGTCACTACGGGAACCCACAGATTCATTTTAGCATCACTAAAAAAGGGACAAAGTGTCCACGGGTACCTCCTCATAGGGTGCAATGTGAAACAGCTACCTTGCTCAGGAGTGCTCCTGTGAGAAGACAAACCTAACTCTTAACTGGACACCTACCATGTGTCAGTCAGCTTTCTGCCACTCTAGCAGATACCCAAGACATTGAACTTACAAAGACAAAAGGCTCACCTTGGCTCCAGTGCTGAAGAGTTCTGTCAATGATGGCTTTGCACTCTTGCTTTGGCTGAGGCAGACCACAGCAGAGCAAATCTGCTAGCCTGTGTCCAGACAGAGCAAAGAGATGGGGTCCTCCAGGAGCATGCTCAGTGCCCGGAGCACTCCCACTAGGTCCCACCTCTTGGGGTCCTCTCCCCAACACACCATTACAGGGGCCAAGCCTCGGACACATGGCCAGGAGACCTGCAGGTTTCAAACTCTAGCACAACACCAGCATCCATTTAGATGTACAGGGGTCAGGGGCTGGCCAGGCCCTGAGGACACAGACCAAGAAGGCTAGGACAGGCACAGACCCCAGGAGAAAAGACTGAGCTTCTGTGATGTCAACAGCACTAACTCTTAAAGAGGGAAGAGCAACAGGACAAGGTGGCAAAGGCCTTAGGAGAACTGTCTGCCAAATGCCAGATCCCTATAAAACAACCAGAAGATAAAAAGCCCACTCTGAGACACACAGAGCCATGTACTTGTGGACTAGGAATAAAATGTGCCCAAGCAGTAATATTTGTGCTGTTAGCTGTGATGGTGGAATTGTTGTTATGTAAGAAAAAGATCTTATTTTTAATAGAGACAGAGGCAAAGATATATTATGATTGAGATTTTACTTTAAATAGTTCAACAGAAAGAAAAAGGTAGAGGACACCATGGCAATGTCAAAATTCTGCCAATCACCACATCCAGGAGGGGGGTGGTCCTATGTGACTTCAGCATCTTATTTTCGCCAAGTGTATTTGAAATTACTCATAATAAAAAGGGAAATCTTTAAGGGGAGCCATTGAGAAGGAGTCTTTTGTCCCCTACTGCTTCTGACAGCATGGCTTCATGCTGAAGTCATTTGTCACAGTATAGCTCAGCTGCCCTGGCATCCTTAGGAACAAATTCAGCCTTTCAAAGTCACCTTTCATAAAGCCACAGGCCACATGTCTGAGCTGTCAGCTTCTGTCCCTCCTGTTACTAACTGGGGACTCTGCTCAACAGAAGTGCAGGCTTTTAGCTCCTGTAGAACAGTAAGCCCCTCCACCTGGGGATCACCTATCACCAGGGCTCCATCCCTTTTGTGGGGCTGACACTGGCTTCAAGAGGATCCTGCAAGTCACAGCTGCATCAGAGGAGACAAAGGAAGAAGGCAGGATGTGTGGCAGTACAAGGTGCATTCCCTCCTCCAGGAGAGGTAGGGAGGGGGACAGGGAGAAAGAGGAGAAGGGAAAGGAGAAAGGAATTGGCTGTGGCCAGCTCTCCTCACACTGATGCTGCTTCTCCCTGCTTAAAAAGACGGCTAGATCAGTGATCCCCAACCCTGACTCATTCTTGAGGGAAGTCACTGCTGCAGGTTTGGAACCAGCCTCTATTTGAAACCTCTGGTCATTCCAAGGTCACAGTCCTAAAAAAGCATTTGGAAAGCATCTGTGCCCCCTGGGGATCTCAAATGGGCTGGCTCAGAGCTCTGGGAAGGGGAAGCGGAGTATAGACCACCGGCCTGGGAACCTGGGTCCCATCTCCAGATCTTGTTTATAAACTAGCACAGGGGCAAGTTCCTCCACCAAAGTGTCTGCCTCTAAGATTCTGGGAGCTGTCTATAGGTGGGGAGGTGCCCACTGAGCCTGATCCACCCAGTGAGGACTCTGCATCAGGGGGCAGCTTATCTGGCCTAGTTAATCAGTGGTGAAGCACAGTTATTGTGAGGTGAATTTCTCAGCAGCAGATCTGAATCTTTCATCATAACCTTTCCAAGGAGAATCCAGATTCCAGGCCAAGCTAGTGTCTCCCCTAGGATGTCACCTGAGCCCTGAGTCTCATCTGAGCTCATCAGACGGAGCTTTCCAAGGAAGGCACATGGCTTAGGTGCGACCAGCCCTGAGTGTGTTCCACTGGGAAAAGGTCATAGGCCATGTCTGGGATGCTGCAGGCTCCAAAAATCTCTCAGAACCAGCACACACCTAAGACATGCAGCCCAAATGACTCACCAAAAACAGCCTGAGGGGTATTCTTTCCCACCAAGCACACAGATTCTGCAGCACATATACATGTCGGCTACCTTCCAGCTACACACAACCCAGCTACATACAGAGTTTAATGAAAAGACATCAGACCACACAGACCATGCCTTTTCATTGGCCCATCCGGTAGACAACCATGGAACCCAGGCCCATCTTCACGATACCCCCTTCTAAGGACACCTCTAAGACCAGTAACAAGACAAGGATGTCCATCTCACCACTCCCATCTGACATTGTCCTGGAGGGCTGGCCAGGGGTATTTGGAAGAAAATGAATACCTGTACTGGAGGGAACGAAATTTAAAAATCCCTACTTGCAGCTAACATTATCTTGAATACAAAAACCCCTAAAGAATTCACTAAGAAAAAAAAATTAAAGGGTTGGGTTTGCAGCTCAGAGGTACAGCATTTTCTTAGCACGCAGAAGGCTCTGGGTTTGATCCCCAGTACCAAAACCAAAACCAAATCTGTGAATAGTAAATAAGTACAGTGTGGCTGCACAATCAATATATAACAATCAGGGGGAGGGTCCGCTCAGCTGGGGACCCAGAACAGCCAAAGCAATCTTGAAAAATAAAAATAATAATACAATCACACTTCCAATTTCAAAACTTACTACTGGCCATAGTCCTCAAAACAATGTTGCACTCACTAAGATTCATATACAGATCCACAGGATTTAATCCAGAGAGTCTAGAAATAAATCTTTACACTCACTTCCAGTCATTTGGCTTTCAGCAGGTAATCTGGCTTTGCCCATAAGGTAGAATAGGGAAGGAATAGCCTGGACCACTGGATCTGCATGAGCAGAGCAATTAAGTTGGAGCTAGGTGTGGGGCCATGCCTGGGATCTCAGCGCTTGGGAGACTGAGGCAGAGTGCCAGCCAGAGAAGTGCAGCCTAGCCTAAGCAGTTTAGCAACTTAGCAAGATTCTGTGTCAAAATAAAAACCCCTGAGGTTGTGACTCAGGGCAAAGGCCCTGGGTTCCATCGCCAGTACTGGTGGGGGAAATTGGGGGGAAATGAAGAAAAGAAGAAAAAAATAAAAATCTTCATAGCCTTGGACGAGGCAATAGTTTCTCAGGTATAATAAAGAAGCCCAAGCAACAAAAGATAATTACTGAATAACACATCAAAATTTAAACTTCCGGGCCAGGAGTATATCTCAGTGGTTAGAGCTCTTGCCTAGCATAGGCAAGGCCCTGAGTTTGATTCACCAACACCATATAAAATTAACCAGGCATGGTGGGTACACAGCTATGCTCCTATAATCCCAGCAACCGGTAGGCTAAGGTAGAAGCATTGCTGTGAGTTTGAGGCCACACTGAGCTATGCAGTGAGTTCAGGAACAATCTGGACTACAGGGTGAGACCCCATCTCAAAAGAAGACACACACACACACACACACCAGGCAAATTTGAGTTGAGCCTGGCCAATTTATTGACAGAGAGATCTGACCTCCAAATCAAAAATTAAAAATAGGCTAGGAATGTAGCTATGTAGTGAGCTCAGTATCAGCCTGGACTACAGAGCAAGATCTGCCTCAAATATATATAAAACTATGAAAAAATGTTAGCATCTTTAGCCACCAGAGAAATGCAAATCAAAACATGTTGAAATTCCATCTAACTCCAGAAAGAATGACTGGCACTGAGAATTCAAAAAACAACATATGCTGGTGAGGCTGTGAGGAAAATGGAACCCTCCCACATGGCTGGTTGGACTGTAAACTGGTACACCACTACAGAAAGCAGTATGGAGACTCCTCAAAAAACTGAAAATAGATATTCCATTTGACCAAATTATCTTTCCCAAAGAGAAAGCTCATTATACAAGAGCAATACGTGCACACTTATTTATAGCAGCACAATTTATAATAGCCGAATCTTGTAAGAAGCCAGCATGTCCAGCAACAGATGGATGGACAAAGATGCGATTTATTTACACAATGGAATATTACTCTGCCACAAAGAAAGACAACTTTGAGTCATTGTAGGAAGATGAATGCACCTTAAGACCATTATGTTTAGTGAACTAAATCACACACAGAAGATTAATATCTGATATGAGAAAACCAAAACCATAGAAAAGTAAAAGAGAGATAGAAGAAAGTAAGAAGATAGACTGTGGAGAGGGAAAGGGGATGTGGGGAGGCGGTGATGGGACAGGAAGGGGAAAGAGATGCGATGTGCAAATAACTAAATAAATAAATACCTTCTGTGCTTTGAAGGACATCATCAAGCAAGAAAAAAATGCACACAAGACAAACTGTTAGCAGAGCACTCTGGTAAAGTACTGGTATCGGAATACAGAAAGAACTCTTACAACTTAATATTTTAAAAACACAAGTAACCCAAGTGCAAAATGCACCAAGCGTCTGAATACACATTTCTCCAAAATACACAAGCAAACAAACACACAGAAAGGTGCTGAATGTCTTAGGCACTGGATAAATGCAAATTTAAATTACCATGAGAAATGAATACCACCCTGCACTCATTTAGAGTGGCTATCAATTAAAAAGGCAGGCTGGAGGGCTAGCACAAAGATTACAGCACTTGCATATCAAGTGCAAGGCCCTGGGTTCCATTCCCCAGCACCACATAAACCAGGTGTGGTGGCACATGCCTGTAATCCCAGCACTCAGAAGGCTAAGGCAGGAGGATTGCTGGGAGTTCAAGGCCACCCTTGGCTACATAGTGAATTCAGGATCAGCTGAGACTACAGAGCGAGACCCTAGCTCAATAAATAAATAATAAACAAATAAAGACATAATTATTGATAAAGATGTGGAGAAGTTGAAACCCTATTGCTAGTGCAAATGTAAAATGGAGGAACCACTTCAAGAAACAGTACAGCAGTTCCCCACAAGTTTAAACAGATTTACCATCTAATCCAACAATTTCACTATATGCTCCCAAAAAATGAAAACACATACCCACACTAAACAGCCTTTCATTGAAAAGGCAACACCAGCCTGGTACCCAGATCAGAGACCCAGAGCCAGCTGAGGTCTGCAGCGGAGCAGAGACTGGCTCTTCCAAGATTGTGCCAGGGGGCTGGAGGAATAGCATAGCGGCTAAAGTAATTGCCTTACAAGTGCAAGGCCCTGAGTTTGATTCCCAGTAACATACAAAACCAGGCATAGCGGTGCACGCCTGTAATCCCAGCACTCGGGAGGCTGAGGCAGGTGAATTGCTGTGAATCCTAGGCCAGCCTGGGCTACAGGGCGAGATCCTGTCTTAAAAACAAAGATTATGCCGGGCTTTCCTCCTTGGCTTCTGGAAAAAAGCTCCCATTCGCTGAGAAACAAGCGCGGTGGCCCTGGAGTCACTAGCCACGGAGACCCTTCCTGAGACTGGTCCCATTTTTTTCTTTGGCACCACTCAGCCTGGCCACACCTCTCTGTTCTGTGTCCTCTATTTTCCGCACCTGGGAAATCTCTTTGAAACGCCAAAACAAACCTACCCCCTATTAATTCAGGTATTAATAGTCAGTAACAACTGCAATTTTGAGCACCTGCTATATGCCCAGCAGACATGCATGTCTTCTGGCATAACCCCATGGCAACCCTTAGAAGTTTAGCGGGCGTTACCTTTGGTTGGGTTTTGTTTTTGGTTTTCACAGCACTGGAGGTCGAACCGAGGGCCTCTCACGCACTAGGCAAGTACTCTACTATGGAGTTACACCACCTCCAGCCTGAGGTTAGGGCTTTTATAGATCCACAGACTCTCCAGAAGGCGTGGGGCCAGACTTTCTCCAAATTTAAAAAAAAAGAATATGGTGCAGACGTCGTGCAACTCCCTCAGAGGACCAGGAACGGCACCCTGCAGTCAAGCGTTACTATTTCCACCACGAGGCGCACAGGTATTCGCACTGAGCCACTTAAGGAAACCAGCAAGAAACACGCTGGCCCCACCGCCCAGACCCCGCTAGCTAAGCGGGGCCGCGTCTTGGCTGCTGGCTCTGAGCCCGGGAACTCGGCAGCGCTCTCAGCGGCTGCCTCGGGGGAGAAGGCAGGTTTCCCGTCTCCTCCTCCTTCCTCCCGCCCACAGCAGCGCTCTAGCCCCGCCCCGGCTCTCACTTCCGGACAAAGCCCGGGCCCAGCCTCGGCCTCCTTAGCAGCAGGGTACCGTAAGATCGTGCTCGCTGTTAAGGGAAGTGGACGAGACCCGGCCGGAAAGGAAGAGAAAGGAAAAGAGAAGTAAGGGCTGAGGAAGGTGGAGCCTTCGACGCCATCAAGCCCTGTGGCGACCGCCGTACCCCTGCCGCGCCGGTTGCCGGTTCCCAGCAACCGCCGAACAGTATTGACCAATCTAGTGCGAGTCTTTCAAACAGACGGCTAAATTAACCTATAGTATTGGAAGGGTGGGCATAGGGATAATTGGCAGTTTGACATGTCCAATAAAAACTGGGGGTGTGCTCGGCGGAGCCGGAATAGACCCCAGCCAATTGGCACCAGTGTGGCTGGGGCAGAGGGAAAGAGAAGGAGGTTAGGCTGGCTGGAAGGCATAGCGGTTGTTAGTCGCTGAGCGGCGAGAGCCTCGTGGCGGAGGAAGAGAGCGAGGAAGAGGCCGGGCGCCTGGGTGAAGAGGTTGTGGCCATTGTGGAGTCCCCGCCCGGTCCTGTAGGCTTAGAGCTTCGGGCAACGGCAGATGTGGCGCTGACGGCGACAGGTGTGGCGTCTGGGACTGCTTCTGTTCAGAGATGGATGACTCAAATTTAAGATACTCCCGATAAGGCTCCCAGGTGGCATGCCAAGGGGCGTGCTCTTCCCAGCTCAGTTTTTCTTAAGAATTTGAAATTTTTCCGCACAAACACAACCCAGTCTCAATCTACACACCAGAAAGTTGTGAAGCTTCAGTCATTGTAAGTTATTGTGGCAAAGGTGGCACTGCCTGTGCTTTCAAGTAAACTTTATTGGAGTTCATCTATTCAGTCTGTGTTTTCTGTGACCAATTAATGGTAGAGCAAAGTAATTGAGATGGAGGATGTATGGCCCATAAGCCACTTCATGACCCTTTAGGAAAAAAAAGTCAGGCTCTGTTCTAGATTGACATTTATTCTTTGCAACAACCTTTTGAGGACTATTTTAATCTTCATTTTATGAATGATGCAGTTGCAACCCAGCGAGGTTAAGAACCTACTTCCAAGACCCAGTGCTAGAAAAGGGAAGTACATCAAGATGTGATGTGTGATAAAGCAATGATGGTTGATCTTTTTTCTCAGTGTATGGATTTACTATCGTGAATACACAGAATTTAAGGAAAAAGGTGTAAATAGCTAGAACAAAGTTGTAAGAATATTAGAACTCACTCATCTCTTAGTTTATTATTTTGATTTCCTATGTGTCATCCTGTGTTCATGAACTTGGATATGTGGCCATTTTTGCACTCCATCCTGGCATCTGATCTGAGATGCTGGGACTGGGGCCAACAGTCTGTTTTTCAAAAGCCTAAAGCTGATTCTGCTGCACACTAAAGTTAGATAACTACTAGACTAGCACAGGGGCTCACTATTAGTGGATATTGAGGTTGGAAAAATAAACTGGTCCAGATATTGGTTTAAGGGTCTTAATTTGATGGAACTTTATCAAGTTTAAGGGCAAAGCAGTGCCATCTTTAATCTGAAAATGTTCTCTTAAGACAGACTAGAAGAGGTAAAAATATGAAAGCCTAAAGAAAAACATTAATTGAGGGCCAGCCAGAAATATAATGGAAATAAAGTGACATCTTGTTAAATAGGGAGAACAGCCACAAAAGAATTCTGTGAAACTGTACTGAGTTTCCAACCTGATTATCTGAGAATGTGGTGGTAATATTAACAATAAGTGGTAGAAGGAATATATAAAAGATCTAAATGAAAAAGAAGCCAGCAGACTGGCCTTGGCCAGGTCCTGTTCTGAAGAGCAGAACCTGTAACCGCAGACCTGCTCTGTGGCCTGTGCCCTCATCGTGCTTGTCCCTCCCCACAGACACTCTCCCAACCTCAGCCACATGTGTTTCCCACTTCCATCTGCCCAACCAAAACCTGTCTGCCATGGGCCCAACCATGCACCATGTAGTGACTGCAGACTCCTTTATTCCATCCCGAGAGAGATATAAAGGGTGCCTCAAATAACCCTTCAGTTAATTAATAAAACTCCTAAGAAGCATAATGGGGTTACTCCTCAGCAGTGTCTACGGTATGCCCAGGTAGAGGAGGCTTATCTCACAGGGATTCATGTGATGGAGCAAACCTCAGTGTGATTCATAGAAGACCCAAAGGTGACTTTTTTAAACCACAATTGTAGCAGAAACACAGCCACATTGGACTGAAGAGACAGAGACAATACAGCAGAAGACATGCCTCTGAAGGAGCAAACCCTCTGGTCAGCAGGAGAGGGGGACAGCATCCTCCTGGCACCAATAAAAAAGCCTTCAGACTGCCGAACTTCTGCAGGTGGGAAGACCAAGAAAACCGACCGAGTGCTAACATAAGGTACTTCTCACGGAAAATGAGAGGTGACCCTGATGGCAGAACCCACAGTCCAAGAGCGAGGGTGGGTGGTTGCTGGTACTGCAGTCACCATGATGTAACTGCCAGCGTGAGTCCCGTTGGGTTTCATCCTCAAATCACTGTCCTGGGCTCTCACCAGCAGAGCCTCGGTGACTGCTGCACTCTGAGCCATGGGACAATGAGGTCTTTGAGACCCTGGGAAGAAGTTAAGAGACTTTCCTTAACCAACAAAATACGACCAGCGCAGAAGTTGCCCCCAAACAGAGACTCTGGAACCTCTGCTTAGTTCTATCAGTACTCCTTCCAAGATCAGAAAGTTCACTTATTCACTCACCAAACTACGTTATCATCTCCGCCAGTGAGCAGTGGCACCACACCCATATCTCATGAAATGCTTATTTCTGAGCCATGTGTGTCTGTCTGTCTGTCTGAGTTTCCCTCCTCAGAGTGACGCCTGGCTCCTTACTGCTACTCCAAAGGTAACTCCCAGGATTCTAAATAGCACGAGGCCAGCACTGGGCACAGTGACTTACTCCCTCCCAGATCTGGGGTCAGACAGTCACTTCACAGTTTCCTGGAATCAAAGAAAGCCTGCTTTGTGGCAGCCTTGCAGTCTGTTCACAGATGTCTCCCACAGGTGGCCAGAGGAAAATGTCTCTAAGGAACAAGAAGACATCAGGACTCCATGCTCTGAAACTTGGAGTTGACTTTAGGGCAGCCTTGTTAACCTCCACCGAGAACGCTAGGGGGCGCCATTGTCTACACTACAACAGACGTGAAAGCACAAATCAGAGGCGAGTGGAAACGTGAAGCAACCGAGTAGGATCAAAGAAATAACCCAGGGGCGGATGAATGTGAAACGATGCCAGGCGTGATCCATCTTGCAACAACCCGAAAGGGCCTGGGTGCCCGCCTCACAGCCCGGGAGCCACTGCTCAGGCACGCTACTCACGTGCCCAAACCCACCGCTTCCACCGGGACTCCAGGGGCCTCGGAGGGGGTGCAGTGAGAACCCTCGCTCCTGGGGCTGGTGATGGAGGGGAAGGGCATGATGTTAGACATGGTTGGGTGGGGAGATGTCAGGAGCAACCTTCCTGTGGGGAGCACATGTCACCTGAGGGCTGAAGAGCAGGGCATGGGAGCTTCTGAGAGCCCAGGGAAACTGGAGAACTGTCCCCACCTCCAAGGGGACCTTCACCAGGACTGGCTTTCCCCGCTGCCCTCCAGGAGACCCCGGCCCTGCCCTCACCCAGCTCCCTCGGGATGGAGGGTGCAGGACCACGTGCTGAGATCCAGGCATCGGGATCGATCCGGGCATATATTAATACATGCACCAGGACAGACCCCAAGGCTGAATTTCCCTTGGAAATGGGAGGCTAGAGAAGTCCCACCTGACATGCCTGCGCATCCTGAGTTGAGCTGGCTGTGGAGACCCAGTCAGGGGGGCTGCACAGCTCAGGCCCTTGTGGGCTCCCTGGGGGCTGCCCAGGGAGGTGGGAGATGTAGGTGCAGCCTGCAGGCAGGGGGGCCAGGGACTCCAATGAGAAGCTGGTGGTCCTCCACCATTGTGCCTCCTGAGAGGGGTTAGAAGGAGCCCAGATTTCCTTTCATGTGGTCCCCACCGGGAGTCCCTGTGGATGTACACTTCCCCTCAGCACAGGTGACGTGGAGCAGCAAGTGTCCTTCCCGATACCCCTGGTGGCCACAGACAGGGGAGGAGCCAGGTCACCCACCAGCCCTTTCCAGAGATCCCAACTAAGACCCAACATCTGGACGGACATTTGGTGATTTAAATTACTTTTGAAATTATATTTTTTTGTGGTGAAATACACATAACATAAAATTGACCATCTTCGCCATTTTTAAATGTGCAATTGAGTGGCGTGAAGTAAATTCACAGTGCTGTGCAGGTGTCACCACCATCTACTTCTGGAACTTTCATCTTTCCAGATAAAAACTCTGTGCCCACAAATACTAAGCTACAGCTTCTTTCCAGCCCCAGGGCCCACTGTGCTGCCTGTCTCCACAACTCCAACAGCTCCAGACACCTCGTGTTAAGTGCAGCCACTCACAATCTGTTCTTTCCTGTCTGCTTACCACTCCGAGCAGAGTGTCCTCAGGGGTCACCTAAGTTTGCCTATGCCAGAAATTCCTTCCTTAAAAAGAATCAGGCCAAGCTGGTACATGGCCCTTCATCCCAGCACCCTGAGAGGCTGAGGCAGGAGGATCATAAGTTCAAGCCCAGCCTCCACAACTTAGTGAACTAGCGAGATCCTGCCTCAGAAAATCAAAAATGAAAATGGGCTGGAGATGTAGCTTAGTGTGAAGACCCCAGGCACAATCCTCAGCACACACACACTTGTTTCCTTCTCTCTCTCTCTCTCTCTCTCTCTCTCTCTCTCTCTCTCTCTCTCTCTGTGTGTGTGTGTGTGTGTGTGTGTGTGTGTGCGCACGCTGAGGACTGTGCCCAGATCCTTCACACTGTGCTACATGTGAGTGGGCAAACAGTGCATCCTGCACCTACACAATGGATACGCTGTTCGCTCACTCACCTGTGTAGGGACTTTGCATTGTTTCTTCCTCTGAGCTGCTGTAGATAGTGCTCCCATGAACACGAAAGCACAGATGCTCTAAAAGCCTGCTGGCCACTGTTCTGGGGCATACCCAGAAGTGGAATTGCTGGATCATGTGGAAATTCTGTGGTTAATTATTTGAGAAACTATTCTACAACTTTTCACAGTGCCTTCCCCATTTTACATCTTCCCAGCAGGGGACAAGGACACCAATATCTACACATTTTTCCATGTGCTTCCATGGTTTTAATTTTTATTGGGTTATATTGTGGTTTGGGTTTGGAATGTCCCCAAAAGTCTCATGTATTTGGATGTTATCGATTGTCTGTAACCATGTGCTCTTGGGAGATTGGGGCCCAGTTTGGACGGGTGGATTGCAAGCATGTGGGTTGGATTACAGGCATGTGGGTTGGATTACAGGCATGTGGATTAGATAAAAGGCATGTGGATTGGATGAAAGGCATGTGGTAGGGGCTTAAACCTGGAAGGGGAGGAATACTGAGGCCAACTCAGAAGGAGTAGATCACTGGGATGGGACCTGGAAGGGTGTATACTGCTTCCTGCCCTCCTTCGGGGACTTGGCTTGATTTGACTGGACTGGACTTGACTTGGCTTCCTGTTTGCAATGCCTGAGGAGCTGTCTCCATCTCTGCCTCTGCCATGTGCTTCCACTGTTGTCGGCTGTCCCTGAGTAGACTGCGACATTCTGAAACTGTGAGCTAAAATAAACTTTTCCTCCCCTACATTGTAGATGTTGGGTATTGAGTCACAGCAACGAAAAAAGTAAATAAGACAGGCTATTGGGTTGTTTTGTTGTTCCGTTGTAAGAGGTCTTTTATATTTTGAATATTAGCTCCTCAGTCAGACATACAATTTCTAGATACATCCATCCATTCTACATGTTGTCTTTCATTTTGTCAGTGGTGTCTTTTGGTACATGAAAGCTTTTAATTTTGATATAGTCCTTTTTGTTCATGCTGGGGTTGTACCACAGGCCTCATGTCTACCATGCAGTTACATTCCCCATCTCTATTTGTCCCTTTATTGGCTATACTTTTAGTGTCAGATCCAAGAAGTCATAGCCAAATCACTAAGCTTTCCTCTTACATTTTCTTCTCAGATTTTTAATTCTTTTAGCTTCATGTTAGGTCTTTGACCTATGTTGAGTTAACTTTTGTAAAGTGTAAAATTCAACTTCGTTCTTTTGCATGGGGATTTTCAGTCTCCCAGAAATATTTGTTGAATAAGTAATTTCTTATGATTTACTTAAATATGGACAAATGCAAGAGCTATGTTTGTAGTTCTTGCAAAAAATAAGTCAAACAAGTATAAGTTAAATACAAATCAAATGACAAGTAAAACTCAGGTAGCACTAAATTAATGTCAGGGATGATGTTATTGTGCTGAAACTGTATCATTTCCTGCTCAACAGCAGTAGAGCAGTTTCCCCTGGCAATCCCACTGTAGTTGAAACCTGGCCTGTGAAATTCTGTCCACCACAAAGCTTCTGTGCCATTCCCACTAGCTGAGACATTTCATACTTCTGTATTATCACAAACTTGGGACATGAGGTCCCCTAATAAAAGACGTTCTGAGCCAGGCATGGTAGCACATGCTTATAATTCCAGCCAGTACCCTGGTAGGCTGAGACAGGAGAATCACAACTTCAAGCACAGCATGGGCAATTTAGTGACTTAGCAAGATGCTATCTCAAACCCAAACACTTTTTTAAAGATCCTAGGGATGTAGCTCAGTGCAAAAACCCTTTTAGTACCACTAAAAGAAAGAAAAGAATTTCTGTAAACAACTAATGGATCTTGACAATATGTCTGAGGACCCAAGGTCCAGACTAGAGACCCTCAAAGAGGTGGGCATCGCACCGAGGACTTCCAGAATGTCCTGGGCACGTGAGGGCTGTTCAAAGGAACTAGAGGCATCCCGTTCACCACTGTCACGACTGATGTCACGATTGATGTCATGGTGGCAGAGCTGCCTCTGCACGTGGCTTGAGATGGTTGTCTTAATGCAGATCCTGGGATGACCTCAAGAGGGCGCCCTGTCCATCTGTCACCGTTTCCCTGCTAACACCCGGCCCCTATGCCACCTCCCTCAGCAGCCCCCAGCGGCATCCTTTGGCCCCTGCCCACATCTTTCCAGCCAGTCCCTCCTCCTGCACTATGCACCTTTCTCCTCTGTGCTCAGTGGTTGCAACCAACGCCTCACTTTAAACTTTAAAACTCTCTTGACCTCCTATCTCCTTCAGATGCCACCTGCCTCTTCCCTTCCTCTATGGCAAGATACCCCAAATCCCTGCGAAGCAGTCTGCGGCCTCCCTCCGCACACTGCTCATTCTCCTCAGGCCTAGATTTTGATTTTTTGGGTTTTTGGTTTGGGTTCATTGTTGGGGGGGTCCCAGTACTGGAAATTGAACATAGGCCCTTCATACCGAACTGCATCCCCATTCCCTTTGTTTATTTGAGACGAGGTCTCACCAAGTCACTTAGTTGCCCAGGCTGGGCTAGGACTTGCCATTCTCCTGCCTCAGCTTTCCAGGGTGCTGGGATTACAGCTGTGCACCACCAGTCCGAGCTTCAGGCCCACTCTTCAACCCAACAGGCTTACAACTGAGCTGCTCCTGCCAAGGCTGCCCGGTCACACCTGACACCTGCAGTGTGAGGCACAGGGTGCCCGTGCCAACCGGTTCCTCCTCCACACAGCCCCTTCCTCGTCTTCCCATGGCCCCGCCTCTCTAGTATGGGGGTCCAGCCTACTTGCATATTGTAGGGTCACCTAGTTTCCTCCCCTCCCCCCACTTTCTTTCTATGTTCTGACTACAAAATCAGAGGGGGCCTTATGCACTCAGTGACAAGCTGCTTGGGGGCCTTTCCAGGAAGCCAGAGCCCAACCCAGGGCTCCTAGTAGAGGGGCCCAGGTGGTTGCCCAGAAAGGAAACTGGCCCCCAGCCTGGAGTCACATCCTTAAGCCCACTCTGCATCCATCCTATCTCCCACCTGCACTCTAGAGACACCCAGTAGGATGTCCTGTTCGCTCACCTCCACCCCAGCGTCCTTGCCAGCACTGCCCAAGGTCCCCCAGTCAGAGCTCACACGGCCTGCTCCGGCAGGTAGGGCTTCTTTCCTTGGACCCGAGCTGGCCGTGACTTTGGGCAATGTAAGCCACCCCCTTGGGAACTCCCTTGCCCCGACTATTGTGGCTGTTCCTTCTACAGGTTCAGCGGGACAAACTACACAAGCAGGTCCTGCCCAAGTTTGTTCCTCTAGCCCAGGCCACCCCTCGAGCCCCACATTCCCAGCCAACTGCTGCTTAGACCTTTCCTTTGAGGGACATCAGACTTCATGGCCACAGGGACCCCGGCAGTCCCTTCTTCATCTGGCTCACTTACAGTTCCATCCTCTGGCTGCTTGGACTACGTGTCCTGGCCCCATGAGTGGCCAAGAAGCCCATGAGTGCTGCTCAGCGCCATTAGTAGTCACTAGGAGCTGATCATCTAAACCACGAAAAGATGCCGCCTCCTCACACCGACTAGGTTCAGTACCAGTTTCTTAGAAAGACCATCACAAGGGTCATCAGCATGAAGAGAAGGTGGCACCCCAGGCAGTGCTGGTGGGAACGAAAAAGTGGCACAGCTGCTGTGGCAGCTCCTCAAAAAGCTAGGCATAGAATTCCCCTACCATTAGTGGGGGGTAACATCCCAAAGAATTGGAAGCATGTTCAAACAAACCTGCCCAGGCGTGTTCACACAGCTCTAGCCAAAAGGCAGAGACAACCCAAATATCTGTGGACAGATGAGTGCTGAACAAATTGTGGTGCGCACATGCAATGGAATATTATTCACCCCTAAAAAGAAGGAGAGCCTGCCACACTCTTACAACATGGGTGGACCTAGAGGACACTGAGCCGTGGGAAATAAGCCAGTCACCAAGGTAATACGTTGTACAGTTCCCAGACCACGGAGTGCCAGAACAGATCACTCCAGAAGAGCTGTGGCGAAGAGTGGCAGAGGGAAGAGGAGTGACTACAAACCACGTGTCGGACTCTCCCCGTGGGGTAGTAGAAATGGGCTGAACAAGATTGAGGTAGCGGCAGAGCAGCACTCTAAACACCCTAATGCCACTGAATAACATACTTTCAGAGAGCTAATGTTGTATTATGTGATTTTTACCTCAATAAATAAGCCAGCCAGTGAAACTCAGCCTTGCTCCCCCAGCTCCTCTCCTCCTCCCACTCCCCACATCAACCCACCCTTTGGCCAACTGCTCCAAGCCATGCTGCCTCCCTCAGGAGGACCGTAGAAACCTCCTAACTGGTCTTCAGGACCCCAGTTCTGACCTTTTTAGGCCTGTGCTCCTCGTGGTGGCTGGGATCCCAGGAGGGTGTGCACCTGTTTGTGTCCCACCACCTCTCAGACCCCTCCCAGGGCCACCTGGCACCAGGTCACAGCCAAACTCCTTCCCACACGCTCCGGACTGATGAAGTTTCTTGTCCGAGCCTTACCAATTCCTCCTCTCTAGAGCTCACCTGCCAGCCTCCTGCTGCCCCCACACATGCCACCATCCTCTTCCTCAGCCCTCTTGTCACTCAAGGCTCTTTCTGGAAGGTTCTCCCTGACATCATCTATGTGCTGGTCCCTTGCACCTTGCAGCTCTGGGTCTCCTTGACCTCCCTTCCCATGCCCACACCAGCTCCTTCTTCCTGTGTAGTCTGTCGCCATGCCACGTCATGTTCCCTACTTGGTCTCGTATGTGGCCTATCCCCTACACTAAACTCTAAGCTCCATGACCAAAGATGTTTTCCAGTTTTGTCCCCTGCCAAATTCTCAGTGTGTTGGATGGTACCCCGCTAGATAAGTCTCCCAGGAAACAGTGGACAAGTGAACGAGTGGTTTTGATTCATTTAAGTTCATGTATGTGTAAAAGGGGTGTGTGTGTGTGTGTGTGCGCGTGAGCACATGCATGTGTGGTTACATGTCAAACAGTTGTCTAGGGAGGAAGGAACCCAAGGCTGTGACCAGCAAGGTGATGAGGCCATCCATCTACACAAGGGGAAAAGGTTGGCTTGTCCCATTCAGGCTGTATGTGCTCAGAAGCACACAGCTCAGATGCAGAGACCCATCTATGGGAGTCACGTTTGTTTCCAGTGTGTGTGGCATGTCCCATGAGAGAGCCTGAGCCAGGATGAGGAAGAGAGGGGACAGGTTGCGGCTGCCCATGGGGTAGGGCATGAGTGTTTGATGTTGAACAGGTGTTTCCTTAAATCTCCTTGCCTGGTCACCAGCCCCACCCTGTGGCCGAAGTTCTCCTTTAGACAATTCCCACAGGTGCTGAAAGAGCACCAAGCAAAGGGACCCACTTCAGAACCCCAGCACACGGTCCCATAAAAGATGTCTTTAGGGGCATATATTTCCTGGGAGCAGCACAAGGAGGCTTACACCCGTGGAAGCTGGTCTCCTCCCTCTCTCTAGCAGCGCCCCCCCAACACCTGCTGAACATAGTCCATGTGTGAAGCCAAGAACCAATCAAGAGACCTGCCAGTCCCAGGAGGTGGGCTCTGTGTTTTATACCCAACCCTCAACCCTGCTGCTCCCCACGTCACTCCTGATAGGATTTAAGGACTCAAATACAACAAAAATGGAGAAAAAAAATAGCCTCTTCAACAAATGGTGCTGTGACACTGGCTAGCCACCTGCAGAAGAATGAAACTAACTTGATGCCAGTCTACTATGGAGAGATCTGCCAAGTGACCACCTGAGCAAGCCCAAGTCTCTCCAGTTTAAGAAAGGTCAAAGCTTTTATTAGGAAGAGGCCGCAACAATGAATCTTCCTTTTTTCTCTCAGTCCCAGCTGGCACTTAGGTGCCCCTCTCCCACTTCCTGGCACTCAAGTAAACAACACACACCTGAAAGCTATTCCCTGGACATTCCCCTGTTGCAACAAGTTGACACAACTTCTCCAACAGCTAGACTGAACTTGCTGGAAGCAAAAAAAAAAAAAAAAAAAAAAAAACAGGCACAAACCCTTGAGGACGTAGGTGTAGGCAAGGTCTTTCTCAATCAAACACTCAAAGTACATGAAATAATACCCAGAATCAACCAATGGGATTATATGAAATTAAAGTTTCTGCACAGCAAAGGAAACAATCAACTGAGTGAAGAGAGCACCCACAAAATGTGGAAAATTTTTGTCAGCTAGTTCTCTGACAGGGGATTATTACTAAGAATATACAAAGAACTGAGGAGAAAAAGACCCTTCAAAATAAAGGATCCAATCAAAAATGGGAATATGAAATGAATAAACAGTTCTCAGAAGAAGAAATATATGGGGCTGGAGGAATGGCTCAGTGGTTAAAGCGCTTGCCTAGCAAGCACCAAGTCAAGTGCTAAGTACCCAAGTTCAATTTCCCAGCACCATGTAAGACAGGTGTGGAAGTGCATCCTGTAATCCCAGCACTTGGGAGACTGAAACAGGAGGATTGCTGTGAGTCCAAGGCCAGCCTGGGCTACACAGTGAGTTCAGGACCAGCCTGGGCTGCAGAGCGAGACTGCCTCAAAAAAAAAAAAAAAAAAAAAAAAAAAAAAAAAAAAAAAAAAAAAAAAAAAAAAAAAAAAAAAAAAAAAAAAAAAAAAAAAAAAAAATATATATATATATATATATATATATATATATATATATATATAATAAAAAGAAAAAGAAAACAATGTACGAATGGTCAACAAATATACGAAAACATATTTATGACTTGTAGCCATGAGAAATGCAAATTAAAACAACACTGAGGATCCATCTAATGCAAGTAAGAATGGCTAACATTAAGGGGGAAAAAATGCCGGCAAGGCTGTGAGGAGAAAGGACTCCTCCTATATTGCTGGTGGGACTGTAAACTAGTACAACCACCACGGAAAGCAGTACGGAGATTCCTCAAAAAACTGAAAATAGATGTCCTGTTTGACCCAGCTATACCTCTTCTGGTCATCTTCCCAAAAAAGTCCTCAAACAAGAATGACACCCCACGTTTATAACGGCACTATTTATAATAGCCCAATCTTGGAAGAAGCCAATATGCCCAACAACAAATGAGTGGATAAATAAGATGTGGTATGTATACACAATGGAGCACTACACTGCCATTAACAACGACAAATTTGAGTCATTGTAGGAAAATGGATGCACCTTGAGACCATTATGCTCAGAAAAATGAATCAGACCCAGAAAGTTAAATATCATATGGTGCCTCTAATATGAGAGCAAACCATAAAAAAAAAATAAAAGAGAAGCTTACAGAGGGGCCGGAGGGGCTATGTCATAGCCAATGAGGCTTATCTGAGGTGTGATTACTGCTAATTAAGTAAAGAAAGAAGATGGGCTTTATGAGGAATGAAAAGGGGTGTGGGGGACTGAGGGATTGGGAAGGAGAAAGGGATGTGATATGTAAATAATAAATAATATAAAAATAAAAAGGCACCATAATCTATTCATTAGCTGAAGCCAAAAAGATAAAATTGTGTCATTTGTAGGGACATGAATACACCTTGAAGCCATCATGCTTAGCGAAATGAATCAAACACAAAAGTCTAATGTTTCTCAACTATGAGAAGAATCAAATCATAAAAAGTAAGCGAGATGGAAGAAAGTAAGAAGATAGAGTTTGCAGAGAGGGAAAGGGGATCTGGGGGTGAGGGTGGGAATGGAGAAGAGAAGTAAAATTTTTTAAATATAGCAAAAAGTGCATGGGAAAAGTAAATAAATAAAATAAAATAAAATGAAAAACCAAAAAAATCTAGTTGCAGCCACCATCTGCTGACTGCTGACACGTTCAGTTGCAAATGCCCAGCTTGCCCATGGCCACCCTGGGTCACACAAACAGGATCCCCAGGCCATGGCGAGTTTGTCATCCTAGAGAGCTGCTGGGCTGGGAGCCTCTGTGGCGGTGGCACTGCCACAGATGGGAACAGGCACCAGAAGCCACAGAACAGAACATTGAAGTCCCAGAACATTCAAAAGCCAGTGGGGTCATAAGGCCACAACACCTGCCCCTGCACTTGAAGTGGAGACGGGGCCCTCCTTAGCACTGAGGCTGCTGCTCGGAGCAGGGCCTGTGGGACCAGGAGGGGGTGACAGGCAGGGGACAGGGTAGTCTCCCGAACCACCCAGGACTTTCAAACCCATTGCTTTCTCAGTGGGTGGGGCTCACTGTGTTTCCCAAGTTGGCCACGAACCCTTGAGCTCAGGCGATCCATCTCCATCTCCCACGGGTCTGGTACCAGGTGCATGCCACCACATCTGGCTGAAGAGAGGGCTTTGAATGGTACAGCACATGTGATTAAGCATTGGTGGTGACAAGTATGCAGTCAACCTGCTCTGATCATTACACGATGTATAAGAGTATCTAAACACCAAATTGCACGCCATCACCTGTGCAGTTACCGTACATGAATTTAAAGGGTTGGGGGGAGGCAGCAAGGCTGCATCCTGAGGCTGAAGGGGAAGGACCAGGGAGTGGCTTCAGCGGCCCGGGGTGGTGGTGTGCAAGTGAGTAGGGTGGAAGTGACAGAGAGGGGGAGAAAGGAAACAGGAAAACCATAGTTTTCAAATTATAATTTTGATAAAAGCTGCAGCTTTGGGACAGAGGCTCAATATGCAAAAATAAAAATTCCTAAAGGCCTTAAAAACAAAGGGCCTGTATCTAGGCTCTGAACTGAAAATTACTCCCCACTGTCACCCTCAACCCCCAGTCTGTAAAGAGGACCCACACCTCAGCTTCAACCCCACAGGAGTGGTGTAGCACCCAGGCAAGGCCCACACAGAGTGCTAACCCCTCTTATCGCCTGCGGCTGCTGTCACCAACAGACCTTCCCCGGGAGGGGTGTGGCCTTTACCTGCAGAGCAGACTCCCCACACCCTCGGATTCACAAGTCTCACACGTGTCCACCTCTTCTCCATCTCACAAAGGCCCACACTCTAGTTCAGTGTGGATTTTTAAATTTCTGCCTTATAAACCCTTCCCGAGCCTGTTACTAGTCCTGAAAATTGTTTTTCTGCAATGAGAGTCTGAGAACTTACTCTGTGGGCAGGGTAGGTCTCAGTGCCCAATCATGCCAAAGGTTGGAGTGGGTCTAGGTGCCCCATTTCACTGTAAGGAACTCCCAGATTGTTTCTGGTAATAAAATGACATAAAAAAGATCCCCCCAGATTCTGTACCAATCACTGGCAGCATCACTGCAGGACAGATCTCACCTTGGAGTCTCTGGCTGGAAATGAAGTGTGCCAGGCATGGTGGCACACTTATAATTCCAGCTACTCCAGAGGCTGAGGCAGGAGGATCATGAGTTTAAGCCCAGCCTGGGCAATGTAGTAACTTAATGAGACCCTATGTCAGATAAACAATAAAAAGGGATGGGGTGGAGCACAGTGTGAAGGCCCTGGGCTTAATGCCCCAGTACCACAAACAAATACAGCACCTTAAACTGAGGGAGAAGTTTTTGCTAGTGGGAGAGAAAAAAAATCAAAAGGTGGCATATGCCTTTAACTCCACAAGGCCACATTGCTGACTACATAAGTAAACTTGAACCCAATTGAGAAAATGCATACACTTCGGGGGTGTTTATGGAGCTGTGCTGGAGCTGGCTTTCCTGGGGCAAATCTCCAAGGGGAATAAGCAGGCCACAAGGCTGGAGCCACTGCAGGGTTTATGACATTAATTAAGTTCATCAGATGCTAGCTCCCTGTGGAACCTGCTTGTCCCACTCAGCCACCCTGGGCACAACAAGGTCCCTGGCTAAATCATCAAGGTTCTCACTGTTCAGCCACACTGCCCCACAGCTCCAGGCCACCATAACCCTGGCCCCAGGCTCCAAGGAGCCCCATAGGGACTCTCCTGTACTCAGGTTCAAGGCCAAGCCTGTTTCCACCTGGCCCCTTCCCAACCTCCTCACCCTCCTGCCTCCTTAGCCACTGCCAGCATCTCCTGCTGCCAGAGCTGCCCAACCCCTGGGATGCCAGCCCTGAAAAGAATCAAGCTGGGTGGGGACAGAGGCACAAGGCTCTGTGCCCTCTCACAGCCACTGGTCACCCACGCCCAGCATGGACCCTGCCTGAGTTGGGCCTCAATACCTCTAACGAAAAGCTTGGCAGGCTCCATGCCAGCCCTGTCTCTGTGGCTTCCTCTCCTGTCCTGACCTCCCTGGGAATTCTGCACCCAGCACCCGCATTCCCTCCAGCTCTAGGAGGGTAAATCACCCACTGGTCTCCTCTTGCAAGTGGGACACAGCCAGCATCAGGCCACTGACCCACACACAGCACAATCTTAGTTTGCTTTCTGCTGCTGCTTGAAAATTCTTGAGAGTGGGTGAATTCAGTTTGTTTGTGAGACAAGACCTCACTATGTATGTAGCCCAGGGTAGCCTCTGACTCAAGATCCTCCTGCTTCAGCCTGGAGTTCTGGAATTAGAGGCAAGCACCACCATGCCTGACTACAAACCAGGGGATTTGTCAAAGACAAAGATTTATTTCCCAGTGGCACAGGCTGTAATCCCAGCACTCTGGGAGACTGAGGCAGAAGAAAAACAAATACAAGCCCAGCCTGGGCAATTTAGCAACATAGTGAGACCCTGTCTCAAATAAACAATAAAAAAGGGCCTGCTTTCCATCCTCAGGACTGAAAAAAAGAAAAAAAAAAAAGATTTCCAGTGCCCTGGGTTCAATTTCCCAGTACCATATAAGCCAGGTGTGGAGGTACACGTATGTAATCCTCGCATTTGAGAGGCCGAGGCTGGAGGATTCCTGCGAATTCAAGACCAGACTGGACTATGGAGAGAGTCTCTGTCTCAAAAAAATTATTTTCTCACAGCTCTGGAGGTCCTCCCCACACACACACACTGTAAGTTGGTAGAAGGCTACAGGGTGTGTGAAGAGCAAAGAGAAGCCAGTGAGCATGAGTTTAGAACATACCTTCTCTGGAGACAACTCACTCTCACAATTGGGTTGCCACTCCACTCTCAAGGCCCTGTTTCCATTTCCTAATCACCACTTAAAGGTCCAATCCTCTCTCTCTCTTCTTCTCTAATGTTTGGTAAATCATGACACTGTGATTTTTAGTTTAAACAAACTTTTGTTATTTATGAAGAAAGGCACAGACAAAGCCTTGTGTCACAAACAAACCAACTGAATTCACCAACTCTCAAGAATTCTGTAGTGGCAGCAGAAGGCAGTGTGGCGTCTATTTGATATTTAGTGGAGAGAATATTTGTCAATCAAGGAATAATTAATTTTACACATATATTTTCTTGCAATCAAATGATTGAATTCCTCATAAATAGGGCTGGGATAGCACACATGATTATCACACCAAGGGACTGGTGCACTGGTACACATCTGTCAGGAGGCTAGGGCAGGAGGGTTGTAAGCTAGGGTTGCCTAAGCTACATCATTTCTGAAAAAGAAAGTCTTAAGTCAGCATTCTAGGAAGCTGAAGCAGGAAGATCACAAGTTCAAGCCCATCCAGGGCAACTTGGTTATTTTGTAAGACCTTATGTCAAAACTAAGGGACTTCTGGTCAAGATGGTGCCCAAGTAACAGAGCTATACAATATCTCCTCAAGGACCCACTTAAAAAGTTGAAAATTTCATGCAAAACTGCCTGTTCAATGTAGCTAGGACAGGGAGGAGAGCCCCAACAGTAGAAAGGAGGACAAGAGAAGATCAGAAATCCTGAAGGAACATCGGAAGTGGAGGAAAAAACCAGCAGCCTAGGAAGCCATGTCAGGTCGGCTGCAATCGGCAGGGAGCCGCAGGCACCTGCAGATAGAGGAAAGCCAGCCTGAAGCTTGGAACGTCTGACAGAGCTGGGAGAGGAAGGAGCGCCCCAACAACTGACAGGAGACCACAGGTAGGTTCAGAAATCCTGAATACATATGGGAAGGGGAGAAAAATAGCAGCTGAGTGGGCGTCACCCTGAGCTGCAGCACCGACAGACCACAGACAGAGGAAACCTGGAGTGCAGAACCTCCTATTGAGGTGAGTACTAATCTGGGAGAAGTGGGAACTATCAGCAGGTAGTAGCCCCAGCCTCTGAAAAACAAACCTGCAGGTAGTGCATACTACAAACACAATGTGCACTTCCCCTAGAAATGGCCTCCGGGAGTCCAAATCAGAAGCAGTTCTCAGCAGCCATAATGGGCAAAGAGGTAAGTAGGGGCCATCAACAAAAAAAAAAAGAGCCTGAGACTGAATGGATTAGAGTAAAAGAAAGCTCAGAAGAGCAACCAGGGCCTTTGGGATCACTCTTAATACCTAGGAAGACAATGGCACAAAAGGCAGTTGCAGAGAGAGGAGAAAAAAGGCTGCCGACCTCCTGACAGGCTCAGTGCAGTGGGCTCACCTCCGAGGGTGGAAAGCCTCACCCTGAGAGAGGAAAGCCAGGACAGGCGGGAGAGTTTTGCGGAAGGGCTGGAGATGGACATCTCAGAGGCCATTGAACTGTTAGGTCCTTCCTCACTGCCTACTCCCAGCACAGAACTCAGGAGCTCCCCCTCCCCCACTGTCATAGCCATTCAAAGCAACCTCTCAGCTAGGCCTTTAAAGTGAAGTCCCTCAACAACAGAAACGTGGGAAGAAGACAGGGGAACAGGACACCCACAGAGATGTCTGAGACCCCAGAAACCAATGTCATGGGCCCTGAAATAGTGGAACTCATAGGGAAGGAAGTCAGAAAGCAAATAAAGGAGTCGAACAAACAGTTCAAACAGGATATTCTTAAAGAAATTCAAGCCTTAATCAGAGGACTTAAAGAGGAACTTACTAATCAAATAGTGGTCCTAATGGACACAAAGCTCACTGGGCATATTGAAGCCACAAGTAAAAAGTTGGCTGACGAAAATAAGAAAATGCAAAATATAAAGGAATATTTTGATAGAAAAGTGGAAATATGAAGAGAAATCTAGATGAAATTCAGGGTATAAAAATATATGTCAAAGCAGGGGAAGACACCTTAAGTATTGTGAGGACAGAAGGGCTTGGGCACCGCATAAACTGGGTGTGGTGGTACACACCTGTAATCCGAGAACTCAGGTGGCTGAGGCAGGAGGATTGTGACGGGCTCAAGGCCAGCCTGGGCTACACAGTGAGTTCAGGGCCAGCCTGGAATACAATGCCAGACCTCGCTTAAAATTTAAAAAAAAGAAAAGATCATCACAACTGTAAGGGCCAGAGTTAAGGTGCAGAAGCAGGCAGCTGGGCTAGGGTCAGAGGCTCTGGGTTCTGTCAAGAAAGAAGAAAAGGAACTGAAGGAGGAAAATGAAGATGAAGGCCAGAAGACTGGCTCGCCAACCACCAACCTCCTCCAACTCCATTATGCGTGTTCACACTTGTGTGCATGTAGTCCCACCCATCACTCACCTGCAAACTCCCTGGCCACACAGAAAAGGGGCAGGGCTGAGAGCAAGGCTGGCTGATTCCTCTGAGGCCTGCTGCTGCCACCCCAGCAGGTGCTCACTCAGGGCTACCCCCAAGCTTCTGAGCCCCAATTCCTTTATCTGTGAACTGATGTGAAGGGCTCCCCTCCATAGGGCAAATGTGAACTATGGGGGTGACTGATGGGAAAGCTGAAAATGAGAGAAAATTTTGTAGCCATCAAATCGGCAAAAGTTTTTAAATGGTAACACTCGGTGCTCAGGAGCATCCAATGGCATGGGACTTTTTCATCCCTAAGTGAGATCCCCACGCAGACACTTGAGCAGGGTGCACCTTGGGAGGGCCAGTATGTCTTATAAAGACTTGGTGGTTTAGTGACCGTGACTCACACTCATCTGTTCAATCTCTACTTCTTCTTCTGGACAGAAGGGGAAGACTACGGCTGTCAGGTGACACAAGAGTCAGAATCAGAGAAGCTCTCTTCTTGCCCCCTCCAGCTGGGAGCCTGACTACTCCTGGTCCTCCCCCTCTGCCTTCTCAGACCTCCAAGATGGGATACACTTGCCCTTCATGCTCTCTTATGGGTTCCTGGCTGCCCACCAAGCCAGCAGCCCCTGCCTATAAGGTCTGCCTGGCTTCACCCCAACTTTGGCAAGTCTGGAGCCCCAACTCAGATGTCCCATGCCTCTGAGTATGTTCTCAAGGGGCAAACCCCTTCTCTTTACCTTCTCAAGAGGAACACCTCAGAATGGGAGGGAAAGATCCACTAGGAGATGGACCCACAAGGCAGCTATGGGTTTAGGGCTGGCAGGACATTCACCTTACATAGAGGCCAACCTGGGGTGCCAGTAAAGGTGCTCAGGCCACAGCTTCCCTCTGGCCACAACCTCCCAGCAAGCCCTACCCAGGCAGGATCATCTCAGACCTGGCCATGCTGCACTGCTCTGATCGCTGTGAGGGCCACTGAGGCAAGCTTAGTCCGACTGACCTACCCTTGGGCCCAACCTTCCCCTAATCTCCACCCAGTGAATTTCTAGAGCAGATGGCATGATCTAAGCTAAGCAGCACTTGGCAGTCCTGGCCACAGTGATTGGCTTAGGATGCACACATAAACCAGGTAGGTCCAATCAGAAGACAGCTCAGAACCCCTTCTGGGAATGCTGGCATTGAAACCTCATGGTAGAGTCTTCAGCAAATATTCCCAAGCACCTGAGCACCATGTTGGGTTTGTAATGGGAGTCCTCCGGACTGGACCACCGAGGACATGGATGAGGCAAGACTGGTAAATATGGTGCCAATCATGTGTTTGAGCAAATCAGGCCTTGCCTGAAGCTACTGCTGGATTGTGTAGTTACAAGGGCCTTTTAAAAATCTTGTTTTACTTAAGCAGTTTGACTGGATTTTCTATTACTACAACCAGAGAATGTAACAACACATGGTGGAATTGTCCAGGTACACACCTATGAGGAGCATTCGGCCCTCCTACTGACCAGGCCAAAATCCAAGGACAAAGGGGACTGTATTAGCTCAGGTCCTTAGAGAGCCAGAATTAACAGGAATTATGAGTAAACAAGAGATTTACTTGGAAGGCTTGAAAGCCCGAGGGGAGAGAGTCCAAAAGGGCCGGTGCATCTACAGGAACTGGAGGGTGGGGCGGCTGCCCAGACGTGGGCCAGTGCACAAATTCTACACTGCAGATCACTGTCCGAAAAAGAATGGTGAAGACCAGAGACCTTATAAGGCAAATCTGTGATGCAGATTGCTGATGTGAAGACAGGAGCAGAGTTGATGTCTGGAGACTAAGGCAGAGGCCCAAGCTTTCCCAGGAAAAGCTGCAACAACGCTTTTTCTTTTCTTTTCTTTTCTTTTTTTTTTTTTTTTTTTTTTGAGACAGGGTCATGCTCTGTAGCCTAATGTTTTTTATTCCTTCCTCTTACTTCGCCCAAACCGCCAGTTGTGCAGCCCGCATGCAGGGTGGGTGTTCTCTCATTTGCTGGACCATAAGGCAATCACACACACCCAAAAACTCTACCCTAGGTGTTTCCTAATTTCAAAAAAATTTACATAACACCTCCAATGGTCACATGTCACTTCTTGTCCCTGAAGAGTCTGAAGTCCCTCTTTCTGATGTCTCAAACGCCGCTGACCGGCGGCCCATCTGCCCCAGACATCCACACCACACATGCAGACACACAGGCGACACATACAGCACTGGGGGAACTTTTATTTCAAAGTCAAAGGCACAGCCTGGATGGGCCACGGCGGTGATGTTGGATACTCCAGGACCTGCTGCTCCTCCTCGGGAGCAGCTGTGCCAAAAGGGAGTGGGCAGGGGAGAAGGGGCTCCCCGTTAGGGACGGCCTACCTCCTTCCTTAGTCCCAGCACCGGAAGCAAGTTCAGTGAGGTGGAAACGCTCAGGATCTCTTACCCAACCCGCCCAACACAGGTCTTTGGTGGACATAATTGCACACATAGTCCATAAAGTGACAGCTGGAGGGGTGGTCCCCTCCCAAAAGAAAGGCCTAAGAGGGAGGGCGTCTCCGTGGCCCCCTCCGGCAACTCAGTGCTTAGAAGTGGGGGGAGCAGCCCTTCTCAGGAGGAGTCGCCCCCTGGCAGGGGCCTTCTGCGATAAGGCAGTGTCTTGGGAGAGGGCCCCTTGCCCCACTCTCGGGCACGCCTCCTCCCCCTCCTGCATCCCTAACTCTACCTGATAAGACATAAAAAATTATCTGCTTATAAAAATACTTCTGCTCTGTCGGTGGGTTGGGAGGCCAGGGGACGGGCAATTCCCAGGAATTTGGGCGAAACCGCTGGCAGCAGCCCGGGGACGGCGAGCCAGCCTACCAGGTCACAGATTCCCCTGGGGGGAGGTGGAGGGTCGCAGTGGCGGGGCTAGGAGGGGGGCAGGGGGCCGTTGGCTCGGCGGGCGGCCCCCTTGGCTGCGGACGCGGGGGACCCGCGGCGGGAGGTGGCCGCACTGCGCAGCTTCTGCTTACGCCGCTTGGCCAGGGGGGCGTTCTCCACGCTCTTCAGGAAGAAGCCCTCGCGTTTGCCGCGGTTGAACGCCTGCAGGAAGGGAGGATGACGGTCCCGCGCCCCGGCCTGGCCCGGGCTTCCAGATCCAGATGTTTTCCCCCCGTCCCCGGGGCCTCCGAGTCAGCCACCTGCAGGGCCCCGGCCTCCGACCTCCGGAAAGGCCCGCCCCCTTCTGGGCGCGCCGGACTCCCGTCCCCTCTCATTTTCAGGCCTCCTCCTCCTCGAAGCCCCGCCCCCTCGAGGCCCCTCCTCCAGGGCCCCGCCTCCCGCGGGCCCCGCCCCTTACCATGAAGGTCGCGTTGAGCCCGCAGCGCACCGCCGGCCCGGAGGACTCCAGCACGTCGGGCGTCCGCAGCGGCGGCGAGGAGCGCGCGCTACCGTCCTGCAGCCAGGAGCTGCCCCGCAGCCCTTCGAGTTTCAGCCGCTTGGCGGGGTCCACCGTCAGCAGCCCTGGAAGCCAGGCAAGTGCTGGGGGTCTGGGGTGGGGATTCCGCCCCGAGATCCCAGCAGCCCCCTTCTCCTCCCCCGCATCCCGCCCCAGTCCCCCAGTTAGGACCCCAAACCCGGGGACCTAATAGCCCCAGGACCTGCCCCTCCCCGCCCACTATCTGCAACCCGCACCTCGCACCAGCTCCTTGGCTTCCTCTGACACGCCCTGCCAGGCTTCACCGTCCAGAGAGAAGCGCCCCTCTCGGATCTTGCACATGATCTCGGCTGCCTGGCTCTGCCCGCCCAGGCCGGAGGCCCCCTGGAAGGGGACCTGCCCTGACAGCATCATGTACTGGGGAGAGATGGGGAAGTAGGACGAAGCCTCTGGCCCGCCCACAGAACCGTCTGCCCTCTGCTGGGGAAACTCCTGACCCCCAGCAGGACGGCCACGGACGTGGCCTCCGCCCCAGCCCCCTACGACCCTGCCTCCGTGTTTGGAAGATCCCAGGCTTAGCCTCCCCGACCCCATCGAAGCGACCTGGGCCCCAGCCTCGGGGTGCTGCGCGCCAGGAAGACCTCTAACCCCGGCTCGGCAGCCCTGGGCCCTGCTCAGGTAAGGGACCCGTACCAGAATGACGCCCAGGCTCCAGAGGTCACAGGACTCGTCGTAGCCCTGCTGCGCCAGCAGCTCGGGGGCCGCGTACTGCAGCGTGAAGCAGGGCGTCTGCATGGGCCCCGCCGAGCTCTGCGGCCGCAACCGCGCGAACCCGAAATCGATGATCTTGACCGGAGCCCCGGGGGCGTCGTCTGCGTACAGGATGTTCTGAGGAGGCGGGCAGCGGGGCGGCGATCAGAGGCGGCCGGCCCCACGTCGCGGCCCCTCCGGCGTCGAGCCCGCCCCGCGCCAACCTCGGGCTTGAGGTCCCGGTGCACCACGCCCGCCTCCTCGTGCATGAAGCTCACGGCCGACACCAGGCTGCGCAGGATCTGGCTCGCCTCGGACTCGCTGAAGTGCCGCTTCTTTCGGATGTGCTCCAGCAGTTCCCCGCCCCGCAGCAGCTCTAGGACCAGGTACGTGTGCAGCTGCGGGCGGTGCGGCGGGCCAATGTCACCCCGACCCGCCGGCGGGCCCCATACGCCGGCCAGGCCCACCCGGTCCTCAGCCCCGCACCTCAAGGCCCCCCAAGAGCCACGCTTAGGCGGCGCTTCGGGTCCTGGGATTCCAGTCCGCTGCCTTCCTTCCAGGACCCCCTCCTTCGGCCACTTTAAAGCCAGCTCCCACACATTCGACCCCCTGCCGCCCTTGGGCAGTCTTCCAGCCCTCAGCCGCTGCTCCCTCAAGCTCCGCCTCGGGGCTCCCAGGCTTCCTCCGCCCTTGCAGGTCCCCAAGACGGACTGCAGCCCCGCCTCCTCCCACCCACATCCCACGCCGCCTCCGTGGGTCTGTGCAGCCCACCCGGGCCAGGCGTCACCTGGTCATGGTGCACCTCGTGCAGATTCACCACGTTGGGATGCGACTGGCACAGCCGCAGGGCGGCCACTTCGCGCTGCGCGCTAGCCTCCAGCCTGGGGAGCAGGCGAGCAGGGTTAGTCGGGCGCCTGCTCGCGCACCTGCCCACCCCGGCTGGCTGGCGTCGACTGTCACCTGCGGCTCAGGATCTTGACTGCGAACTCCTGTCCACTCTGGCGCTGGCGGCAGCGACGACAAACAGAAAAACTTCCCTGACCCAGCGCGGGCTCCCTCAGGTCCAGCTCGTATTGCTGGAAGAAGGGCGAATCCTGGAGACAAAATGGCCCGTCAGAGTTCCCACTCGGAGCACCCGCTGCGGACCACAACCGGGAGGGAGGGGCCTGGGGCCTCACCTCACCGGATGGCAAGGTGGATCTAGGCCACAGATCCCAAGATCGGCCTGCAAAAAGGAATCCCCCCCGTCCAGACCAGCCACCTGCATCATGGCGCTCCTGGCAACCGATGCTGGCCCTGGCCGGTCTCCCGCACCCGAAGCTTCTAACACGTCGGTCATCACCGCATTGTTGTGGTCAAACAGGATGGACGGCGCCACGAAGGAGTATCCCTGCAAGGTAGGCAGAAGGCATGGGGGCTGGGCGCGCTGGCGAGGAGTCCCAGGAGGCCCACACGTTAAATGTTCTGTGCCAACGCATTTCATTCCACTTTGCACGAAATCACCAGGAGCCATGTTTACCCTCCCCCATCAGTCTGTGAGCCCGCCTTTCTCATCCCAGACCCCACCAAAAGGTGCCTAGCACACGCTGGTGACCCAGAAAACCACAGGCCAAGGCAGGTAAGGTCATCATACACACTTCGCCTGCTCAGCTATATCTGCCAGAAGGGGGAAATTTTATTCCTTTATTCTTCTCCTTTCAAACTAGACTCTGGCACCCTCTGCACGTGGGGGGCTACTGAGTAAATACAGAGAAACCAAAGGGAATCTTTGCTTTTCCTAAGGTACCATGTCCTCACAATTTCAGTTTTTCTGTCTCTGCTCCCCCCCACCCCCCATGGTGCTGAGGGTTGGACCCAGGGCCTTTCCTCACTGAGCTACACTCCTGGTCCCATTTTACGGGATCTCACCACGTTCACCAGGTTGCCCAGGCAACCCTCAAACTTGCAGTCTTCCTGCCTCAGCCTCTCAGGCATGTACCACCCTGCCCACTAATTTCAAAGATTTCCAAGGGTAATTTCAGTAGTATGTTGTTTCATCCTAAAAATGTATCCCTATTGCCTGCTTAGAACACACATAGGTTCAGAGAACATCCCATTGCTGAGATGGACACCTGGCCCATTAGGGGGTTACTGCACTTTGGGTTTGGGGGGAAGGGGTTGTTCCGTGGTGGTGGGTATCATATTTAGAGTCCTCAAATGCTGGGCAAGCACTCGATCAATTAGCTACACCCGCAGCCTATTATTACGATTATTTTGAAACAGGGTATTGCTAAATTGCCCAGGCTGTCCTCACCTTCCAGTCCTCCTGCCTGAGTGGCTGGGATGGACCGCTAGCACCAAAGACAGCCCTAAATACACAGTAAACCCTGAAGCTCATGAGCCAAGAAGAGCCACGTCATGCAGGGAATCAAATGCTAAGCAGAGGAGCTTCGTCTTGTCTGACAGACCCAAGCTTCTACAATGGGGTGGGATGAGCTATGCCACGGGGCTGTGGTATAAACAGGGCACCCTTTCCTAGGTGCTCACATAAACAAGTGAATAATGTAAGGCACTATTTTCATGCAACAAGGAGCTAATGGAATAGAAGGGAGATTCACAAGGAGTTTAAAGAAAAGCATGAGCTATCAAATATATGCCCCACCATGGTAGTCTCTAACTCACAGCTCCAAGAGCTCCCTAAGTGAAGAGATCTGGGTAGATGCTGTACCTAGCCAGGACACGGCCAAGGTGGTGTGACGGTCTGCAGGGCAGAGGCAGGCTGAAGCATCCTTCCTCTCCTGTGTCTAGAGTTCTAGGAGTCCTTCCCTACCTGAAAGATTCGAGGATCCCCAGATGGAGGGCTGCCAGGGGGCGAGTAGACAGGCTCCAACCGAGTAAACTCATCTGCAAAGTTGCCCACGTCCAGCTCCGAGCGGATCTGGGGCTGGAATGGAGCTGGAATCTTCCTGGCGGCCAGAGCAGCCCAATCTAGACCCTGGGGAGAAGAACTGAGAGATGAGGGCCAGAGGACAGGAGCTAGAGAGTCCACCCAACTCCAGGCACCCTTGCCGGAAGCCTCCTCAGTGAGACAGAGGGGACGCGGGTAGACAGGTGTTCCTCCTACCCTCCCACTCCCCCTACCCTGGCCACAGAGAATCCCCATCCCCATGAAAAAACACTACTTCACCATACTTAAGTTTTGGAACTTACAATAAGATTAGCATGAACAATAAACAACCTGCTTGCTTGCTTGCTTTTTCTTTCTTTCTTTCTTTCTTTCTTTATTTCTTGGGGGGCAGGGTTTCACTTTGTATAGTTCAAGCTGGTCCTGAACTCACTACGGTAATCCAGGCTGGCCTCAGGCTCACAGCATGCCTCCTGCCTCAGCCTCCAGGAGGCTGGGATTACAGGCATGTGCCACCAACTTATGTGGTCCTAGGGAATCAACCCCAGGATTTTGTGTTTGCTATTCCTCCAGCCCACAAGAATCTCTTATACTGGACTCAATTCTAGGTGGGTGAAATCCCAAACTGCTGGGAATCTAATAACAAAATCCACAGTAGGAAAGCAGAACCAAAAGATATCGCTTCAGCACCGGGATGCAGCCATGCTGGGAGTCAGGCACATTTCTTGGGCTTTTCACTCATGGGAGTGGAAACGGACCCTTTATGTAAGCTAATGTGGAAGAATCTCTTAACTTCCTGCCCAGTATTCATTCTTAGTCTTAGCACTATAGTTTTATTCCCAGAGTCAAAATACACAACTAAAAGGCAGTGTTTTACAAACACTTCTGCTGTGGTTTGGATCTGGAGTGTCCCCCAAAAGCCTCATGTACCTATGGATACTGTGTAGTGTTGGGAGGGGGGTCCTGGCTAGAAGGGGCGATGCCTTGGGGGAAGGGTGCTGGTTCCTCCCTCCTCCGTGACTTGGCTTCCCCATCTGCCATGCTGTGAAGAGCTCTCTGGTAGCGCCCCTACCATGTGTGTTCACCATGGCTGGATGCCCATGTATGGGCTGTAACCTGAAACTGTGGGCTAAAATAAATCTTTCCTCCCTAAAGTTGGAGATAGGTATTCTGTCACAGCAATGAAAAAACATCTAAGACAGCTTCCTTGCAGATTAATGTTCCCAGTAAATTTTTAAGCAAAAAAATATTAACAAGTAGTCCAGGAAAAGAGCCTCAAGACAGAGGGAGGTAGTTGGCAAGTGACTTTTCCTCTTCTCCTTATTTCTCCTGCTTCTAGTCTAGCAAGCAGCCTAGATGGCAAGAGCATCAGCAGCCCTTTTTGAGCCAGCAAGCCATCCTGGGGATGGAGGCTACATGCTAAAAGTGGAGGAACTAAAAAAAAAAAAAAGGGAAGGGGTCTTGGATTCCTGAGCATATACTGCAAAACTATGAAAACATCACTGCAGTTGGTACACCAGCTTCTGGAGATCTTATATGTGAGAAGAAATTAAAGAAGCCTGTCTCACCAGGCATAGCAGCACACACCTGTAATCCCAGTAGTCTGTGGGGTATAGGCAAGAGGATCAAAGGTTTAAGCCTGGTCTGGGCAATTTATCAACTTAAGGAGCTCTTGCCTCAAAATAAAAGGGATGGAGATGTAGCTCAACAAGAATGCCCTGGGCTCAATCCCCAGTACAAAAAAAAAAAAAAAGAAAGAAAGAAAGAAAAAAGGCAAGCCATCTCTGTCTTTTGCATGTCACCCCCATGCTGGTCCTTGCTGCTAGGAGCCAAATTCTATTCCAATGGATACCCGGATTTTAAGTTGGGCTTTTAGTCAGTACAGCCAATAGGCCTTGAATGCCCACTGGGACTTAAACACTGCTATCTCCAAATAGGCTGTCCAGAGACAGGGCAGAGGGAAGGGGAGACCCCTTCCACGCACCAGGCTGACCACCTGGGGGCCCTCCAGGCCAATGGCCAGCTGTCCCCAGCACTCTTCGTGGGCCAGGGCGGCTTGAGGAATTTGCTGAAGGAAACAACAAACCCAGCCATCTCCCAGACTCCACTCCTCTTCACACCCACTGCAAAGGGAAATCTTCGAATTCCTATCAGAGAGACCATCACCGGAGGCCCTTTCCTGGCATAACCTGCCACGAAGACTCAGGGGATGGCACTCCTAACCCAGGGACCTGAGTACCTGGGCACTGTAACTTCCACAACTGGGCACCGTTGTTACCAAACCGGACACATGGCAAATGAAAGAGCAAGGCAGCTAAAGGAGTGGGCGTGCCGGGCACCTCACCCTGCCCTGGGTTTGAACCCGAGCTCCATCACGGACTGACTGAGTGACCTTGGGTAAATGACTTATCTTCTCGGAACCTCAGTTTCTGAATCCATGAGGACGAGGACCATCAGAGGGCTCAGAAGGTTGTACAAGACCACATAAACCAAGGGCTGACCCACAGTAGATCTTGACTGTGACCATCCTGCTGGGCAACGTTGCCAACGGCAAACGGCACCCAAGTTGGCAAGGTCTCAACAAGGCCAAGCACGCTGGGCCCACGTTCTGTGCTCCCAACAAGCGAGCAGATGCCCACGAGGCTGCTCAGTGGTCCCACTGAACTCCCTGCACA
The DNA here is from genome assembly GCA_004027205.1 of Ctenodactylus gundi. Taxonomy (NCBI): domain Eukaryota; kingdom Metazoa; phylum Chordata; class Mammalia; order Rodentia; family Ctenodactylidae; genus Ctenodactylus; species Ctenodactylus gundi. The sequence continues at coordinate 404,966 of PVKB01001394.1, forward strand.
CAGACTATGCAGAACCAAAAGACAAAACTACTAGATGGACACCAAGAGCCGAGCGTGTGTGTTTTAGTGTTCATGGGGTCAACAAGAGACCACTCCAGAGGCAGGGTCTGTGCCCCGCTCTCCACTGTTTCCTGTGCCATCCTGGGCAGGGTGCCTGCCTTATCTGGATTTGCCCAAGGACAAGGCTAACCAATCCCTTCTCAAGTGCCACCAGGCCCAAGAGCCAGGGTAAGAGGAACCGTCTGAACATTTGATAGCTTTCCATCAGGAATGTATGTCCCCGGCCCCCTGGAGCCAGATGACGACCAGCCTGTGCTTGCACGCTCTTTCTTGATCTAGGGTCTCCAGACAGAGGGAACCTGGCCTGGCTCAGAACATCACTCTGGTGTCCCCAACCCAGAGCAGCCTAGCCTGGGTCTGTGGAGGGTATGCTGTCAGAGGCCTCACCTGGAAGAAGGGATGGTTCCTGACATCCTGCGCCCCCTGGGGACCTGCACCCAGACGCTTCTTTGGGTCCTTGCACAGCAGCCGCTGCAACAGGTCCTGCGCCACAGGCCCAATCCGAGGGGGGAAGGGAGGGGAGCACTTCAAGATCCGTCTGGGAGGATGGGTGGGCGTCAGGGGCAGCAAGTCCCCTACCAACCCAGCCCAGGCATGCCCTGCAGCCCCTCGGCACCCTCCACATCTGGCCCCGCTCACCGAGACACCTCGGCCTGTGTGTTCCTCTCTCCCTCCAGTGTGAAGGGTGATGCCCCCGTCAGCAGCTCAAAGAGCAGGATGCCCAGACTCCACCAGTCTACAGCCTGCCAAAGCCAGACCAGCATGAGGTTCTGAGCACCCCTGGCTCACACCCTACCACCCCACCCGGCCTCCCAGCCAGCCCACCTTGCCGTGGCCGGCCTTGCTGCGGATGATTTCCGGAGCCATGTACTCAATGGTGCCGCAGAAGGAGAAGGTCCGCTCTTTCTGGGAGGTGAGAGGAACCATCTGAACACTTGATCTCCTCTCGGGCCCCAGTGGCCCCCAAGGCTCAGAGCAGGACTAGATTTGTGAGGCTGGAGGGGTGAGCATGGGAAACTCTGGACCTGCTTACTGTGCACCCCAGAACATGGGCATGGAGCAGGGCAAGACAGCCAGAAGAACGCCACTCACCTCCTCTGTCAGGAACTCTTTGCTGAGCCCAAAGTCTGTGAGGACGATGTGACCCTCTGAGTCAAGGAGCACGTTCTCCAGTTTCAGGTCTCGGTAGATGATGCCCAGCTGGCAGGAGCAAGAGGAACACTGAGGCTTCCTGCCCTAAGGCCCTCCCCAACTCCTGCGGCTTGGTCCCTACAACCATCCCCCGTCAGGAAAAGGAGACCCCGAAGCAGACCCATGGTCCATGGGACAGGCCTTACAGTCCCCAAGAAGCCGAGTGTGGTGCACAGCCTGTTTCTAGGAGACCTGGGGAGCTGAGGCACAAGGTCCCTTCCGTTTGAGGAAGTTTAGCAAAGGCAGCTCCAAGTTCCCTATCAGAGGAAAGCCCCATGGAGGAGGAACCAGGCAGGAGACTACCAGGCAGGGGGCCAGGAAGCATCCCAGTTAGCCCCCACCAAAGGCCACCCAGGGAGGCTGCCATGTTGTAGGCCCCAGTTACCATGGCAGCAGCTAGGCCAGGTCCTCACCCACCTTGTGCAGGTGCTCCAGGGCCAGCACAATCTCACCACCATACACGCGCACCTCAGCCTCTTTGAAGTACTGGCGCTGATAGAGGTGGGTGAACATCTCACCTCCGCTCACATAATCTGGAGACACGGTGGAGTTTGGGATCAGCCTTTACCATGGTCTCTCCATCCTGCCCCACCCCCCCACCCCCACCCCCCGCCAAATGTGATGTGCCCTCACCCAGGATAAGGTGCAGCTTGGCATCGGTCTGGAAGGCATAGTGCAGCGTGACCAGGAAAGGCGCCTGGCGCACCAACTCCAGCACTGAGCGCTCGGTGCGCGTGTGCTCCTGAGTCTTGGCGCGCTGCACCAGCGCGGCCTTGCGCAGAACCTTCATGGCATACAGCTTCCCGTCATCGTGCCCGCCCGCCTTCCGCACCAGGAACACCTTCCCGTAGGCTGTGGGAGTGGCGAGCGGGCAGAGGTGGGCTGTGAGTGGGAGGGGGTGCAGGTGGCCGGGGGCGGGGACAGTGCCAACCCCGGAGGGCTGTGCAAATTGGAGGTGAGAAGCAGGTGTGCAAAAAAACTGACAGAGGCTTCTAAGGAAAAGGTGGAAGGAAGGGTGTGCACACCAGCCTAGGGAGCACTCAGCTCCAGGAGGCCTGCAGCGGGTCGGGGCCGACACGTGCAGACCCGCGAGAGATCCGAGGGAGGAGAAAGGATGCAAATACAGGGACAGGAGGAAGGCACAGGGGCCAGAGGCGGAGTGTGCAAGCCATAGGAGGGGTCTTCCACGCGGGCAGAGGGGGAGGAGCCTTGTGAATCTCTGGGGATGGGTATGAGCCCCAGGGGGGGCTGGCAGATCCTGGCAGGGGACAGGCACACACAGGACCTTCCAGTGAATCACCATGGAAGAGGCACCAAATCCTAGCACAGCAGGGCGTAGTTGGCCTCCCCAGTGGCCTTGCCTAGTCCTGGTGGGTTCCCGCAAGAGGCCCAAGGCCCCCTGCATGGAGCACCTGCCCAGGGGACGGGGATCCTCACCTCCCGTGCCCAGCACCTTGAGCAGCTCGAAGTTCTCCACGCTCACCTTCTCCTCGTGCCCAGTCAGGTTGGCTGTGAGCACAGTGGGCGAATGAGCCCGGCCCGACCCTGACCCCACCCCCACCGGCGCCGGCCGCCCGGGCGGCGCTCACCAGGCCCCGCGCGCACCTTCCGTGATCTGCAGCTCCACCGCGCAGCCCTCCTCTTCATCCTCGTCTCCCATGGCCGGCGGGTCACCGGGGCGAGCGACTAGGGCCGGGGCAGAGCCGGTTACATGGCGGCTCGGGCCGGGGCGGGCGCTTCCTGGTGCCGCCTCTGGGGCCGGCGCCGGCGCCGCCTCCCGGCTCCCGCCCCGCAAGGCCTTGAGTCAAGCGGCTGGAACGCGACAGTGCAGGGAGGGCTGCGGGTGGGCAGCCCGCGGCGGTGGCCCTGTCCACCGACTCAGAAGGGCATCCGACTGGGTACTCAGGCGCCTCTCCGCCCTTCCCAGGCCTCTGCGGAAGCCCCACCTCAGGCCAGGTGTCTCGGGGGTGCCTGCAGCAGCTGTCCTCCGAGGGCATCCAGAGCGGGACGCCGCGGAGTGAGGGGTGCTCACCCAGGCCTTCGTAGCCCCCTCCCCACTCCCAGGGCAGCCCCGCGGGCAGCCAAGCCTCCTGGGTTCCCAGCACTTAATGTAGGCCACAATACACACCTCCTGCTGATCCCTCCTGGGCCACCACAAAGGACTGAAGCATCCTCAGGAGACACACAGTACACCCCACCTCCAGCCCAGTGGCTGTCTGACTGGCCTGGGCCCTCAGGGCTCTTGGTACTTGGGTTGCTAAGAGGGTGTTGGCAGTAGCCCTGTAAGACATGTTAGAGCCACGCAGGAGGGCCCTATGCGGCGAGGCCTGCAGGTCCAGCCAGTTTGCCCTTTAGGGTCCATCAGAAAGAGCTGTATTGCCATCTGGGCACCCACCCGGAGGCCTATTGAGGGAAGCCATCAGCTCTACTGCCTACTAGTGGCTGGGGCCACCTGGACTTTGCTGTCCTATAAAGGATGAGTGAGCCAGGCTGCTGTTGGTCACCCCAGGTAGGTGGAACTGGCCGTCCTTCCAGCTCAGCATATTATAAATTCAACCTGCCTTCTTTCAGCCCTGAGCAGCCCCACCCTCAGGGGTAGGTGGCAGGAAATGCTTCCTGAATGAATGTGTGAGCTGTTGAGGTGAGGAATGGCCCAGAGATGCCTGCCCAGTGGTTTCTCCACCCCTGGTACCTGTGACCAAATCCCAGATGGCTTTCCTTCCTGGGCCCTGTGCCAGCCAGTGCCCTCAGCCAGGGAGGGCAGGAGCTGCTGCTATCCTGAGGCACTGTGGGCTGGCCTCGCTACTGTCTAGTCCAGCCCAGAGGTTAGAGGCTGGTAAAAACTGTTGCCCCTTGGGCTGACCACTACTAAGGATGATATCGTTGTAGGTGGTGGAAGATGCCCAACCTGGGACGAAGAGTCCCAGCTTGAACATGACACCCGGCTAGGTATTCAGTGCCCAGCACAGGCCAGCATGCCACCATCAGCCCAGTGTGGGCACGGGGGCTCTGGGCATCCTGCCCAGACTTACTCAAGCCCTAGACCAGGCGGGCCGGGAGCAGCCATCAGCCTCATTCCCCATGGCCTTCTTCTAAGGCAGCTGTTTCAGCTCATGCCCAAGTTTCTGATTTTATTTATTTATTTTTGACGAGGTCTTGCTCTGCAGTCCAGGCTGTTCTAAGCCCATTATATGCCCAGGCTGGCCTCAAGCTCATGCTAATCCTCCCGCTTCAGCTTCCTGAGTATGAGATTTTAAGTATATGCCACCATGCCCAGCTTATGTGGTTCTGGGTAATTGAACCCAGTGCCTTGTGCTTGCTAGACAAGTGCTCTCGCCACTGAGATACATCCCCAGCCCCCAAATTTCTGGGTTTTGAGCCCTATTCCTGGAGTGCACTTGTACGCAAGTTCTCATAACCTGGGTCATTCCTACCTGGTCTTTTCCTTCTGACCACGGGGCTGGACAGGCTTGCTCCTCTAAGTTGGGTGCTTGCCCATTCTGTCACCATCAGCACTGGCAGTCAGTGCTTATGAGCACTGAGCCAAGCCCATTTTTTGCATTATGTCATTATGACTGTTGAAGAGATTATGTCAACCTGAGGGAGTCAGGAATTGCACCCGGATTAGGGTTTGGGAACTACACCTAGACTGGGAATTGAGAACCAGCCTGGATTAGAATGTGAGTGACTTGTGGGCCAGTGAATGAATGACCCAAGCGCATCCAACCCAGATGTGGGAGGGCCAGCTGGAGTTCCAAGGATATAAAAGGAAGGAAGAAAGAAGATTGTTACAGCTTCTTCCTCTGGGAAAGCTCTCACCTTCACAGTTGTCTACGATGCCGACTTGCTACACACTGCAGATCTTCATCACAGATTCGTTCTAGTCTCAACTTGCCTTGGCTTGGCTGCCTGTTTGCGATGTCAAGAGAAGCTGCCTCCACCTCTGCCTCTACCACATACTTCCATTACTGCTGGCTGCTCCTGAATGAACTGTGACCTTCTGAAACTGTGAGCTAAAATAAACCTTTCCTCCCCTAAGTTTGAGGATGTCAGGTATTGAGTCACAGCAACGAAAATGCAACTAAGACAGTCACATTTCACAACAAAGGTGGAAGACATGGAATTGCTGGAGTCCACCTCGGGGACAGAGAGACCTGCAGGGTCTGTGCGGATCCACCGTCGAAGGGAAGAGTGAGGCCACCACACTGTGCTGAGCGAAGGTCTCGTCTTCATTTATTGGGGGAAAACATAGCAACAGAGAAGTGCTTAGGGCAGTAAGTCATTACAGAGAACCGGAAGTGGACATGGACTAAACAATGGCCAGCTGAAGTCACAGAGCCTATAGAGACTGGGGACAAAACTATGAGGCGGGAGCAGTCTTATTGATCAGCTCGATTACAGGCAGGTGAGGGTAGGGGGCACCGGGCTATAGGTCAGCAGGCACACGGCTCACATTCTTAAGAGGTCATTGATGAGGCCAGGTAGAGGCCTGACCAGCGCAGGAAGAGGAGTGACCCTTGCAGTCCCGCAGCATCACCCCTCTGGCTGCTCTAATGCACTGCTGATCCCTGGCATGGCCAAGGGGACCCAAAACAGCCTTTTCACTTGCAATGTTGTGTGTGCACATGCATCACACAAATTCCCTTACCCCGTGCTTCTGCCCAGCCAAGTAAGGACACGAGGCCACTTAAAAAAAGATACCAAAAGTTTTTTGTTTTTTTTTTTTTGAGATGGGGTTTCACTAAGTGACTAAATTAGCCTTAACTGGGCTCCCACTCCACAATCCTCCTGCCTCAGCCTTCTACAGTGCTAGAATTACAGGCATGTGTCAGCCTATCTGGGATGTTAAGGCTCTATTTAAGAACCTGTAGAGCCCAAACAATCACCCCAGCATAGTTGGGGATTGGACCTGACCCACCCACCAGGCAGCTTTCCAGAAGCTCAAGTTTATATCTGACAATGCCCCCCAAGGTCACTTCCTGAGGTCCTCTTCTCCAGCCTGTGGTGGCAGGATGGGAGAGTGAGTGAGCCTATGCCAGCCACTGACTGTGGGACCCTGACTGGGCCTGGGATGATTGTAGGTAGAAGACGGCTCATACCCCAATAGTCTCTGTTCTCGAGACCGGCAGGAGTGGAGCCCCTCCCTCTTATCCCAGGCCCAGGAAGGCCCGCAGCTCAGGTTACATCATACCCAAATTCCTAATTTTCCCCTGCTTCCAGACCCTTATCAGAAATGAAGTGGTCAGACCCGCCATGCAAATTAGGCTACTTTCAGATCCCAAGATCCCTCCAATCAGTAAATGACCCTTGCCCTGTTACCCTGACTGACCCACTTCCCTTAAACTGCTTATAAGCCTGGCCCTCACCTCCAATAAACGAGCTGTTCCACTGATTCAGCCTCCCAGATGTGATTTTGTCATACACTGCTCGAGACCCTGTTCCCCCAGGCTTCGCTGGTTCCTGATCCCTGGTGGCCAACGGTAGCAGGGACCCCAGGGACCCCGACTATTGACAATACCCATCTGCCTGTTACTCAGTACCACTTGTGGGCAGGAATCCCCAGCATCCTCTTCTCCCTTCTCCTTCCCCTTCCTGCCTGGCTCACCTCAAAAATGGTGTTAATAATCTCATCGATGACACATGCTCAGGCCTTGGCCTGAAACTGAGTTTAAGAGTGGTAGACTACTTAATGTGGTGGAGGAAATCTCAAGGCAGCCCAATGTTCAGGACTCTTACATGGCTATTGTTTGTAGCTTTTTAGCCCATGTACGTATGGCACAAGACAGGAAAAAATGGCATCAAAAATGATATTAAAAGTTTGCTGTTTAACTAGAGTAAAAAGGCTTGCAATGGTGGGACAGATGAGCATAAAAAAGAAGCCAAGGGCTATAGGAATAGCGCAGTGGTCAAAGCACTTCCCTACCAAGTGCAAGGCCCTGGTTCGGTTCCCCAGCACCACATAAACTGGGCATGGTGGTGCATACCTGTACTCCCAGCACTCGGGGAACAAAGGCAGGAGGTTTGCTATGAGTTCAAGGCCAGCCTGGGCTACATAGTGAGTTCAGGATCAGCCTGGACTACAGAGCAAGACCCTGCCGCCCCCCCCCACCCCACACACACACACACAAAAAAGGAAAAAAGCAAAGTACTTGCTATCAGGACTATAAAAAAGAGAGAGGTCTTGAGGGTGTCTCAGGAGTCAGCAAGATCTCACTCACCCTTTGTCAGTTAATGGGTGGAAAGGTAAAAGACTTTGCTTTGAAAATAAACTTCCCAGGCGTTCTGCAGGGCAATTGAGGAAAGTAAATCCCCAAGAAATTCAGCCATCAAAAAATTCAGAGGCCTCAGCAGCAATTGTACAAGGAGCCAAAATGCCACTCAAGCCAGTGGTGGACCTTGGCGGTGTTCATGCTGTCCTGGCTTTACAGGCTTACAGAGTGTAAGAGTCGTGGGTTCACAGAGGATTCCACCCACAGGCCTTTCAGAGGAAGGCCTTGGAGGCCAGCCAGTGTGCCCCTGGTAGGGCAGTGCATGATGTTGTGAAGGAAAAGCCTACGGTGCAATGGAGACCCCCTCCCCAAATATTTTTTGAGACAGGGTCTTGCTCTGTAGCCCAGGCTAGTCCTGAACTCATATGTAGCCCAGGCTGGCTTTGGATTCACGGCAATCTTCCTACCTCAGCCCCCTGAGTGCTAGGATTACAGGCGTGTGCCACCATATCCAGCTTTATGTAGTACTGGGGAATTGAACTCAGGGCCTTGTGCTTTCAAGGCAAGCATTTAAGCTGCTGTGCCATTTCTCTAACCCAGACCCTGAAATTTTAGAGAGACCAGGAACGTGGATCATGGACTGAGAAAAGTAGCAGGCTTGAGCAGAACCAGCCCAAAGGAGAGAAGAGGGAGGTTACAGCTGGAGGCAACGATGTAGGGGCAGGGCCACCCAAGCCCTTTGGAGTCACATCTTGTCACAATTTGCCCCAAGTGATAGAAACAGAAATACAGGATTTAATGAAGCTACAGGATTTAGCCTTTGCCTTGCTGGGTTTAGAACTTGTTTTAATCTCACTTCTACATTTTCCTCTCTTTTGGAACAGGAATGGGTACTTTGTGTCAGTGTATGTGGGAGGTATTGAATCCTTCTTTGACTTGCACAGGAGCTCACAGCTGAAGGTTTGCCTGTGTCTGAGAGGAGACTCTGGACTTGGACTTTTTCGGCAGTGCTGGAACTGTGATGACTTCGACAACTCTTAGTGAAGGATTGAGTAAACGCATCTTGCTTTAGGAGGTGGATGTGAGTTTTTGTGGATCAGAGGTGAAATGTTATGGTTTGGGACCTGGAATTTCTCCCAAAAGTCTCACGTATTTGGATGTTATGAATTATCTATGGAACTATGTATTCTGTCTCAGCATCAAGAAAGTAAGAGATCAAGAAAGTTAAAGATCAAGCCCTCAGAGGTAGGGACAGAATCTGTGTTCTCTTGGGTCCCAGGAGCCCTCCCCAGGCCCGGCCCTGACAAGAATAAGAATGGTTTTGAATAGAGAGGCACAGAGTCCCTGGTGCCGGGATGGCCCACAGGGCACAGAGGGTGTGAGTAGACAGGCACCGTTCATGGTCTCTGAGCCTCATCACTAACAGGAGCTTGGAGGCCAGGCCTGCCGATGCCCGGGGCAAATGGACGCAGAATGCAGGTGGCGTCTCCACCTTCACTGTATATGCGTCTTTTATTTCTGAGCCTCAAATATAGAAAACAACACGGGACACATCATGAACTCGCGTGCTGTCCTGGCACAGGGACCGTGCTGGCCCGCGCTGTTCGATTTCAATATTAGCATCTGTACAGCCAGAGCAAAGCGCCGGCTCTGTCTCCTTCGTTACCTCAGTCTCTGCCTCCAGTCCCTGCTCATCTGCACACAGACGTGGTAGTCACTTACAGCAACGCCTGTCTGAAAGTTAGTGATACGGAGTTGATTACCTTAAATTTACCTAAGCTGTCTTGTCCCTCTTCAAGCCCAAGGACACCAAGGTAAGAGTGGCTAAAACAATTTTAAGAGTCTCAGGGACAGGTTGGGACCATATTGATAACTCAGTGGTAGTATACTTGTGTTGTATACACCAGAACTTGGGTTCGATTCCCCAGCACCAAAAAAAAAAAAAAAAAAAAAAAAAGGAGGGGGATCTGGGGGCAAAGCTCATAGCTCAGAACTTAGAGTGCTTGCCTAGCATGCACAATTCCCTGGATTCAATTCCCCAGCTCCACATAAACTGGGCGTGGTAGTACATGCCCATAATTCTAGCACTCAGGAGGCTGAAACAAAACAATTTCTATGGGTTCAAGGCCAGCATGAATTACAGAATAAGACTCTGTCTCAAGAAAAGAAAAGAAAAGAAAAGAAAAGAAAAGAAAAGAAAAGAAAAGAAAAGAAAAGAAAAGAAAAGAGTTTGCAGGCACATCTAATTGGCAGCTTTCACAACATCCGGTTCCAAATCCCTGGAACGGTGCCTAGAAGTATCCAGTTAGTGTCTTGCATGTGCAGTCACCTCAGCTTCCAGGAGAGGCAAAGCCTTTCCCGTATGAAGCCACCGACCCAAGAGGGAGTAGTTATTCCATGACAGGAATGGAGGCGGTCCCCAGACTGCTCCCTCACGTGTGAAAGCCCCCTCAGAGCCACACATAGCCAGTGGTGAGATAATGGCCGACCAGATCATGACTTGACAGAGGTTATAACCTAGCCTTCCAGCTCTGCGGACCTCTGGCCCCTACCCTGGTTCCCCTTTTTCTGCAGACTCCAGCGTCCCATCAGCCTCTGGAAGACAGCTCTAGAGCCTCTTTAGCTGGTCGTGGCCATATATGCTCCTTTCCCGTCCCTTGCAGTGCTCGGCTCCTTGACCAGTGGCTGGGGACAAGCAGCAGAACCTGCTCTGTTGGGACCTCAGGGGGATCCAGGGCTTCTGCTTAAAAACTGGTAATACAGCCACAGGCTTGGACACCAGCTTTACCTCCCCATCCAGAGAGGCAGCACACCCTTCCCTCCAGCCCATTGCTAGCACCCAGACCCCGCCTCTGAGACACAGGCCTCCCGTCCCCCCATCTCCTCACTTCTCAGACACAGCCCCAAACTTCCTCTCGGTGAACTGCTCCTACGTGGCGTCCTCACTCACTACCTCCTCAGGCTCTAGGTGAAAAGAACAAGGTGCAGGTAGGTCAGGAAGATGCCTGGGCTTGAAGGGAGCAGAGGAACCTCATGTGTCATGGAGGTAAGTACAGCCGGCTGAAGGGGCTCTGTCCAGGACGTCCCAAAGAGATCGCTTGTGTCTCTGGGCTTGGAATGTACTGTGATTTTGTTTATTTTCTGGTTCAGCACCCATTCATCATTATGAGTGTTTGCAGCACGTGGGGTGAAACCCAAGGCCTCTCTCATGCTAGGCAGATGCTGCGGAGCTACACCTCCAGCCCTGTTCCCTTTTCCTCTGGTGGAAGTGCGCCAGTTTGATGAATGTGTTGGCCCATGCCTGTAGTCTCGCCACTGAGGGAGCTTGATGCCGGAGGGTCAAAAGTTTGAGTCCTGCCTGGCCAACTATATCTCTACATAGAACTGGGATTTTTTTCCCATTTTATTGATATGCATGTTTACACTGATCTTGAGTATTTTGTGCATATACATATTGGTGGCAAAATTATAAATCCTTCCCCTCTCCCTTTTCAACCTACCTCCTCCTTCCCCTCCAATTCCCATTTTTCCTTGGATAGTAGGTTTTGGGGGGGGGTTGTTTGTTTTGGGGGAGGTTTTTTTTTTTTAGACAGATCTCACTATGTAGCCAAGGCTGGCCTCGAACTCACAGTAATTCTCTTACCTCAGCCTCTCGAGTGCATGTAGTGTCACACCCAGCTTGCATGGTGCTGGGAAATTGAACCTAGGACCTTGTACTTGCTAGGCAAGCACTCTAACCTCTGGCTCTGCCCTCAGCCGAGGATGTTTTTCAATAGCAGAACAGGTTCTATTCTCATTATTACCAACAACGACAACCAAAAAACCCCAGGTTTCCTGAAGGGCCACTCCTACGCCTATTCAGCCCGTGTTGTCTTTGTGGGTTCGGCCATTCACCCAGCTCCCATGCCACGTGACTATGGACTTGGATCAAAACTAGGCGAGTGATTCCATCAGAAGAAAGGAAGCCAGTTTCTGGAAGTTTATTGTTGCTGCTGGGAGAAGAGGAACACTTTCTCCCAGACGGCTAAACTGTAAAGATTTGAGGCTAGAGTTGCAGGAGACCTTTCTGCCACCACAAGGAAAGAATTGCTCCACAAACAAAACTACCACAGAGCAGAGCATGAAGAAGAGTATGTGATGATCCCATTCATCATTTGAGTCCTACATCCAGCCATTCCTGGAGTTCACACATCCTCAATTTGCTAAGTACTTGGAATCAATCAATTTCTTCTTCTGTTTAAGTGACTGAGTGTCTGTTCCTGATGGATAGGGCAGGGGAGGGCCCCCTGCTGATGATCCTAAGAGTTTCTGGAGCTCAGATTCTAAACTCCTCAGGCTCTATAAGTAGAAAGCAAACCATCTTGCTCAAAAATCAATGTGTCCAGGGCTGGGGGTATAGTTCAGTGGTTAAAGCATTTGCCTAGCATGCTCAAAGCCCTGGGCTCAATTCTCTAGCACTATATAAGAATTAGTTGGTATGGGAGGCTGAGGCAGGAGGATGGTCATAAATTTGAAGCCAGCCTGTGCTACTAGTGAATTCAGGACCAGCCTAGGATACAGAGTAAGATCTTGTCTCCAAAAAAAAAAAAAAAAAGTACCCAGAAATCCACATATTTGAGAATGAACATGCACAGGAAACCTCATTTTTGTAGACTCAATTCATGTCAGGTGGCTCTGAACAAGAGCGCATGCAACATAGGAAAACCCCCAAATACAGCTGAAACCATCCTGTGGGAGATCGGTTGCTGTGAACTTATGTTATTAACAGAAATGGGAGTTTAATGAATCATAATTTGGCTAATTACCTGTTTTGCAAGTGGGTCTTTCAAAAATTAGTAATCAATGTAATTCTAGAGCCCTTTGGACCAAAGCTCTAAACCCTGAAAGTCCTCCTTGAGAGCTGAGTCTGGAATTCTGTGCGTGGCCACCAAAGGAGGTTGGGTGGAAGGAGGGAGGACAGGGCTACTACCTGCTTGGCTGAGTTCTATTAGTGAGTCATCCAGCAGCTTCTTCCTCTGTGGATCCAGGCAGTGAACTAGAGAGAAGAGGCCTCAGTCCTGCCAAAGTCCCCCGCCCCCATCCACAGAATATCCTGGGCGCCTGCTGTTTACCCACTCAACTGCCACCTCTCGTGGTACCTCCTGCTTTTCTCTCTCTTCATCTCTGCACAGGGAGATTTTGAAATTACTCGTGATGGCAATCACAACGCTGGCTGCAAGGTCACAATGGGTGTTCTCAAAGGGAATAGGGGAGGAGAAGCCCCAGCACCCCCTCGAGTTCAGTGTGGCCTGATAGTGGAAGGGTCCAGGTTGGGGAGCAGGAGGCAAGGCTGGGCAGCCGAGCAGGGAACTCACTTGAACAAGATGAGGTGCTGAATGACTATGCAGAGCATCAGATTGGGCATGATCTACCAGTCACCTGTGGAAAAGATTGAGGGTCACCCCACATTGCAGGTGGGGCCTCGGAGCCCTCAGAGTCTGCCCACCTAGCCCAGCCCTGCCTTCCGCCTACCACAGGCCCTACTGTCCACGTAGATGAGGGATCCGTCGTCAAGGGCAAGAACAGTGAAGAGGGTGAACTTTGTCCTGAAGATGTTCCTGAAGCGTTTGGGGTCTGATCTGCTGAACAGTTCCCAGAAGAGCACCGAGAAGTGGACTGGCTGCTCAGGGACAAACTCAGCTTCTGTGCCCAGCCCCTGAGCCCACCCCTGGCCTCCAGCTTATCTTCCAGCACAGGATACAGAGGCAGGCAACCATGAGGGCGAAGATTACCTTGGTAGATGACAGGGACTGGACCAGGGTATCTGTCACCATTTGGAATCCAGTCAGGGCTTTGTGGGCAGAGGCAGAGAGGAGCAGAGTCGGGGTGGTGAGTGAGGTTCTGTGCCTGCAGCCAGAGCCGCACAGCATTGACAGCAGTGGGTGTCTGTCTTGCGGTGACTTGGGCAAGTCCTGGCACTTCCATGGAAAATGAAGAGATGGGTCCCAGCAGTGGAATCCAGAGGACATGTTCCAAAGCGGCCTGCAGACACCCTCCCCCGTCCCCCAAGGAGGCCCAGGCCTGTGTCCCCTCTTTCTTCAGGCTCCCCATACTAGATGAGGGTTAGCAACCTTGATTGCACAGACCTGAGCCTCCACAGGATCCAAAAGACCCTTAGAATCTCCATGGCCTTGGAGACTTTAAGGATTGGGAGAAGGTTGCAGACATGGTAGTGGAAGGACGCTGACGTCATGTCCATCATGTCTACCGTGGCCATGATCACAACAAAGAAGTCTGAGAGCACAGGGACACCTGAGAGGGGACAGGCCAGACTCACAGGCTCCCATCGTCAACACCTGCCCTGCCCCTCTCCATCCTCAGCTTCCCCAAGCCAGTTCAGTGCTCCCACCCTGCCTCATCTCCACTCACCCAGTTCCATGGATCATGAAAATACCCCAGGCCCAGGCCAGAGATCTCGAGCAGGGCCTCCATCAGATTCACTGTGAAGACCATGCAGCCCAGCGCCACTAAGTGCCACACTGCAGGGACCCAGAGGCTGGCTTAGGGCTGTCCCCAGCCACCCAGCCCCTTCCTCTCCCACTGAGATCTCACCTGAGCCCAAATACCTAGGCTCTCCCTGGCTATGCCCTAAATGGCTGTGTGTTTAATCACTATGACCTCAGTTTTCTTGTCTGTAAAATGGAATAAAAGCAGTCCCCTGGACAGAGCATTGGGTCATGGGCATGAAGTATATATTTAACACACATTAAGGGCTTAGAGCAGAGCCTGGAACAATGAGCGCTTGACAAGTCCTTTCCTTTATCCTGCATTTTAGGATCCAGCCTCCCAGGACCGCCTCCTTTGGGTCCCCAGTCCTCCCCACAAACCGAGGTTTCCTGGTACCCTCCCCACCCACAGCGCTATCTTTAGAGTCCATGCGCCCCCTGATGGCTGTGGCTGTGAACAGCAGCCTCCAGCGTGGGCGGCAAGCTTTGGCTGACCTCTGCGCTACCTTTCCGAGCCTCACCTCTACTAACACTGGGCAATGCCACCAACTGCCCAGGGGCAGGATCGAGTGAGCTAAGTTACTTACATCTTTTGCACTGTATCAAGCCCATAGGAGGCCCTGGAAGCACAGCGGAGCTTTTCTCTCTTCCTGCTCTGTGAGATCAGGGGCCCTGACTCTTACCGCCCCAGGCCTGGACTTCATCAGAGGTCTGTGTGACCAGCAGGATGGTGCTCAGGATGACCGCGAGGTCAATGGATGTTCCAAAGGCCTGGGACTGGGTCAGTGTCCAGATCATTTCCCGGAGGCCCCAAAGGAAGGAGCTTAATGTTTCCACAGCCATTGGAAAAGACACAAGGGGTACAGCTTCTTGTGGGCCCCAAGGCCCCCTGTAAGGGGCCAGAAAGACGTGTCTGTGCAGGTGGGGAGTGTGAGAGACCCAGGTGTCTCCCAAGATGGGATGGGACCACCGTCCTCTCTGCCTGCTGTCTACTCACAAATGTGCCTCTGTGCAGGGATTGTGCTGGTCTTGGGCCATAGTCCTGACCCTCTTCACCAGAGGCTGACCCACATGGAGGGGAGAGCAGACATGAGTGAGTTCTGAGTGTTTCAGCTCCTGAATGTCTATGCTGTTCTGTGTACATGGCAACTTAAGCATGACAAACCCAACTCTCATCACCACCCCATCCTGGTGGTAAGCACCCCCTTTTCCTTTAAGATCCTACTGAAACTTTCCCTGTGTCTGGCTGCTTTTTCTGTCCCTACCCAATAAGACACTCACGTCTCTCTGCTTGTTGTGAGATGGCTTTCAAATTTACTAATGGGAGATTGTGAGTTAACAGCTAAGGTTCCTTCCTGCCCTCAAATAAGGCACTGGCTCAGGCACTAGTCCCCTTGTGTATCCTCAGTTTAGTGAGGGAAATGTGGACACAGAATTCACAGATAAATAATTTGACATGGAAAATGACAGGCCCCTAACACTAGATGGCTTAGTTAATTGGGTTGGCCCCACCATGATGGTGGGGACCACCAGAGTTGTGGCAGAGATCTCCACGGTAGTACAAGTCGTGTTGGTAATGGAGTCCAACATAATGGTCATACTCACCCCAGTAGTGTGACATACCAGGGAACAGGGCCTACCACAGCCGAAAGTTTTATTATGTTGGTAGGTTCCACCAGAGGAAGGGTGAAGTAGATTCTCACCAGGGTGGCGGGACACACCAAGATGGCGATGCCCACCTTGTTGTTGCAGCCTGCCATGGTGGTGCAGCCCACTGTGGTGGCGGATCTCACCAGGAGCACACTAGCACTGTGGTGGTGCTCATAATCAGAGCAGTCCTGACCATAAGAATGGTGGTAAAGGACAATGGCAGGGGCCAGATTCTGATCAAAAGGGTGAGGGTGATGGGCCCTGTCTTGGTGATGGGTCTCACCATAGTGGTGGGAATGGAGGACATGAAGGGAGAAGGCATCGGCATAAAAGTCTTGATGAAATCTGCTGCAATGGTGGGACTCACCGTGATGTCCCCCGCACCCATGGGGACAGGATTTGTGATGGTAGTGGCTCTGCTGTGGTCTGGTCTGTGTCATAGGGATGATTAGTGGGAGTGAGAGATTATACTTGGTGAATTCCTCCCTTTGAGCCTTTTCATTCCTCAAAGGTCAATCCATGGCTCTGCCAAGAACCCTGGAATGAAAAGAACTTAAAAATCAGAACCAGTATACTTCTTCCTGGTTTTTGCTTCTCTTGTAAACTGAGCTCAATGCCAACTGTGGAAACAGATTTCTAGGAAAGCCTGACCCTGCTCTTGGAACTCTCCTCTCTATGATGTCATTTACAGGCTTGGGCAACATGTACAAATGCCTCTTCATGGATTACAGCATCAAGAATTACCATGTCTTGCTTGTAATCCTAGTACTTGGGAGGCTGAGGCAGGAGGAATGCCATGAGTCCAAGGCCAGCCTGGGCTCTACAGTGAGTTCAGAACCAGCCTGGGCTACAGAGCAAGACCTGTCTCAAAAATAATAATAATAATAATAATTACCATGTCTAACTCATTCATTGTAAAATTACAGCAGGTCCAGAAAGCTGAGGTCCCAGGTGATCCAGCAGGTCAATGGGAAAGCTGAACAAAGAAGCCCATGGTAACACCATGGCTCCATCAGTCCTGTTAGACCTGTTGTTGTAAAGAACTTCACAAGGATGTGTAGTTTGATTCCCCGTCCATTTACAGACCAGTTGGCTCTGGGGTGAAGCCCATCTGCCTCCTCAGTAACTAGGTGTGTGACCTTAGGTTTACTGTTCCATTTTCATGTGTCTGTGTTGCTTCCTCTGTGAAATGGGAATAACAGCACTCACATCACAGAATCAAGAGTTTAGCATATGTAAAACTTATGCGAAGAGCACAATGAATGTTCATCCATACTACTCTCCTTGGTACTGATGCACGCCTCCCTCTTGGGTTATTAACCAAATAAGACCATCAGCCATCACGTATTAAGGACCTGCTTGCACACACTAATTTAATCCTCTCAGTTGCCCTGCGTGGTGATGTGCTCACCCCATTTCACAGTGCAAGGTGTGCTGGCTCAAAGAGTAAAGCTTCTGCCCAATGAACAAAAGCTGAGAATCAGTACTGATTCCAAGTCCCTACTCAGAACTCTCCTCTGTCCTGTCTTCCTCCTGGAATCCACCGCAGAACTGGTCCTGTACACTGAGTTCATTCAGGCCTTTCACAGGTCTTCTGGAAGCTTCCAGATTTTCCACGTGACTCCAGCCACTTCCTGGGTGTTTGATCACAGCCACGTCCATAGTCAGAACAGGGCTCCTGGTTCCCCAGGAAGGACAAGACACAGCCCTTCTCCTCAAGGAGTCCAGGAGATTCCTGTCCAGTGCCAACATCAAACAAGTAGACAGTTTGTGACAGGACCACTTGTAGTCCTACAAATCTCATCTTTTCTTCCTGGGCACAAGATACCACCTAGAGTATATCTTTTTTCTTTTTTCTTTCAATATTGAGGATGGAACATACAACCTTGTGCATGCTAGGCAAGAATTCTACCACTGGGGCTGGAGAACAGCACAGGGGCTGCGCACTTGCCCAGCAATTACAAAGCCCTCAGTTTGATTCCCCAGTACCACATGAACTGGGAGTGGTGGTGCATGCCTGTAATCATGTAATTTCAGCAACTGGGAGGCTGAGGCAAGAGAATTGCCATGAGTTCAAGGCCAGACTGAGCTCCATAGTGAGTTCAGGATCAGCCTGAACTACAAAGCAAGATCCTGCCTCAAAAAAAAAAAAAAAAAAAAATCTACAACTGAGAGGCTCTTCAGCCCTGGGGCACATCTTTTGTCTCATTCTTTCTTCCTTCCTCTTTCTTCTTCTCCTTCCTCCTTTACTACTGAGGATTGAAGCTAGAACTTTTGCACTAAGCTATATCTCTGGCTCTTTTTACTTTTATTTTGAGACAGGCTCCTACTAAGTCACTGATTGCCCAGGCTAGGCTCAATCATGAGATCTTCCTGCCTCTGCCTCTCAGAATACCAGGATTATAGGTGTGCCCCACCATGTCCAGTTCTAGAGCGCATCTTGCATGCAACTGTGGCTGAAGGGTGAGAGCGACGTTTGGGTCTTGAGACTGAGCACTAGGCCCGTGGACATCTCTCCCCACTTCTGGATGGAGCATGGGTACAATAAGGCAGGGTCTTCAAATGGGCTTTGACAGAACTGCAGAGGCCCTGGACATATTCCTAGGCTGAAGCTGTGACTGAAAACAAAAGCATGATTTTTTTTTTTTTAGTGGTACTGGATATGCAACTCAAGGCCTTTGCACTGAGACATGTGCCCAGCTCATTTATTATTTTTGATTTTGAGACAAGGTCTCACTAGGCAGCAATTTAAATTGCCCAAATTTCTGGTCAAGATGGAAGCCAAGTAACAGCACTGTACAATGTCTCCTCATAGACCCACTTAAAAAGTTGGGAACATACTCAAAAAAAAAAAATGCCTGTACATTGTACCTAGGACTGGGAAGAGCACCCCAACAAATTAAAGGAGGCCATGGGAAGGCCAGAAACTCTGAAAACATTTTGGAAGTGGAGGTAAACAGCAGACCAGGAAGCTGCCCAAGGCCCACTGAAGAGCTGGGAGTCGCTGGCATCAGCAGATGGAGGAAAGCCTGCCCAGAACCTCTGACCTAGGTAAGCGTGAATCTGGGAAAAGTGGGAATTGACAGAAACTGGTATCCCCAAAAAGTGAGCATGCATGAAGTGCATACTGCAAACACAATGTGAGCTGCCCTAGAAAAAGCCTTCTGGAGCCCAGATCAGAAGCATTGCTTGGCAGCCATAAGAGGCAAAGATGTAAGCAGGAGCCATTCTGGAAAAAAAGTATCCAAGACTGAACTAATCAGAGTAAAAGAAAGCTCAGAAGAGCACATCAGGGCTTTTGTGGTCACCCTTAAACTGGAACAAGAGACAGTTGTGGAGAGGAGAGAAGGGCCGCTGACCTCTAGCATGGCTCGGGTGTTAGTGGGAGCATCTCTGAGGGTGGAGAGCCCCATCCTCAGGGGAGGGAAGCCAGGACAGATGGGAGAGCTTTGCTGAGGGGTTGGGGGTAGACAAGATCCCACCGGACTGTTAGGTCCTCCATCACTGCCTATTCCCACAGAACTTAGAAATTTCGTTCCCACCTAGCAACCTTCATAGCCATTCAAAGAAATCTTTAGGCTAGGCCTTTAAAGTAAAGTCCCTCAACAACAGAAACATGAGAAGAAAACAAGGCAACAGGACACACACGGAGATGCCTGAGACCCCAGAAACTAATGTCATGGGCCCTGAAATAGTGCAAATCATAGGGAAGGAAGTCAAAAAGCAAATAAATGAGTCAAACACCAGTTCAAACAAGATATCCTCAAAGAAATGCAAGCAATGCTCAACGGGCTTAAAGAGAGACTTACTAAGCAAATAGTGGTGCTCATGGCTACAAAGCTCACTAAACATACAGAAGCCACAAATAAAAAGTTGGCTGAGATAAATAAGGAAATGCAAGCTATGAAGGAATATTTTAATAGAGAAGTGGAAATTTTAAAAGAGATTTATCTGAGATTCAGGATATGAAAAAAATTTGAAAGCAGGAGAAGTCAACTAGAACATTGTGAGGACAGAATCTCAGACCTTGAATACAAGGCTGAGGAAACAAATACCAAAATTAGGCATGACTCCAAAATTAAAATTAGGAAAGTAATTGGTTACAACAGCTGATGGATAATTGAAAGAGAACCCATGTCAGAATTATGGGTGCGGGAAAAAGAGCAGAAGACAGCACTGAAGGTATAAAGAATTGCTCACTGAAATCAGACAAGAACATGTCCCAAATCTAAGAAAAGAAATTAATTTTCTGGTACAAGAAGCTTATAAAACACCAAATAACCTCAACCAGCAATGAGACTCACCACAACACGTCATAATCAAAACCTCATAAAGAGAGAATATTAAAAGCAGCAAGAGAAAAGTGGACATTATTGTACCAAGGCAAAACCATTTAAAAATATCACAGATTTCTCAATGCAAATTTTAAAGGCCAGGAGATCCTGGAGCAAATTTTTTTCAATCATTAAAAGACAGCAAGAGTCAACCCAAGTTGTTGTATCCAGCAAAATTATCCTTGAAAACTGAAGGAGAAATAAAAAACTTTTCCTGACCAAGCATCCCTAATGAAATTTGCGACCACTAGCCCAGTACTGCAGAAAATACTTGAAAGAATCTTTGAGAGGAACAGAGAGAGACAAGCAGCACCAAAGAACATGGAAGAAAGAAACCACCTAAACAGAAAGTGTAACAACAAAATAGATTGTTATTTGAAGCATTTGATTGGTATCCTGCTAAAACAGTACCAGCTTTCTCATAAAAATCTGTGAAACTTCCCTATGTGGTTACTATTTTAATAGTTTGCAAATCATAATAATTATGTTCAACATGGGGAATTGGTATAAAATCTTCAATAAATATGCGTGCATGAATTTATGATTGGATAGGTAGAGAAAATGATAAACCAAATCTGGCAAAATGTTAGTGATTAGTGAAATGTGAGTAAATAATTTATGAAAGTTGAAAATTTTTCTGAAATAACTAAGTATGCCATTATATCTATCGCTGTGTTTCATTCACTCTTGTGATATAGACGTAAGTTCACTTAATGTAGCAATTCACTTATTTGGTCTTTGATGTAAGTTTATCTTAAGAAAACTGATTGATATAATGACAACATGAATGTCTTTTGAATATACAAACATCTATCTTTCAGTTCTCAGCTAAGGCATTTGAAATTTAACTCCTTTTTTTGTCAGATTTTCTAGCCTTAGGAATTTCATAGTTATTGATCTTTTCTTATGTGGATTGGTGGATGAGGCCATGTTTAAAAATCTCAACAAAAATATACTAAGATGCAAAAAAAAAAAAGAAACAAATTTTAGTGGATCACCCCAATAAAGGGCTCTGTTGGGCCCAGAGAAGAGGCATCCAGATATGGCCACGCAGCCCATTCTAGGTCTGGAAGCTGAGCTGAAGAGTGGTGACTTGAGTGGTGACGTGAGTCAGACGCAAAACATCACATGCGTTGAATGTCACATGGTTTCTCCGATTTGGGAAACCCCGAAGACAGGCACTCTATAGAACCAAAGGGTGTGACAGTGGGGGTTAGGGGGCATCAGGAGGGCTTGGGAGGGCCAAAATGGGAAGGGATTGTAAAGTTGTTGTGATACATATGTGCACGAAATACTCAAGTTCATTGTAAACATGATGTTATCACATTAAGAATGGAGGGAATTCAAATGAATAAATAAATAAATTGCCCAGGCTGGGCTCACATTTGTGCTTTTCTTGCTTCAGACCCCAGAGTGCTAGAATTTACTTGGTTTTGAACTTGGCACGCCACAGGTGCAATATTTTTGACAACAAGCAGTTGCCAAACAGCCTCGGAAACCAGGTGCTGGAGAGCGTTCAGCCGTGTGGAAATGAACAGCGGGGTCAGCCACACCCCACTGAGTTCCCTCCCAGTTTCATCTGACATCGGAAGTCTGTTGATGGTTTGGGATCACACAGAGAGAAGCATTGCTGCCCCGAACTCCCACCCCAGCCTCCCCTCACACCAGCCGCTGGCCTCTGGGAAGGCAAACTCTACTGATGTGATAGAAAATCAGAGGAAATTTTCTTCTAACGAAGTAATTTTTCTTCTAAAAAATAATTTTAGGCGTGGTGGTGCCTTCCTATAATCCCAGCAGTTGGGGGGCTGAAGCAGGAGGATTCCCCTGGGGTGGAGGCC